>WKFP01014069.1:421939-546620 GCA_011057875.1 Pterocles orientalis | reverse complement strand
TTGGGGGGGGGGGGGGAAAGGAAGCAGGAGGAGAGAAGGAAAAATAGGCCAGAAAGAAAACTGCATACACATAGGTCGCCGTTTTTCCAGGGCACTTATCTCTCAAGTGCATGCTGCACACTTTTGCTACCCTTCTAGCTTTTAAACTCTCATTCTTTATGATGATAATGAAGATGACAGGCAGTAGATGCTTCATCTTGACCATGAAAGAGAGTGAAAAGTGTGACTCTGGATGTTCCCAAGAAAAAGATCATGATCAACACTCACTTGGGAGATTAGCATAAACACTGTGTTCAAAGCACATTCAAAAATGTTGAGAAAATCATTAATGTTATAGCCTATGACTACTCTCCAGGGCTAAAGAAACATGATAAAGTTTATGTTAGTGTAGATATGAGTGGGCTACCAAAGAAATAATTCAATTTATTCAAACTCTGTCTCTCTTTTATTGTAAAGAACCTCTCCTTTATTCTTGATGCGTGTTTCTTTTTTCTTTTGTTCTGTGGAAAAACAAATAGCTGAGCTTGCTGAGCATGTGTGTTTGTTACCAGCATTTGTTATCTGTGAGCTAGTATTCAAGATCTCTGAATCCAAAGAACATTAAAAGTGGGCAAGCTCTTCAACTCCCATGAAAATTATAAAACAGATAGAAGAAGTGCAAGGGAAAAACAGGGAATGGCAGGATATATTTTGTAAGATGAAAGGAACCTAGAAGAGCAGCAGTCTAATTAAACCAGAAGTGGATATACTACAACCAGAGCACTCTTCTGTAGATGATACATTGTTAAAAGACATTAAAGCTTCATTCCTGAGGAAAATTTGCTACTACTAAAATAAGATGAGAAAAACATGAGAGAGAGAGAGAGACTAAATTAATGTTATAAACTCCAACCCTCTAAGAATAAAGGACTGGAAGAAAAATACCTTTAAAATAAACTAATTCTGGAAGACATGATAGAAAATAAAATGCAAATTATTAAAATGAAAAAAAAGTAGAGATAAGAGCTACAATGTTGATTATAATTATTTTTATATCTTCTACTATACTATTCATATAACCAAAATATTCTTCATAAACTCGACCAAGGTGTCAGAGTGCTCACATGCTACATAGTAATCTTTTTATGGTGCATGGGGGTAATAGAGAGCAACTTTTCAAAAGGAGTCATGATTTTGGATACTGTAGCTTTTGGGAACCTAACATCTGAGTTATAATAGGCCTGCTTTCTAGGTGAGAGAAGTACTCCTTATTCCACCTGAAGTCTGCAGGATTTCTTTTGACACCTTTTGAGCCTATGGCATTACTCTCGGGTCACAAAAACCAGATGCATCAACTTGTAGCCAATTCTGCAGCTGGAGCTTTAGGTTGTGAATCGCACAAGGACATGGCCTGGTCAGAAGTAGAAGAGTTTACACTTGACTATCCATCTTTGTTTTTCACAGCTTGATCAACCTATTAGCATGAAAAAATTAGGACACAGATCCACAAAAATTTTTCTGGGGAATGCTGTAATAGTGATATGATGGTTTTGCTTCCTTTTGATAAGCATATATTAAAACACAAATGCTCAACTGAGGTCGACCTGAACTATATGCTATACTCAAACTTGTATTAGCAATGTGGAAAAGACTAGTAGATAACCTTAAAATCTGCAATAGGAATAATAGCTAACATCATAAGTAAACCGAGCTGGTTTCATAAATGAACCAGAATGAATAGTGATTCATCAAAAGCCCATTCCAGGAAGACAAAAATAAATTTTCCATCTGTTTTTTCCTTTTTTCTTTCTTTTTTTTTTCTTTTTTTTTTCCACTAAAGGAGCTGTTTTTACAATGTGGTTTTATTCGCTTGAATGAGGGCTTGCACTGCAGAGCAATTTGCAAGGTTAAGTATACTGAATGGAAAAGCAAGGGTGTAAAAATTGTTTGTGTGAAAACATAATACTATCTAAAAAATTATATTTCAGCACAGTTAATCAAAATATTTTCATCCTTAAGTCAACAGAGTAAAAATAAAATAAAGGACACAAAACCCTAGCCTCTCCCAATGTGATCTTTTGCAGTATTATTCATCTCAAACAGCCCTTTCACCGCTTTTACCAGAAAATAATATGGATTATATTTTCTTAAACCATACATTTTTAAGAAGTGACTGTGTTTCTCTTGTTTGAGAGAGGCCAAGGGATAGCAAGGTTTTTTAGTACTGTATCTATCTATGTAACTGATAAATAGAGTTGCATTTTATTTTTTTTGTTAATACAGAAATATAGAAAATTGAACAGTGAAAACAGTAACTACCAAGTTGGGATTAACAAAGTAAATTAAATCTGAACAGACTCTTGTAATGGCAGACAGTGTTTGAAGAAAGACCAAGCCCAAGCAGACTTTAGGCTTGTTGCAAAGGCAATATTCCTGCTGTAAGCCAAGTCTCAGGAGAGCTGAAAATGAAACAGCTAGTTCAGAAAACCTGTGTAAGATCATGAGCATATAGTTAGTCTACAAACTGAAATGACAGTTGTTAGATAGTGAGATGACCTATTCCATGTTCAGATCTTCAGAGGGTTTTCAGGAAGCAAACACAATAATTTTGTTGTATTACAGGGTAAAGTGCACAGAAGAAGAGAAGCAGGAAAAAGCAGATGAAGAAGGGATCACTAGCCTCCAGAAGACCTGGAGGAAGTCGCATATATTCCTTTGCTGTGCAGGCACTATAGGACTTTGGCTGGATGGTCGCACTCAAAGAGGTGCATTCAATCGCTCAATGTCCAAGTGGAGACTGGTGACAAGTGGTGTTCCACAGGGGTCAGTACTGGTACTATGTCTTTGTTGGAGACACGGGCAGTGGGACGGAGTGCACCCTCAGCAAGTTTGCTGATGACACCAAGCTGTGTGGTGTGGTGGACATAGTGGAGGGAAGGGATGCCATCCAGAGGGACCTGGACAGGCTAGAGAGGTGGGCCCATGCAAACCTCATGAAATTTAACAAGGCCAAGTGCAAGGACCTGAACATGGGTTGAGGCAATCCCAAGCACAAATACAGGCTGGGCAGAGAATGGATTGAGAGCAGCTCTGAGGAGAAGGGCTTGGGGGTATTGGTACATGAGAAGCTCAACATGAGCCGGCAGTGTACACTTGCAGCCCAGAAAGCCAAGTGTGTCCTGGGCTGCATCAAGAGAAGCATTAGCAGCAGGTCAAGGGAGGTGTTTCTCCCCCTCTACTCTGCTCTCGTGAGACCCCACCTGGAGTACTGTGTCCAGATGTGGGGCTCCCAACATGAAAAAGACATGGACCTGTTGGAGAGAGTCCAGAGGAGGGCCACAAAATTAGTCAGAGGGCTAGAGCACCTCCCCTATGAGGACAGGCTGAAAGAGTTGTGGTTGTTCAGCCTGGAGAAGAGAAGGCTCCGAGGAGACTTAATAGCAGCCTTCCAGTACCTGAAGGGGGCCTACAGGAGAGATGGGGAGGCACTCTTTATCAGGGAGTGTAGTGAGAGGAAAAGGAATAATGGGTATAAGCTAAAAAAAGGGTAAATTTAGACTAGACATTAGGAATAGATTTTTCACTGTGAGGGTGGTGAGACACTGGAACAGGTTGCCCAGGGAAGCTGTGGATGCCCCATCCCTGGAGGTGTTCAAGGCCAGGCTGGATGAGGCTTTGAGCAACCTGGTCTAGTGGAGGGTGTCCCTGCCCATGGCAGGGGGGTTGGAACTTGATGATCTTTAAGGTCCTTTCCAACCCAAGCCATTCTATGATTCTGAGATTCTATGATTCTATGATTTAATCTCTTTTTTGCTGTCTACATTGTAGATTAGTTTTTCTGACCATCCCCAAATAAAGCTTAGTTTAAAATGCTGTTTCATTTGCAGTCCCAGCAATTTTTATGGAAGTAGTCAAACTTTGCAAAACAGCTTTCAAATTATATTCATGATCTTAGGACTAGTTTCAAGATATGGTGTTGATAATTCCTTTTGTGTTACACAAAAATTTGTCAATATTTGCCACAGTTTGAATGGATATAGTTTTTAAGATTTTGAGTTGTGATATATTTGAGAAGCTTCCTTCTGCTTTTAACAATAATTGTTATCTGCATAACTTTCAGAAGAGTTTGATGTTAAACTGTCAGATACAACGTGAGTAAAGACCTGGGTCATGGCTAATACATTTAAATAGCACAGAAGCATTTTCTAGCCCTTTTGAATGGAGAAGTGGCAGCAGCACATGTACTGAGAGGAGATTCTTGAATCTCTAAAAAACTGACTTTAGCGACCCTCTAAGGAGAAGTACTCACAGCTTACCAGGATGCTCAGCATAACACACAGTTAGAAGATCACTAACTGCCAGGCAAAGCCTTGGAGAGGAAAGGGTATAAAGAAGCAAGGAAAATCATAACAAAAACACATGCAAGCAAGACAGAATATTTTTTAGACATAACTTCTGTCACCAAACAATCCAGGGAGAGAATAAATAAATGTTTCTTAAAGACCAAATGGCCTCATGAGAAACCCTGACAAAAAGAATGGAGACAGCAAATCCAATAGTGATGAAGAAATGCAGCTGGGGTCAGTTTATGCCGAGCAACAAGGGTGAAACAGGCCATGGCATAGATTGAAATTGCAGTCAGTTGTGGAAGGAATCAATTCCTTCAGTGCTGCACTTATTGATATTAGTTCATAAAAGTAAAAGGAATTTGTCCTATTCTCAGATAATCCATGCCCTTGTTTTGTTAATGCAAATACTGAGCTGCAACTGTAACTATTTAATACTTTAAACTAGATGTAGAACCTTTGGCCAAAGTAAGCCTCTTCATTAGACTGTGGCGTAAGGAATCAAGCAGTTTTCAGTGAAGCAGTTTTTTGTACACAAAGGTGGAAGTGTGAACAGCATTTGGCTCACAGATTGTAGTTTGCTGGGTATTCCTAAGAATTTTGCACTATTATGATTTCTGTCCTAGATCAGTAGTTTTAGTACAGCCGAGTATTCTACTTTCCACTTGTGTAAAATGGATGCTTATTGAGGATTTAAAAATATAATTAAACATCAATAAAGGCCCCTAACATTTAGGTTTCAGAAATGCTTTCAGATAACTTATATTGAATTAAAAAGAGATGGTGTGGGTGGGTTTTTTTAAAAAATACATTTCTCCAAAGAAAAAAATACTGTCCTGCAGGATTTATAACCTATCGGAATGCAGGAAAAGTAAAAAAAAATGCAGACACCAAGTTTAGTCAAATTTGTGCTTCCTTAGATGTCCTAGGGATGTGTATCTTCTGTAAATGGAATTAGAGACCTTTCTTATAAAAGTGACATCTTTATTATATAGAAGCTCAAAAGGTATACAAAAAGTGTACCTCTCCAAGATATTTCAAATTCTATCCCTTTTTCTCATTCTTGGATGGGGGATGGGGGGGTAGGGGGGAGGAAGGGCAGATAGGAAAGCTGAGCAGGAATTAATTTCAGGGAAGTATATTATAATCTAAAGGATATTATCAACCTCTCTAGAGGAAATTTAAAGGATGTGCACCTTAAAATGACACTTATTTAAGTCCTTCAATCCAAAGATCTTAATGAAACTTACTTGTCTAGTATTAGATTCCCTAGTGTTAGTTTATTCTGATGCCCTGTTTCACTCTTTGTTTGTAACTGATAAAAATAATATGGCTTTGGAGTGGCAAAGATAGTTAATGTTGTTAATGACTCCCTTCCACTGTAGTGATAGGGCAATCGCTACACAGCATAATTTATCTCTTAGCACTTGATGAAACTGTGCTTTAGAATTGATTTTCATAATCAAGTAAGAAAGAAACATAACTATCAGCAAAATTTGTTGCTATATTTAAGTGGTGTTACGAAGGGGAAGGCAGTGCTACTGATCTATGAACAGTGACTCTGATGCCTTGTTTCATTGTTTATTTGCTCTTGGCCAGTGCTGGCCTGAATTTAGGTCACGCTGACAATTAGAATTCACTTTCAGCTGATGGCTGCTTTCTTAGTCGTCACAATTAACTTTGGTTTAATCTAGTTTCTAGAGTGGTATATTCTCTTTATCAGTGGTCCTAATAATGGTAACTCTTATTAACAGCATGAAGACTATGATTCTATGCCTGGTCAACAGTCAGCGCCTCTTGGGGGGTGATGCTGGACAATGTGGCACTTATCTTAGTCTTCTTGACATGTTCTATAGAAGAGTAAACATCAATGGCCCTTTGCTTGTACTTGTCATCTTATCTTTGGGGATGAAGTCTTCAAGAAAGCAAAAAAAGGATGACACCTGCCTGGTGAGGTAGGTGAGACTTTCCACATTGCCATCTATCTGGATGAAAGCAGCAGACTTGTCAGTCACAAAGCAAAAATGGAACTGAGTTAATGAAATGGGGATAGCTAAAGACTGCCATTAGCTATCTTCCCAAAAAGGGCCAAGAGCATGTGTCAGACTTACTGTTGGCCCAATGGATAGGTGAAATCTTGCAATCAACATTAAGAGGGGAGAAATGAAAGGGAGAGAAGAGCTACTTACAATGCCTTGTTACCTGCATTGTTTCAATAAATTACACTGTTTCTTTGTACAGAAGGTAAATGTTATCACATCTACAGCTCTTAACAATGCATCCAGTGCTGATGTTCATAAAGTCTCCCACAAGCTTAAGGCTGAACAATTTGTCATCTCATTAAGCCCTTTGAGACCGTTATGCCTCAGGGGGCTCAGTCAATCAACAGCAGTAGAGGAGAGATGCATTTCAAATTTTCTTATTTATAGTACTTGAATAAGCAATGAAAGTGGGTACAAAACACTTTTAAACTAAATGTGCAATCATTATCAGAACTTGGAATCTGAACACATGACATTCAAAGTTGAGCAAATTGCTTATGTTTCAGAAGACTCACCAGAGTTAATCGGCAATCAGAGATCGCTCTGGTATGCGAAACAGGAATGGGGGAGAAGGACAGAAAAATGACTAGGAAAATGGTGGAGACGAACAGCTGAAAGAGATTGTTCAATCAGTAATATCATCAGGAAAAGGTGTGATAATACAGTTGTCATCAACTGTCTTGTGTACACCAGCAGGGGAATACCTACAGAAACCACAGCTACAGTGTGGTTATATTCTACGCCAACAGGTACTCAAAGGATACTGCATATAATGTGCTGTGTTGTAAAATGCAGAACAGTCAGGACAAGGCACACAGTATTTTAAATTACTGCTGTACACATGTGATACTGGGATGACCAACAGAAATCGGAAGAACATCATTGTGTGTGATAATTGATGTGATATTTCTGTGACTGAGATTTCAGCTTCTTCTAGTGACAGACTTAACTATGTCTGAGCTTTCAGGCCACAGCACTACACTGCCTTTCAGGCTCTGGATGTCCTGCTCCTGCAAGACCATTTTAATCTGTACTTTTATTGTCCTGGATTAGTGTGTATAAGAACATGGTAATTAATAATACCAGATACAGAGTGAGTCCTTCTGTACTCATTGTCCCCACCTGTGCTTGGTAAGCATGTATCCAGAGCAAATATATTACACAGAACATAATCCTCTATGTAAAAGACAGCATTCTAATGCAAAGCCTTTGCTGCTTCTGACATTTCAGTACTGCCAAGCACTTCCACCCCTTTTTCAAATATCAGTTTTTATTCTGTATCAATGTGGCCATATAAAAAGTGGGCTGGTCAATGCACTTTATTCCTGCATGGTTCTATTGCATGTGGTTTGCAGTGTTGGGGCGCTGAAGTCTGGAAGCAGTGGGTCATATCCTTGGACAGCATACATCAGTATACCTCTAGAGAAGTCATTAAGCAAAACCTTTTTTACCAGAGAGAGAGCAGTACTCATCCAAAACCTGTAGAACACGGACTGGGATTTTTAAATTGACAGCAATAACTATTCCACCCAGTTTGTTTTTTTTTTTCCTTTAAGACCTAGCCCCTCTTAAATCACATACATGTGTATTCCTACAGTTTTAAATACTGGCAGCTACCATTTCTGTTATTGATTTGGTTCTTCCTTTATTCTGCTTCAGTAAACTAATCTTGTGGAAATTATGTTTTATGGCATGTCTTAAGAGCACACGGGACAGTCTGACAATATCAGTATAGTTTCTCCTAATTTGCAAAAAATCAGGCCCACATCTAAGTGTTTAAGTGTGCAAAGCCAACTTTTTTCCTGTAATTATTAGTGTTTTAGGCTTCAGTGTCAGAAATTATGTCTGAATTACATTTGTATATATTACTTCCTTTTTAATAATAGGCCTGCAGATGATTCAGTATAAAAGCCTTAAAGTCACAATCAGCCAGAGTTTTCTCAAAATCAAAATTTCGAGAGTTAAAATGAGAAACGTGGGAAGGACCTCTATTGTTAACATTAGCATACATATTTTTTTTGTAAAAGAATTTAAGATCAATTGTTCTTTTCTGCAGAAGAAAAGGTGTTTGCTCATTGCTAAATCCTGTCTCTCAGTCAAGAAAACAAGCATGTGAGACAGGGTGCTTTGGCACAGGGACAGCTCCACAAAGAGACATTCTGAAACAGGAACTGAGCAAAGTAGTTTATGCAAAGAACATTACTTGGCTGCCATAGAGGTGCCTGGAAATCTCCTACTAATTTCAACAGGAGTTGAATTTGGATGCATGTTTACAGACCATTGCCAGGAAGTTTGATTAAGGAAAAATATTAGTAGAAAAACGTGTTTTAATAAAAATACCACTAGATGGGTAACACAAATGTGTTCTTCAGTAAAAGGGAAAATTAATTATTACTTTTTTAAACTGAAAAAGAACTAATTAAAATACATTAAATAGATAGGAAAAATATTAAGCAAGTGCAGTACATATCGTCGGAATGTGCCCTACTTGCAGGTCATTTACAGTTTGTTAAAGATACTTTTTTAAGTCTCTCTAATGAATATTTAGAAACAAGTTTAATAGACTAAAAAATACAGAAGGTTTTACACTCTCCTGTCTTATTGGAATGCATAACAGGCATAAAGTTATTGTTTTAGAGGAATTATCTAAGTATTAAGTAGTCATGAAAGAAAATCAGCTAAAAGTTGAGAATAAATACACTGAAATTAAAATACATGAAATTGCCCTTCTCTAAGACTGGAATTTAGACAGTTATGAAACAGCCTCACAAAATAAATTTAAAAGTTAGCATTTATTCACAGTTAAAATGCATATCAATTAGTTTCGTTTTCACAGTCATTTACAGATATAGTACTGCCAGGATGTATGCTGCTATATGTTGGTATAGCTTCAGATATCATTAGATTAAAATTATTACTTTTGAGAAGATGGCCTCTGTACTGCTGCAGAACAATTCCTACTTTAGAAAATAAGAAAACAGCATTGAATAAATCAGAAAATATTCTGGAACATACACATTTAAGAAATGGTGGACATGTTACATATGCTTCTCTCCATGGAAACTACAGACATCAATCTGCTACTGATTTTAGCTATAGGGCATAAATATTCAGCTCAAGTTTTTTCCACAGACATGTCATATGGTCTTTCATTCAGTACCTGTGTGAACCGCTATGGTAACAACAACCTAAATAACCATTATTGTCCTTTTATTTCTGATGGAAGGAAATTCTTTTCCTCAGATAAAACAGCTAGGCAAGAGAAATCAGGGTGGAAAACACCTTACAGAAGTTGTACTCATAGACTCTACCAAACCAAATACACAAGAAAATTTCCTGATGCCTACACTCTCCTACATGTTGCTTTCTGTCTGTCTATCGCTGTATTCCAGCTTACATACAGTACTCAAAGCAGATCTGAAAGCAATTGACAGGAGTTTGCTAGCTACACTTTTTTTCTCCTTTTATTACTTCAGCTTGCCTAGATAACAATCCCATATGAAATCAGCTACTGCCACTTATTTTTTAATGTTTACAAAGTAAGTTTCATAGCTCCCACATGCAGAGCACATGTAGGAAGTAATCACTACCTAATACCAGGCATAATCTTTTGCCCCAGCTCTCTCACCTGCACGCACACACACATGCACAGAGCCCAGATCTGTCTCTGAGAGAAGAGAGCTAAAATTATTACCAACAGCACTGCACGCCCATAAGTAAATCTTAAGGTTTGTGAAAAAACAGCAATAAGTTCAATGCTGCACTAAAAATTGTAGGCAAAACCACATTGCAATGTCCTCAGAATAATGTAATATACTATAAAATCCCTTGGAATATTATTTCTGTCCCAGACATTGGATGATGAGATGAATTTATTCTCCATGTTGCCTAATGGTCCAACTATCAGAAAAGGAATCCAAGTTCCTTGCCAGAAAGTCTGAGGTAACATCACAGTGTGAAAATGTGGCCTTCCATTTATTTTTCTCCACTGCAAGCCCTGAACATCTTTCATTCATATTCAGTAAGGAACTGCTCCCCAGGCATCTAAACCTCATACCCTGATTC
Source organism: Pterocles orientalis (assembly GCA_011057875.1). Taxonomy (NCBI): domain Eukaryota; kingdom Metazoa; phylum Chordata; class Aves; order Pterocliformes; family Pteroclidae; genus Pterocles; species Pterocles orientalis. The sequence continues at coordinate 536,188 of WKFP01014069.1, read as the reverse complement.
CAGTTTGAGATTTGATTATCCATCTTAATCCCATTAGACACTGATCTTTTAAATAGCAGGAAAATTGCTGACAAAATGCCACCAAAAACATTAAAATTCCATTCACAGGGGGAATTTAATATTACAATTAGTTGCAGCAGCAACATAAGCACTGTAATTGTTTACATTTATTTAGCTACTGAGCAAGAATTAAAAAATGTTGAAGGAAATATCAAGAGCAATTATTCTATAAATGAAAAAAATGGAAGAGAAAGTAATTTCAATTTTTAACAAACAGGACTAAGTTCCATTTGTTTCTGACTTACACGTTGCTGATAACTTTAGTTATTACAAAATGGGACTTTTTGCTTCTCTGCAAAAATTGAATGCATACATTTATTTTAGAGTTACGTTTATCAGAAACAATCCCTTAAAGAATTGTGTGGTATAAGGAAATCTGAAGTATTCCATCATCCAGGGAATCAATCTGACAGTAAACACCTAAGTCCCATTTACAAAAACAACTGTACTGGAGGGGATCTCATCTCTGCTTCCCCTTACTGAATCCCGTTATCCCAAGACAGCTGCATTCGGCCCTACCTCTTTCCTGCCACATCTTTGCACAGTCTTCTGAAGCAACCAGTTTTGGTGCTTCACCCTCATTACCACCTGACTTGTGTCCCTAATGTCTAACCCAGATCTCTCTTGCCACAGTTTATGCCATGACCTCTTTTTCTGTCCATCACATTTATGTACAGTACATATCTCCATCCTCTGTGCATACCTGAAGGTCATCAGGCTCAAATGATGGAATGGGCAGACAATAACCTCATGAAGCTCAGCCAAGGCAAACGCAATGTCCTGCTCCTGAGGGAGAGTGCCTTCATACATCCATGCACTCTGGAGCGCAGCTGGCTATGTAGCAACTATACAGAATGGGACTTGGCAATCCTGGTGGATAACGCTTTGAAAATTAGTTCATCTTTTCTTTTTCTAGACAGCTCTTTCTGTAGATGTGTTTGTGTAGGAAAAGGAGTTACTGAGAAGACATAGATGACTCTTCCGAGAGCTGCACAGTGGAAGAAGAAGGTGCAAAAGATATGAAGTTGAACAAGGGAAATTCCAGCTAGGCATACAGACAATTCTTCTCCATGGGAGTGGTTAAACACTGGTACCTAGAGAGGTTGTGAGATCTCCATTCCTGCAGGTTTTGAAGCCTCCACTAGACAAGACCCAAGTGATGTGTTTTAAGTCTGAATTTAGCACTGCTCTGGGCATTTCAGATAGGAATATGAAGTTCTAATAATAACCTTCAGCCAACTAGTAACAGTGAATTAACATCCAGAAAATCCAAATATTTTTAAAGGAGACACACGATATTAATACACTGGAAAGCAGACTGGAAACACAAGGCTGAGAGCCTTCAAATAAATGCACAAAAATCAAATACTTCAGTGCTAAAAGAATTTAACAACATACATATTTCAGCATATTCAATCGTGCATTTTGACATTAGCTTATAGCTGCAACTTCTATCTTCGCTAGCCATTTCTACACAGTTTTCTGTGAAATGTCTTACAATTCTGCAAAAACAAGCTGAAACACCTTCAACATATTGTATCATTATTTTCAAGATTCTATTAATGAAAAAAAAGTCACTCTGGATTTAAAAAAAAATAAGAATTATCCTAGAGTTGTTAAAAAAATTACTCTATTAAAAAGAGAGAGAGACATTTTTAATTACTTTTTTGCTTTTATGCAGCTGTTGATTTTTTTTCCTTCCTTAGTTTTCTGTGTTTAAAGACTGTCTACTTTGGTAATGAGCACCCCTGCAAACAAGTGGAGAATATAGTAACTGAAAGCAAATTCGCAAGAGCATGCATAAGAATGTACGAGTGTGAATGGCAGGCTATACACTCACAGTGATGAGGGTTAGTAAGCCATCTTCAGAAGGAGTAGCAATGTGAACAATAAAATATTCAATAGATTATATATATATCCCCTATTATTCAGATTTCTCTCCAAGAAGCAGCAGCATTTTGGAACTAGTATATTAATTTTTCTGAAGAAATTATTAGTTTCATCCCAGTTTTATCTACTCAGCCTTTCTGAAGATGTACATTTGTTCTACAACTCCCCTACTGTGCTATCCAATTCCATGTTTGAAAAGATTTTTGTTTGCTTGTTTCCTGCATGTATCTTTGGGTTGGGGAGGGGTGGCTATTTATTTTCGGCAATATTTTTGCTGTTATATGAGAGAGAAAAAAAGGAGGAAATTAAATATTGGTGTAAAAGAACATATGAGAGATTTCATGCTGAACGGCGAAGATTATTTTGTTGTGTCTATACTGAATTGCATATTACCAGACCTGGCATAAGATAGAGGAAAATCCCAGCATGCAGTCTCTTCCACCTGTTAATATTTTAAAAGATGCATATTGTACAGATGAGCCAATCACGCTTATATCCCTTCCCCGAAAAATCCTTTCTGATCATAACAAGTACTTTACAATGCAAACATAGGAAAAGTCTGCAGCAGCCTGTCATCAGTGACCAGCGCTGACCAGAACTGAAGAGCACCAGATAGGCAGACATTTGCTGCCCTCTTTTGGAGTGTGTAAGGGAAGATTCAGCAGATGATTTAATATGGTTTTTTCATCAGATGTTTCCCTTTGCCACACTGCTTGCAATCAATGGATTTTTAGTCAGATACTTGGCTTACTCAATTAAAAAATTCGTTGCTGGGTTAGACACTTCAACTTCCACCAAAGCAAAAAGAATTTACCAAGATGGATTTTTCTAGTGTGTGGGCCCTGTGGATACACGAAACAGACTCTTTAATAACTGAGCAATTGAGCATTTACTTTAGTGTATAACTCACATATTTTTTCTGTTAATTTTAATAAAAGGTGTTATATGCTAATGTGTGAAGTGAGTGATGTGTCCTTGAAAAAATAATAGAGTTGGTCTTTCCATTGCAGTAGAAAAAAGAATTAATAAAGAGTGGTAGTATCTCTTTATTAGTAATAACTCTTCATGTCTTATTTATTCTTTATTTATTCTGCTTTCACTTTGACTTGAAAGACATGCCACTGAATATTAGAACTAATAAACTAAAAATCAAATGAGATGCAGCATAAAATTTTAATCTGAAATACCACAGAAGTCTATGTAGCTTATAAAAATTGTCATCATTTACAAACATAGCAAGGAAATTATCAGCAAGCTATCAGAAACACTAACTGGGGCACTAGGACAATAGAAACAGGACATAATACCCATCAAGGTCATCAGGACTGTACTAGAAAAAATGGCTGTTTGAAAGGAAAGCAAGGAGAAGTGTTTTGAAGCAGTTATGTTGCTAAATTAAGGAGGTTCTGTGAAGCAGGACAGGTTGCTAAAGATAACATTATTGTATGCACAAAGAAAAGTCCATTTACACTACAAACAGTCACTGTACACATAAGTTTATCTGTACCTATGATTTTTCCTGGACTTTTTTAAAATCATGATTGTAAAAGACAGATACCACTTTCACTGCCATTTAATTTTTTTGACAGGAAAACAACAAGCAAATTAAATGACCTATTTTTATTCTAAATATATTGGTTTTATACATGGTAATCGTTTCAATGCTATGCTTTAATGAACATACTACGTTCAGCAGAATATGGTAATTCCTATTTTTGTCAAACTCTTTATGAAGGCAATTCTGAATAGACTTCACTAAAACCAATTCTCTATGTTGCATGATAGACCTCAACCTTGAAAGCAGATCCTGAGTTGTATATTCTCCATGTTAGATAGCAACTAGTGGACTTTAATGCAACGCCTGTATTATATCTAGAATAAGCTCTATCAAGCCTCAAATTCAAGTTCTGACAAGAGTTTAAAATTTTTATTTCATTTGTGATCTGGCTGGTTCTGAGTTAGAGAATACAGTTACTGGGCTGTGAGAGTCTAGAACGAATTTTATTTCTCGGTGTAATTTCTGTCATTGAGACTACTAAAGTAATTTGAATGTTGATAATGCTTTATCAACATCATCAAATATGAAGAAGAGGATTTTAAGTGATTGTGTTATCTTTTAGAACATAACTATGTGGTGACAAATTTGACACATTCAATGCAATAACTCCACACCACCAACTCAGTGAAGTATCCTTAAGCAAAACACATATATAGTACCTTTCCAAAACAGGGCTTACTTCCTAGAGAGGAAGCTACAAAGATACATAGGATTCTTAAGCTTGCTTGGATTAGATGCAGTGTTGAAGTATTTCTTCTCCATTACTTACCTGTTTATTAAGCTTTCAACCTTAGAAAGCTTTTAGCTTTAAAATACAAAATTACAGTGATACATTATATGCTTTTGCAGTATAAATGTATCTCTCATTGCTCAGAAGGACCCAGGAGCCAGACCAACCCTTACAACTACTCTGTCATTTTCCTTGTTCATTCTGGACTTAGTGGGATTAACAGTGTATTCTGTCCACCTTAAAAAATTTGAACCAATTAATCTCTTCCACATTTTAGGGGTTTTTTTTGCCACAGTATTTTTGTAGTTCTCTGCTAAGAAGCTTAACTAAACTTGAACACCCATCTTCCAAATTGAGAATATCCCTAAAATGCTGTTTGGAGAAACCTGAAGCACATTTTTGTTGCCCACTAGATCACTGTTTACCACACTTATTTCCTATTCTTGATATTGTGTGCATAAATGCAGGAACAAAAGCAAACCTGAACAAAACATATAAGGCCGTCAACAGCACAGGGCTGTAACAAATCAATGGGTTCTTGTATTTCATGCATAACGCTTCCACATCTGCACTGGAAACCCCCAAAGAAACTCTCCAAAGGATTCTCTCCACAGATTCATGTCGAAAGATCCTAAGTATCTACTGTGTGTGACAGTACACATGGCATCCTATACTGGTCTTCATGCACTGAGATATTTTCTTCTATTTTGACAAAAAAAAAAGGTATGTATTTCAGAATGAATATTTTTTTAAAAGGGGGCATATTTAGTTTGTTTTAGTCTGGTAACTCAACATCATGCTCATTATTCACAGAAGGGTTCAGAGAACATTGGGTGAATCTCTGCTATTGTCTTCAGAAACTCAGTGAATAATGATAGTCTAAACCTACCAAGGAAGGTGCATTTCACCTACCACAAACATGGCTCTGTCTGATTCTGACCTAATCCTTGAAGTCAACAGTAAAGTTCCCTACAGTAGGAGAAATCTAGCTTGTTTTAAGTGGAGCCTGCAATGATTTATCAGTCTGTCAGCAAGCAATATTAGAACTCTACCAAAGCAGATTTATCAGAAGTTGTAATAGAAGACAATTTTTATTTATCTTTTACTTTCACTTCGTGTGTAGTAAGGATTTTGAAAACTTTCTCAGACATAATTAGAGAGCAATTTCTGCCAACGGTGTTTCCAAATATGCAATCAGTCATTGTCATCCATAAACTATGATGACTTTGGAAAGTGGTGTATGCGGCAGAGTGTTTAGGAGCCATAGCATTTATGGTCTTGGACAATAGATCATTACAATGTCCTTCAACACCATCAATGGAACGGGTCATCTGCTGTGCCTGCAATTCCCCACGTAGCTTTTCAGCTAAACTGATAGTGATAAAGAATTTGTATAGGTGGCATCAGAGATTCTGTAAAAGATCTTAATAGCTTATGTGACAGTGGCTGTTACTAACCCTATTTTGGACAGATCTTTCCAGATGTACTTGCAAAATTCACAGTTACACAGCCTCATTTGTAAAAGGCTTACTTTTGTGCTTGCACATCAAATCTGAGTGTATGTATTTCTACACTTGTGGATTTGTGTTTTTTCATATAGTGATGAGGAATGTCATAATTACAACAGTATCTACAGCTAGAATAGATTCACTATTAAACTGACAGATTCAGATTTCATCTCTTTTTCTCCATTGGCTCAATATAACTTTGAACTTTTAAAACATGTAATAAATATTGTTTTTATTTATGTAGATTGTTTTTAAGCTTTCCCTGTTCCTATCAAGTGCTTGAACTTTTTTCCCCCCCAAATAGGTTAATTGGCTTCAGAGTTTAACTTAAACCATAAACTGCTTGCTGCCTGACTACTATTTAATAGCAACCAGCTCTTTGAGTAACATGTTCACATCTTTAGGGTTGTGCCTTTTAGTAGCCTCAATAACCTGACAGAAGTAAAAAGGACATATATAGTGCACTTGCAGGGGACACGCGATGAGTGCTGTTTCATCATATGTGCAGTATCAGCTGTATCTCTCTCCAGAGATCTTCAAGGGTTTAGGATAATAGGAAGGCAAAGAGAGACAGAGAGAGGTGAACCACAGCTGTCAGCTTTTTTCATTCTCAGTTCTAGTTTTCTTAAGGGGTTTAAAACTGTCACTACGATCAAAAGCCTAGTACTTAAGACAGCCCCCAGGCAGCCAAAGGAGAACAATACTTTCATGTTTAGTGCCTCCTATCAGAATTCATAACATAAAGTTGCCTATCACTTCTACCATTGCAGTACTTTCTGATTAGGTAAAACAGATATTAGCAAATGTGTATGCCATCAGGTTTCCTACAAACCTTCCTTCTACATCTGCCCATTAAAAATATGTGAAAATTTATGGCAGTGTACTGAGGAATACCATCTACATGTACATAACCTCCGAATGTCTAGTTCTGTCCAGCTGCACCCTGCAAAGGAAACTTCACAGGATTGTATGTTCCTCTAATCCAGAAAAAAAATTGTATTCACAACCTTGGTTGCTGTTCCAGTCCCTCTATACTGGCAACCTGTCTGGTTTAGAAATCTTACCTGCTGACTGTCGTGTTTTAAAACACCACTATCCATCTCCACATCAAGCTGCATCTGGATACAAATCATAGCTCATGCTGAAGATGCCATCCAGGCATGTTAAAGTATAAAATCTTAAAGACATTTGCTAATGCAGTTTTTAAGAACCTTTCCCAATAGCTGTTGATTTTGCAGTTTTATATTGAATGCTACTCATTCTGACAGGGTTTAAATAGTGGCAAGTCGTCTATCTCTGCTCTTTTACTGCAACTAAACTTAAAACAAGAAAGATGGAAAAGTAGGAAAAGATTGAACATCTCTCAGGTTTTTTGGCTTGTGTTTTTATCTCACTGTCAGGGGAAAAAAAATAAAAGTTTTAGGACACTACTCCTAGAAAGCAAAAGTTTTTATTTGCCTCTGAGGTAAATGCGTTCAGCCAGAGGGGAAAAAACAAGTGGAGAAAATGACTAATGTCAAGAATTTCACGTGCACAAAATTCTTCAGAAAAAGATGGCTTTCAACAATTAAAATTCTTAAAAGGGCATAAACTTTTACCAATATCATAGTTGTTTGGAAGAACATTTCGTGGAAAAGTTTTTAAAAGGAGAAGATTATAAGCAGCCAGTTTTAACATGCTTGTACTCCAGGTGACTTTTCAGTACATGTTGTCTATTTTGTTATTCCTTGGAAAGCTTCTGCATCAGAAGCCACAGAATACGCACCCCATGGAGCAGATGAAATAATATTTACTCAACTCTCTGATGGCATTACCCATGGTCTAGTTTTGGCCACTCATCTCCTGGGTCATACTGAACAAATCAGTGTTCTCCTCCTTTTCTATAAAACAGAAACTACACCACCACCTCATTTGGGAAGTTCTCCAGTGTCTCCTGACGGCAGAGACTGTTATGCTGTAACCTACAGCCTCATAAGAACCTGGATTTATTTTTTATTGATTCTCCATGAAAGCAGCTGTTTGGGACTTCCAGCTTTCTCACCAACATTCTTTCAAATTTCAAGTTACTTGTGCTGAATCAGATAATACACCTTTCTGTATGTTGGCACAGCACCCAGTACTGCAATATTTGCAACCTGAGGGAGCACAATAACAGCAACACCTAAGATAGAGATGATTTTTGCAGTCCCATATTAGGCAAGAAAACTGTTTTTTGGAATTCTGACTTTTAGAGTAGTTCTTCAAACAGAGCAGGCTTTCCCTTTTCAGAGAGATGCTTAACCCATGCTTGGAACCACAGTTTCATAGAATCACGGAATCATAGAATCATAGAATGTTTTGGGTTGGAAAGGCCTTTTGTCAGAGTAAATATCCTAGAATCACTGTGTGAAAACTGTTGGTCAAAAGGAAATCACAGTAATTGAGGTACAACAACTGTTTCAATGCCATTTGAATTTCTGTTTTGTAAGCATTTGCTAGAGCCAAGTGTTGTGGTACCTTGTGTCCTTATTGACTTATTTCTGTCATGACATGTTAATTGTGATGTGATACACATGTTAATTGTGATGTGATGTTGTGGCACAGTAACATAGCACAATGCAGTGAAAAATGTTACATAGGAAACTTCACTGAAGTGCTCCTTTTCTCTTCTACAAAGCTCAGATCATCTGACAGCTTGAGTCATCTCAACTTGAATGGGGAGATGATGGTGCAAGGCAAATGGATCACTAATGTTATTACAGGATTTGTAAAGGGAAGTATGTTCCTCTAATTCAACATAGACACCAAGAAAAATTAAACCATGAGGTAATATGTTGAACAGCCAAACTTTAAAACTTTCACCTTGTTGAAGAAGCTATGTCAGATAATTTTCCTGTAATTTGTGGTCTTAGGTTGACTTTATACAACCTTCAAACTAATGAATAACAAGAGACAAAAGCTTTGAGACGGTCTTTTCTGGGCTCCATCATGGCAAATCACAAACATATATTCCACTAAAAAAATATCTCTTTAAAAAGTCAATCAAATGACATAGTTAACAATCAAGAAGGCCTCACAAATCCACGGCTCTGATGTATCTGTGTGAGAAAATTAGTAACATAATTTTCATATCTTTTGAATTAAATTTCTTGTAAGAATATAACAAACTTGCAGCAATTTTAATAAGGTACCAGGAGGCTTATGTATTTTCATTTGACTCAGAACAAGTCTATGGCTTGGTAAATCTGGGCATAGTTTCCTGCCCTGCTTTAAATTCTAGATATGTAGGCTCTCAGTGCTTTGGTTCTGCATTGTTAAAATGGAAGTAAAAGTCTCTTCTGCTGTTGTCAGGATAAGTAGGATCTAAAGGACCATAATGTCTCCCTCATCCTACTTGGTGCAGCCCCAGTTGCTCCGAACAATGTGCCCTCAGTGTCACTCAGAAGGGATAGGACCACAGTGTAGCAGTGCTCAGCGTCTCCATGAAGAATTTACCAGACTGCACGGTTGAGGGAGTTACATAAAACCATAGCGTGGCCTACTTAAAAATCAAAGCCAGGGAGATGCCCTTATTTAGGTCTAGCATTTGCAAGCCAGCTGGCATGGAGCTGTTAAGCATCGACGAAATACAGCTGTGTATCTCACCATTGAAAACACCATGAAGCTGTTCTTCCTCTACTTTTTCCAAGTCCTAAGTCATTGATCCTAGTAAAGTCAGTATCTATAATGCAATTCCCTTCTTTCTTACTTCTGTTAATTAATTTTGATACTGACTAGTTTGAGTTTGATATTTACATTTGATAAGAAGAAAAACACAAGATAAAAATATTGTTACTTCTTTACCTGCGGAGTTTTGCCATAGGGGTCGGCTGTTTATTCTTCAAACATTCAGCATGGCATTTCCTTACTTTTCAAGAACACATTTGGATCTCATTATGAATGCAACCATCAATTATATGCAATTATTTTAAAAGCACTCTTTTATTTTGATTTATTATTTTTATAGTGTTATATACAGATCAAGATCCCACTGTGCTCAAGACTGAAAAAATTTACCACAGAAAAGATTACGTTTGTGTATGCACAACTAGAAGGCAGGCATATAAAGAAGGAATATGTTTTTAAACATATTCAAAATCCTCCTTTACAAACATCTCCTTTTGTAATCATCTGAGAGAGAGGTCTTCCTTTCAATTCTCACATCCTGATATCATCCCAGGCATGTGAAGTGGGTGAGGAAGTGCTCATCTTAGTATTCTAGACAAGAAGTCTATACACACTTTTGCATTTAAGTTGAAAGCAATGTGAGGTGCATTAGAGTATAAATTCTAATGGAATTGTGAAGTTTAGAGCTATTACATCTGGAAAATATGCAGGGTACCTGTGGAATCCCTTTATTCCTATTCATTAATATTACTGCAGTAGTCTATGGTCTAAAAGTCCCAGCTTACGGTTCAGAGCCTTGTTTTGCAAGGCACTGTACATGCAGTGCTGTAAAAGCTTCCAGTGGAGACATGTGAGAGGCTACTGGCAATGCAATAGTCTACAATAAAAGACAAAATGGGAGAACTGGAGTAAGAGCTCTAAAGAAAGAACATTGTGTCATGTGGCCCAACTGTAAAATAGAAAAATTGCATGTAATTATTTCCCAAGCTGAGTGTGATGATGTGAAAGGGAAGAACTAATGATGATGCACTCTGCTTGTTAGAGGTTTTTCCTTCCAGGAGCTCAAGGTTACAAGAAGTGCTCTTCACTTGGGTGTTTTTTGTTGTTTTTTTTTTCCCTTCCTTCCACTAGAAATGTGATGGTTACAAATAAATTCTGTACACAGGGAGTTAATAACACTCTAAAGACATTGTGAAATAATTTCAGTTACTAATGCCAGACATACAGTCTTGGCAATATTTTTCTCCTGACTTCAAGCATCCTGTATTGATTGATTAATTATTCTACCAATGAACTAACAAATATTGACCTTATAGAGTTGAGCAGCGTTTAGCCAAAAGTCAGTAATCTACATCGACCACTTAATGGAACATCAAAGCTCAGCATCTCTGACAGTTTTATGTCATTCAGCAAAAAAATCTGTCCATGCTTTGATGATACCTTGACCTTTCTTATTAGGCATCCTTGGCAGAAAGCTAAGAGCAATAATAAAATTAAACCTGTGGATAATGCTTTGTTATCTGCAGTGAAACAGTCACTGCTACAGGATGCTCCCTGCAGATTTACCTACCAGCAGGGGTAGCATTTCTTTTTCAAACCAAAAATATAATTTTGAAGCTATATAATCGGTTGGCATGACAGACAAATGTAATTTTACCACACTGGAGTATTAGGAAAAAAATAAAGAGAAAATGCTGGTATATACATTTAAAAAATAAGGCAAAACAAACAAACAAAAAACAAAAATAAAAAACCAAAAATGTACACACAACTTTAGAATAGAATTGTGAAGCCTGTAGCCCTCTTAACAGCTAGGGATCTGTCTATGCAGCTGTCAATGCAGCAATTCAATTCAACTTGGTGCACGAGAGCTACTACTAACAACACAGATCAGGTACACAGAACAGAATTATTACAACAGTCCTGATCAGTTACACAAAACACCCTTGCTAAGCTTATTAAGCCTGCTCCTGGGGTATGTTTTCCACCTCTAAACCTAGCTAATGTGCATTTTCACAGACAGCAATATTGCAATCACTTATGACTGCAAGACACATCCCGAGGGAATTGGTGGGGTGCAGTAGCAGCCAGATGGGAAATGTTTCTCACATAGCTCCAAAGCAGCAAAGTCTCTAGAGCTTTCACTCTGTATTAGTCCCTGGCACCTCAAGCCAGCCCACCTGAGCTTTTCAAGGTTGCCAGTCATTAGGGTGGTGAAATATCAGTAGCTACCCCAGTATTATTATAGTCAGAAGCAAACTTCATGCCCACACAAAGTAAATCTGTCCTGCAACCAGCCCTGGATTACAGGAGGTCGTACATTTACAAAGAAAGCTTCAAAGTTAAACTGGGACAGAAGATAAAGGACTATCACCTTCATTTTATTAGTGACAGCAACTGAAGTAGTTCCTTCTTTTGTAAGAAACAAATCTAGTAAAATCCCCTTCTTCCAGTAGCAAGTGTAGCAAGCACTTTGTGAACTGTCCTTAACTTACCTAAGTAACTCACAAGAGTCAGGTGAGAGGTCCTTTCCATGTTTTGAAACCCATTGCTTCACTAGGCTGTTTCACAGGCAAAACTACTCCAGACATAGTTTCCCCTAACTTTCAAGGCTGTTCTTTTGTTCCCAGTCTAAAAGGGGTCAATATACAACACATTGATGTCTCCTGCTTGATACTGTTGCAGAAACAAATATGTGAGTAGGGTCCGCCTGAGTTGTGAGGATTATTAGAGTTCTGCAGAAAGCCAAAAGAGACAAAGCAAAGACTTTTTGTCCCAAAGCTGGATAATTTTTTTATGAACACAAGAATTCTGGGCCTACAGAGTCTTGATTCAGCCGCACTGAAGATGTTTCTAGCATTAAGTCAAGATTGTTACCATAAGAGTGCCTTAACGATAGTTATTTCTTATTCACTGACACAGTAATTTATAGTTTTAATTCTTCTTAATTTTTTCACTGGGATCTTATGCGAAAAAACCTGGATTTTGTGAAATCTTTCCATTTTACTAACATTAATTTGCATCCAGGATGGTTTTTGGCTTTGAATGGCTACTCTTCACTGTTGTTTCTTTTTACTAGCTGCATTGGCGATGATTTCTTGCTGAATTCTGTTCTCGACTAATATTTTGCCAAGACTACATTTTTAACTGATTGCCAACCAAATTACATGAATGAGCTACCATGAGAAAATGGTACAGTTGCACATGAAAATAGGTTATGCTTTTGATTCAATAGAACCCTGAGCATTTAGCTTCTATATCTGCTAATGATGTAGCCCAATTCCGGGCACCTAAGTGAGAAACCAGATTTTTGACAGCTCTTAATAACCAGCAAGCTTTTAAAAATTCATCTTAGAGGGAGCTGAGCTCTTTTTGAAATTGATGGCATTCAGTGTCTAAATGCAGTCACACATACTTAGAAAAACTACCCCAATTTCCTCAGTGAAAGTTGTTGGACCTGATATTATTTCTGTGTAGCCTGTGTCGCAAGAAAATTAACAGTTAATAAAAATCTACAGTGCTATAGAAATCCACCTTCTGCACTAACCGAGTACAAATCAATCTCACTATTTCCTACATCCTGGCTTAGGGGATAATTGCCTCTTACAAAACCTTTTCTAATGGAAGAAAATCATAGGGAAATGAGGTATAAGTTCATCACACCTGTCCATCTCCCAGCCTTAAAGCACGATCAACTCTAACTTGGTTCATTATGCATAAATCCTAAGGACTAAACACACATTCAAGGATAAAATATAAAAAAATACTTAGTCTCTGTCCAAGCCTCCTAACTCTTAAAGAAAAACAATAACAAAAGAGCAATACCAATGTTGTTTTGACAAAAATTCAGAGATATTCTGTGTTCTAGTTACTCAGAACTAAAAGTGTATTGCTTTTGATATTCAAATTCATTATGTGTGCAGATATACAACTCTTTATCTGTTATATACAACTACTTATTTGTTTCTATTATATTTAAGTAAGACACCTTATTTAAGAGTTTCATCTGAAATGATGGCATGGTGCAGAACTCAGGAAAACACAATCTGACTTCATGAATTGTCTATAATCTAGAATAACAACTAAACATTTTACCAGACACAGTATAGATGAAATTGTATGCTATTATCAGTATCTGGAATAAAGGACACTATTTGTCTACCGCCCTACAACAGATATTTATGTCTGCACATTCACACACACACATACACACACACACTTCCAGCTACAGAACTGAAGAGATACGTTATTTAAAACCACTTCCAAATAACGGAAGCATTTTTTGGTCACCCTGTCATCTACAAAATATTATTTGTGCAAAGAACTATAATGAGTAGGGAACTCAGTCTAAAATAAATTGTGCTATTTTTCTTTTCTTGATCGCTAATTTACTTTTAAATATTCTAGATGTACCCTCTTTAAAATGGTACATTCTGTTTCTATTTTACTGTATTCAGCAATCAGTGTCAATTACTCTTGGTAACCATGGCAACAAGGCAGCTAACTGTTCTTAAATCTTCATTTGTCCACTAATTTTACAAAATACTGTACAGTTAAGGATGCTCTCTTACTAAAGCCATAGGGAAAAGCTGGAAGGGAAAAATGCATGAACTCTTTTAATCAAAAATATGATGGGAATATGTTTTGTAAAGTAGACATTTATTCTCTTCAGAATTTAAACATTTTTCAGAATCCTATACTAAAAGCAACTTCACACTTTTGAGAATCTTTAAGGCTTCACTATACTCTAGTATTGTTCATTTCTTGTCTGTGCTTTAAATTTTCCCAGAGAACTTCTGGAACCTTTTCTGATATTAGGAGTTTGCCTTCTGTAATAGTCTGCCTCTGGATTACTACTAATACCACTGGCACACACGTTGTTCTCTGATTTTTTTTTTGACAGCTTCAGAGGTTAGCAATCTATACAAGGGTACAGAATAATTTCAGCTGCTTCCGTGATTCTCATGATCTCCAGTACAGATAAAAAAAAAGACGGTCTTATTTGTGTAAAGACTCAGAGAAATTAAAAAATGCCATCCCATGAACAGAGAAGACTGGAGGAAAGGTTTTGTTTTCCTGTACTGTAATCATGTAAATCAATAAAGCAACCTTTGGGGAATGAAAAAAAAATGAACAATTGTATGCATCTGTTATGTTTGGAGACAATAGAAATACCATTTCTTTTTCAAATAAAAAGCACCAGAAAAGGATCAAAAGGATTCTTTGACCAACTTGGGGGTGTGAAGTCCTTAAGAACACATTTTTCTATCACCGATGATACAAAAAAATTAAGCAAGCTTTGTTGAGATGTGTGTGAAACATTTTCTTATCATAGAGCTTTATAAAAATGCAAATATGCTCAGGATAATGTGTTTATACGCAGCAAAGAGAACGCAGTCCAATAAGCCATCCTCTTCTTCAGACATCTGCTTCCAGAGTCTCTCCTCGTAGTCATGCACTTTTTACCACTGTGCATTTCTCTAACAAATGTTTGGTTTCTTTTCATATAGTGAGAAATATTTATACATACCCACCCCGGCTGCCTTTTCTGAAGCAAAATTATTACCTTCTGTGAATGAACCTACAAAATATTGGCTTGCAAGATCAAGCACTGACAAAAACTACAGTGAATTGAAATTGGACTTTCAGAACCGAATTTTTTTTTTAACCCTAACTAGACACGTCTATACTCTGTCCCTAGTAAATCTCATGGACTACTTTGAATTTTCTTCATAGAAAAAGCACTTGTAGTTGCAGTGTCACATGACACTTTTAAGTATATCTCCACAGGCAGAGCCTTAGCTGCCTGGCAGCCCTGTGTGTAGTTGCGTTTTACACATACCACATAGGCAAAGGGGGAACTGTGCACATAGACGGGACACCCTGTGGGCTAGGCTGCTGATAGACTTGAAGATTTGATCCAAGTTGTTCTCTCTGCACTTTCAGATTTGTGTATACCTTTTACTGTGATTATTGAAAGTAGCTGTTATGTCAACCAATAATCGCTTTGTTAGTACAACAAACCCACATCATACATACCTTTAACATAAATTTGGGCATGAAATAAGATGTTGTAAATTGAACAGCTGCTGTGATTCTTCTTTGGTAGGTCTTCAGTCCAAGTACAATCCAGCTCTGAATGAGCACCCGATTCCTGTAGAAAGAGAGACTGTCTTCCCACTGCTCCAGTTTTCCAAACCACATTACACTAACTCCTTTCCAAATCTAAGAGCAGCCATGCCTCTAGTAAGACTTGGTTTCATTTACCTTCCTTTAGTTTACCATCATCAGAAATACTTTCTTTAGCTGCAACATAACAGGTAAAGAAAAGCATATTCTGACCATGTATAACTTCTCCTTTACCAAAACATTTTTTCGTTTGCCTTTTTTTTTCCCAAAAGGAAGTAGGTGTCTATGATGTTGACCAGCCTCTTACTGACATTACTGTCCTACATTTGGTAAACTGAAAGGAATATCAGTGTTTTCCATCTATCAAGTGCTCCTTTATATAATGTTTCAGGGAAAATTTTAAAACTCCAGTTGGGCTATAGCTGAACCTTTTCTATCATTGGAGCTGGGTTGAAGGCATGAAATATAATGGTAAAATGTACATTGGAACCAAGTAAAAGGCCACTATAACACTGCCATTGTCATACCATTACAAGGATTTTATAATGTACAGCTACTGCTTTTCTCAATTGACATCATACAGGGCTCAGCTAATGGAAAGAGACATGGAACATAATGCACCAACTAGATGCTGGACAGGAAACAGTAAATGGATCATGAATCCAGCCCCCCCAGCTAAAGCAGTCAAAACTCTGAATAGAAGAAAGACTAATGTTTTTAGCCATTTTCCCTTCCAGACATAAGACAAAAAAAACAAGCACTGAAGTGTTTTTGTTTTCTGGCTGCCCACCCTATTGTAAAAGCCAGCCAGCCATGCTCAAAAGCATTTGCTTTTAAATGAATCATGGCAATACACTAAAGATGCAACATGCAGATTAAGTTCAAATCAATGACAGAAGCCGGGGCTCGCATCAGTATGTTCTAAAGTGCAAAAAGTGCTCACAGTCAGAGAAAGTTCATCCAATAATGTGCCACAGGAGGTGAACAAAGAGCAACACGCTGAGTTCAGTGTGATGGCCTTGATGTTAATCCTGTTCTCCTGAGCAGCTTTTGGAATTTAGTAAACCTGTCAATGTTTATAAAATTCTCACTCATACAGTGTGATGGTTGTTTAAAGCAGTAAATCTCTTGCTACATCTTTTTAGCTCTTTGGCTAGGTTATGTACTGTAATTGTCAGGCTTCAGTTCTCTGGTACATGAATAAACCATGCTCTACAGCACTGCTGGTTTTAGACAGCTTGAAAAAAGTCTTTATTTAGAAAGGTAATAATTGCATAGTTCTCCACGGGCTGGAAGCTTGTGAAGTTTAAGAGAACTGCAGGTTTTACTTAAAGTTTTCCTCAAGAATCTTCAGGCTTTCTGCAGCACTGGAAATTGCTTTTTTTGTTGTTGTTGTTCTACGAGCACATCTAATTGAGCACACGAAATGTCAGTTTGTGTTTAAGTCTCTCCCTGATGCAATTTCCAAAGTTTGCAAAAGGCAGTGCTGGGAATGAACCGAAGCCAGAGCTCCAGAGTCAAAACCAAAGTTCTCGGTTGATTTATCTTCTTTTTTTTTCGACTGACATCTATATCTAAATTCTCTTCCAGGGGCTCAAGACCAGTGTAACGCAATCCCCATTTCTTCAAATTCAAAATTAGACACTTCAGTGCTAAAGATCTCAGTAAACTGCTTGATTTGTCAAAGGTCATGAGAATATAAAACCTCTGAAAATTGGCCTGTGTCACACCTGATTCTAACCAGAAAGTTTTCAAAATTTGGACCTTAACTAGAAGGAAGTGGTGATCTAAATAGAAATAATAATGGAACTGCTGGATCAGACTGACTCTCATACAAGCTGCACTTCCCTGGAAGCTATAAACTGAAGCTTTAATTTGTCCCTAGAGGTAATTAGGGGGAAGAAAACGCAATTCTTTCGTTAATAAATCTCTCTCTGGATAATGTTTTCATAATAAAATAAATCAAAGATAAATAACACCATCATACTTCTTTTAAATCTATGCTTTATTTTCCAAGAAGGAAAACTGGTCTTCCGAAAGAAAGGAAGCCTTTTCTTTCATAAAACAACCATGTTTTCCTATGTTTCTGAGCAATTTGCTCTGAATTTAAGCACCTGCATTAGCCCTTAGCCTTCCAAGATGTGTTATACACAGTTTACTGTACATTTTCCATAGCACATTTGTTTTTTCAATGCTCTTGTTACTAAATTTTACCCCTGCTGAAAACTAAAATAATTTACTTTTGAAGATTGCATTAACCTTTTTCTTATGTTATATTTGTAGCACATTTTGCAGTCTGTGCTTCACTGCAATCTGAAAAGAACTAATATTCCCAGTGTTTGTAGGGTTTTACATTTGCTTGCATTAAAATATTTCTACAATGCACCATTTTGTACTGCTTTGGAGAACTCAATGGAATAGAATTTCGCTAAAATATATCTGTCCATGTTCTGTCTGCCCCTTCACATAGTTACTAGGTTGAAATGTAGTACCATTTTGTAGTAGTCAATATAAGGACCAAAACCAAATTGTATTTCAAAGCACAGAGTTCTAATTGTTCTTTTAAAATTGGACCGTAATACGTATACAAATGTTATATAAAACTCTCTGGCTGTACGCTGGCTGTGGTGAGAGTCATTTGAATACAGTGACTCCCTCTTTCATAGACAGGCCACTAAGGGGCAGCAGTATCTGATTGCAAATCTATGTATCTTTAAAATCTGGTAGAAAATTTCACATTTACTACAGTGTCAATTCCCCTTTGGTTTATAATTACATCAATATGAAAGCATAAGATATATTTGGAATATTTAATTTTTCAGATTTAGCTTATAAGAAATAATGGATAGTTTACTGTCTCTGAATTGCTTATGTCATATTGCTTACAAACAAGTTCTGTGAGACTTGGAAGGCTTTAATCCAGAAATAAAAAAAAAATTTCCCAGTAAATGGAAAAAGGGAAACATTACTCCCATTTTTAAGAAAGGGAGAAAAGAAGACCAGGGGAACTACAGGCCAGTGAGCTTCACCTCTGTGCCTGGGAACATAATGGAGCAGATCCTCCTCAAAGCCATGTTAAGACACTCACAAGACCAAGAGGTGACCCGAGACAGCCAGCGTGGCTTCAACAAAGGTAGATCTTGCCTGACCAGTCTGGTGGCCTTCTGTGATGGAGTGATGACATCAGTGGACAAAGGAAAGGCAACGGATGTAATCTACCTGGACTTGTGCAAGCATTTGACACGGTCCCTCACCACATCCTTCTCTCTAAAGTGGAGAGGTATGGATTTGAATGATGGACTGTTCAATGGATAAAGAATTGGTTAGCTGGTCACTGCCAAAGGGTTATGGTCAATGGCTCTGTGTCTGGATGGAGGCTGTTCACCAGTGGTGTCCCTCAAGGCTCTGTCTTGGGACTGGTGCTCTTCAACATCTTTACCAACGACACAGATGAGAGAATCGAGTCCACCCTCAGCAAGTCTGCAGACGACACCAAGCTGAGTGGTGCAGTTGACACAATAGAGGGAAGGGAGGCCATCCAGAGGGACCTGGACAGGCTGGAGAAGTGGGCCCATGAGAACCTAATGAGGTTCAACAAGGCCAAGTGCAAGGTGTTGCACTTGGGCTGGGGCAATCCCAGGTGCTTATATAGACGGGGGAAGAACTCCTTGAGAGCAGCCCTGCGGAGAAGGACTTGGGGGTCCTGGTGGATGAGAAGTTGGATATGAGCCAGCAGTGTGTGCTTGCAGCCTAGAGGGCCAACTATGTCCTGGGCTGCATTAAAAATGGGGTGACCAGCAGGGAGAGTGAGGTGATTGTCCCTCTCTACTCAGCTCTTGTGAGACCCCATCTGGAGTACTGTGTCCAGGCCTGGGGCCCCCAGCACAGGAAGGACGTGGAGCTCTTGGAACAGGTCCAGAGGAGGGCCACAAAGATGATCAGAGGGCTGGAGCGCCTCTCCTATGAAGAAAGGTTGAGGGAACTGGGCTTGTTTAGCTTGGAGAAGAGAAGAAAAAAATGAAATATTTTTAAAATGTTTATAAATGGAGAGAGGTGATTAAATGGCATGGAAGCATAATTCTCTTTTTTTTCCAAAATATATTTCAGAATACATCAACTCGGATCATATTTGGTTATGCTCATGCATAAATACAAACTATCAAGACTGAAAAAGAGATCAGTTTGTGGTGTTCTCTGCTGATACACGTGTTCTTTATTTTATATTAGCCAGAGTGCCTAATATATTGTTCCTGATTAGCTGTTTGTTAGAAAACTCTACTGCTTCATGAAGACTTTCTCTGTTTTCTCAGAACCGAATACACTTTGTACATATGTTCCTGGGGTTTAACAATCACTATGAGAAGTCAGGACATATGGCACTTCATTCTTTCTGTGAGTACTAACCTAATTTCCCCTTATTAGGAATGCCTTATCAGATTGAGATGGAGTCTAACCTCACCACTGAAAAACACCTGTAAGATAATTTAGACTCATATTACTAATAAAAGAGCAAAGATTTCCTCCCTAGAAAATTAGCATTTCCATCCATCTCTGAATTAAATGATAGGAGGTAACTCCTCTGCACATCAGATATGCCAGAAAGAGAACTCCTATTGCAGTAAATCTGAAGAAAACCCAGGAGTCACCACTGAGCTAATTTAATCAGGGATGATACAGTCACAAGAGTAAAAACACATTAAACAAATGAGGATATTTTACAATATACTACACGTTTTAAAATTCACCTTTTCACAACAGAAGGTGAATCATGCAGCCTAAATATGGATATTATATTACTAGCAAAGTTTTAGATTTCGAAGTGCAACTAAACTGAGGAAACTGCTTTTGAGTAAATGCTGAAAAAAAATAATTTTAAAACCTACATCTTTTGCTTTCTTTTTCTTCCCACTTACAAAAAAATGTTATTATATCTACAAAAAGTATAAAAAATGAACCTAAAATTAAGCTACACTTTTTGTTAACACAATTTTTTTCATCTTTTGAAGGCTGAACTTCCCACCCCATTTTCCCTTATGAGTTTTCATGAACCCATATATTTTTTTGTTACATTTCCATTAGAACGTACCTATACTTTTCAGACCGTACCCCTCTTCTTTGCTGTCCAGTACTGTCACGCTTTATGCTGTGGTTACTTTTATCCTTTGGCATTCTGGACCAGACTGGCCTTTCATAAAACTCCTATCATGCAGTTTAAGGTCCCCTGCCATCTTCCACCCTAACTGAGTTTTCAGAGTAAACCGCAGATACATGGACAATTCAGGCACACAAAAGACAGCTTTTTCCCATGCTAGAGACAGATATCGGGGGGAGGGGAAGAAAAAAAAAACAAATTTACCTTTCTCATCATTCAAGAAGTCCAGCGCTCCTTTGGATCATCACAGTTTTGACTGTTTCATTTCAGGGTGAGAAGAATCACTGGAAGACAGACAATGTGTCAGCAGGGCATTACTGTAGTGAATTGTAGGAAATATCTTGAAGCATCTACAATATTCACATGCACTATCCTTAGTTTCATCGTCTCAGCAGACTGGTATTTCCTTTTGGTAGCTAGCCCTGAACAGATTATAAGAAGGAGGACAAAAGGGGAAATTATTTGTCTCACAATTGTGTTTCTCTGAGAGCATCATCCTAGAGATATCTAAATATCAAGCATGCTTCTTTTTTTAGAGGTTAAATTTTAGGTGTTCTGTCTCTTCTGCTTGGGGAGGGTTTGGCTGTGTAGGGTGGGCAGGTTTTTTTTTTCCTTTTAACCAATATATTTCATACTACATATACACTAATTGCTGAGGGCTTAGGATGTAAGAACTACTGGGAACTAGACTTATTATTCATAGTTCCAAATAGTTGATACATCCTGGTTTTGTATGCTTCTAAATATAATCCAGAAGGAGGCTACAGCTTCACAAGTATTTCATCATTGCATTTCACTCTCTTCTTAAGAAGCAACAAAGACAGGCAGAATTCTGACTTCTTTACTTCTTATGTCGCATGGTGTTTATATATGTTTACAGACCCATCTAACTACAGAATAAATTAATTTATTTTCATAAAGAGCAAATACAAGGGTAAATAATTATGGTAATAATTATGGTAATAATTATCGTGTGGTGTTTCTTGGGCAAAAGCATAGCATATTAGCGCCAGCGTCTGTAGAGATAAGAACCTCGATTGATAAAGAATTCCTGCCACAAAATCAAGCCTGTGATTGCCCTCCTTCACACATACTTATATCAGAAACAGCAACTTGGAAATAATAGCTATATTATCACGAAGGTAAGGTACCATAATGTCAGAATATCTTTATATTAATTGTTAGGTGGAGAGAGTAATTAAAGTTAGCATTTCTTTCATCCTTACAGTTATATAAATTAATGATAATTAAAATATATTAAAAATAATAATAGAACCATTCTGAAATGGTGTAATTACACGGTAAAGGACTTCAGTGGAACATACTTGTCCCTCTGGGATTTATTCCCAAGTCTTTTCTCATGGTATCACACAGGTGTCTAGTTCTGTGCCTGCCTGTGCAAATTTAATCCAGTTAATAAAAGAATTTAGTCTATTCAATGATGGATGGCATTTTATCTACTGTGTGCTTGGGGGTGGAGCAATGATCCAGGAAAGACAGCAGTCAAGACTAATATCACCACTATCTGCTGCATGAGTTATGTCAGAGCTCAAAATTTTCCAGGAAACAAACTTTTGGAAGTAGATGATAGATTGCATGAATTCTCCTGGAAAGCTGCCTGAGGAACTCAGCCTGTAAGCTGAGAATCCCTGCTTCAAAGAGCAGTCCCATTTCTAAAACAATGTATGTTCAGAGTTCTTAAAACTTTCCATCATCTACAAATATAACTACTTCTCTGTTATCCTACCTGCAGACCTGCTTGCAGATGGTCACATGCAGGAGAGTTCATCTACACCTACAAATTCTTGTGCTAGAGAAGTAGAGGTGTCAGGACTCTGTATCAATATGAGAAATTTATCTTTCGTTTTGCTCATGTTTGCATAATGTTCAGATAGAGACTGCCCTGGAATATTTGACAGATAGCTACGTACCAGCAGAACAAAAGGAAGATGTTAAGAACTAATGACGCAGTACATTCAATCCTACCTCTTTCCTCAGGTTAGCTTGTGTCGTTTGTACAGTGGCCACTAAAGAAGCAGGAAAATAAATTTAAATAAAACCCATACACACTCCCTTTTTCCACATGCACTTTATGCTGGCATTAGTAACTCAGGTCATGTAGTCAGGATATTTCTGAGATCTCTTTGAGTAGATTTGGTCAGAAGATATTTTAATGCGATTATGTACATATTTTGAAGGAAATGGCCAATTGTGAATATACTGTTGTGTTGTCCATACAGCTAAAATAAAAAGCAGCAAGCGAAAAAGGAGGGATGTGTGCATTTCCTTGAGGCTTCACACATCTGAACACACACACACAGAGAACATGAGCATTTGAGGAATAGAAATAAAACTGGCTGTCAAATGAAAGGGAAAATAATGAGTTGTGGTTTACCTTCCAGTCAAAAGAAGACAGAGAAAAAATAAATAAAGATATATATGACAAGAAAAACGGATTTTTAGATTTTTTTGCCCAGTCCTTTCTAAAGACCCTGAATACAGAAATAAAGACAGAAGTGATTATGTGCAAAGATGCTGAGTTGCAGGTCTGATCCACTTTAAACTGACGATCTAGTCTTTTTAGAGTTTATTCATATTTTACCACTGCATTACATTCTAAACTGCAGTTTGACTGAAGACTGGAATGACACAGATTTAGAAGCACAGTCACCAAAAGGAAAGAATTTTGGAGCACACTGCCTCCTCCATCACCATATTGAAAAAAAAAATGTATATAAAGTCTGTTTTCAGATTTGGCGATACTGATCTAGCTAAAAATACTGTACCATATAGCTATTGTTTAAACTAACCTGTATGTGCAAAATATTTTTTGCATAAATTTTGGAAACCAAGCTTTTAGAGTTAATTGTTAAAAATGAAATAATATCTTGTTCCTTGCTAATTTACTTCCTTTATTTAATACGTTATTTTAACGTAGCAGGTTATACCTTAAATTAGTATACAAATATGGGTATTATCACAAACATCCTGTTATTTAATTTGTAGTACTAGGAACACATGCTGGTATTTCCATATCAGCCATGAGATTCAGTTTGTAAGTATTTTAGAAAAAAAAATTAAAGCAAGCTTGAATAACACTGAAGTGAACAATCAACCTTCCCTTTATATAATAGTGTTCTAACATTATTTTTAGTGCATTCTGTGAATTTAAGATTCAAACCACACTTTCCCTGATTCAATTTACAGACCCATCTAAGGACTGAAGTTTATACCACTTCTTCATCACAAGCCTGTGTCAGAATCACACCACTTGGTTCTGCTCAGTAGACACTCTTATGAAAACTTACAAACCCATTTCCTTTTGCCAGAAATATCTTCCCTGTGTTCAGTCTTGACACCTTCTAAAAAGATTTAAAAGCAAAATAGCATGTTGAACGTACTTGGTAATGCCTTTGAGAAACTTATCTCTACTGAAGGGAAGACACAACTGTGATACAAGCACAGAAAGTAAAAGAGAAGAAACACAAACAACATTTCCTCTGAAAATGCCTAAATTATCTTTCCCATTGCTTAGGCTCTCCCAGGAGTAGCTAAGACACTTGTATCCACCACTCATCAGCAAAAAAAGTACTACAGTATAAAGCTGTCTGCCTGCCTGCATTGCTAGACTCGTGTTGCAAACCTTCTCTTCCCCCGTCTCCCTGCTCCACAACGAAGACTAAGATAAAAAGAGAGGGAAAACACAGGAAAAATCCACCTGTATGAAAGTTTGGTCTCAGCTGCATGAACACAAACGAGTTAGCTGAGAAACAAGCAAGTGACAGAAGTCAAGAAAAAAACACAGTCAGGCTCAGAAAAAGTAACATTACCCTTCAGATAAGCTGGAACAACTCTCAGCACTACAAGTCAGTGACACTGTGATTTTAAAGACCTCCCCTAGGACAGAAAAACAATGTCAAAACAGAAGGACATGCTAAGAGAAGAAGGAGCATACTAACACTAAACCAGGTGTGCTCTAACTGTCCCCTTGGTACTTAAGGTGATACAGAAATAAAATTCAGAAATGTTAATGAAGCATTTACAGTTAGTCTAAGCTATAATATTCTATAATGGTCTTCACCAATTTAAAATAAATTACAATATTTAAACTTGGCATATGCCTTCTACACTATTCAAATTTCAGGATATTAATATGGGCCTGTGCTCTGAAATTCTTTACTGACTGTCCTTTGTTGTGTATCCAGGTGAAGCTGTCGTTGATTTCAGCGGGACAGAGAAAGGACTGAGGTATTCTTACCTCACTTTCTGTTCTGTGCCGAAGCGAGACTTCAGGCTTTGGTTTATTAAAACTGCTCTACTAATGCATAGGAATGTGTTAGGAGCTCAGAGCAAGAATTACTGTATGAAATTATGAGGCTTATGTTATACAGGAGGTCAGACTAAATTATCATAATGGTCCCTTCTGGGTTTTAAAATCTATGAATAATCGGTATCGTCATGCTTGCACAGGCTGTTACTTCATCTAGCCATCATCATACTTCCAGTAGAGGCTAGCACCTGAGATTTCAGTGGAAATCTAATTCCCTTTCACCCTTCTAATGTAACTAGATAACTACAAGAGGGAAGAAAAATTTCTTCCCAAGTCTTGCAGGCTATCGTACTATAAATGAAAGTAAAATACCTGTTTCCTTTCTGCTGTTAATGTTTTAATCCATTAAAAATGTATCATTATTGTGCTTCATAAGTTATTAACACGTATCTGCATCCAGTAACCATTTAGTTGATACTAGTAGGGCATTTATGGACCAAAGCTTAGTTGGGAGTGTTGCGATGGAGGAAAATTTTTAGCAGCGAAGTAGCCAAGAAAAGCTCATCCAAAGTTCATATAACCCTTCCACAATCCATATTAGAGCACAGCTGCACAGAAATGGCAGCTTCAATCTGAAGGGTATCTTCCCTGGTGTATCACAGTGTCAGGAAAGCCTATATCAAGTACGAATGCACAGCTTTGCTGTAAATATTTGTGTAGTCAAGGATTTTTAAGTTTTTACTCTATTGTTGGAATGATGCCATATCATACCCTCAAGATAAAGTATAAAAGAGCCACATGCTGTAATGAATTTTAGCATTTACAAAAATGCAAAAATGGTAGTGATACAGTGAGATTCATGCCCATAAAAAAAAGGCATGAAAATAAAAATATTCCCCTTACATGGCTAGGAAAATCTATGAAATGAACTACCAGATTAGTCAGTGAAACAGGGAGAGAAATAATCAGCCAGATTAAACACAACATCTTCAGCTCAGCTGCATCCTTCTACCATTTGTTCAAGACAAATTTAGGATGGGTGATTAGCTGTGCAAAGCCCTTAGTTGATTTTCTCAGCAATGTCTTAACCCCGGGAATTAAAAAAAGATATGAATCAGGCAAGCTTGTTCAAACTGCACAGCCTCAAACATCAGAGCTGTGGTGTAGCAGTTCCTATTTTTTTTCTGCATGGAGCCTTCTTAAAGTACCCCGTCTGCTCAAACCACTGCTGCTGTGTGAGGGCAAGTCTCTATGGTACAGAAGGAAACTGTACCACATGTTCTCTGTTAGAAACTCTATTTTTGTTATTCTTTGCTTTCCGATTTCTCATAACACGGTACTATTCAGAGCAAATGTGTTCTTCTTACATCTAGAATGCAGACTTTGAGTACAGTTGAAATTGTTGCACTCGCTTAACTACCATTATTGTTGGATCCACTGAAAAATCCATAATCTGGAAACCACAGCTAAACACACCTATCAGGTGTCAGGAAATATAATTGAACTGACACCTGCACACAAAAGGGACTGGAAGGTAGGGATAAGACAAAGGAAGCCATCTGGACAGGGAGAGCCATTTTGTTCTTTATATACAAGCACACCAACAATTCCTCAGTGCCTAAAGTTTGGTGAGATCTGACTTTTAACTTCTAGACCACATGTTTATATTTGGCACAAAGAAATCCTCTCATTTCTATAGGCTCTGCAGAGCTGTACCAGGAGTCAGCTCTGAGAATTCATGAGGCCACAGGCTCTTTAACACATTTCTGTTGCTCTCTGTGTACCTCTCAGTGCAGGGTAAGGGGTTCTAACCATGCCTTTCCTTTGTGTGGTTGTGATAAAAGTAAGAGAATATCACAGGAAAACATATTTATGAATCTAAAACTACATTTCATTAACCTTCAATGATATATGCACTTTTCCTGTTCTAAATGTTGGCTTGTATCGTCCAATTACTTATTTTTTGCCAAAAGAGTTCTAAAGCTAAACATTTTTCTTCAGATGTTAACAATAGTAAAATGTCTCATTTTCTCCCAAAATCTATTAAGAAGTGTGAAATTACAACAATTTAAATGGACAGATTTGACAGGCTCTCTTTTGTTTCTCCTTGGACTGTACAATGCATATAAAACTTGCTTTACCCATCTGAATAAAGGAATGTAGTGTGTGTGTGTGTGTGTGTGTGTATGTGTGTGTGTATAATTTCTCTAACTGATACATATTCTAATAATGATATAAGGTCTTTTTGGAACTTATATTGTAAAGATTAGTTGTGAATCATAATTACTTTTATATTTTGAAAAAATATATATGAAAGCATCATATTTTCTCTGTATGCACATATGTATGAAAATATACATATATACTGGCACACTACACAGAGTCACACAGATGAAATCCATATTTCTACAACCTCCTTGACAGAGCCCAGAAGAAAGTACAGGTTTACTAAAAACGAACATTTTTAAAAGTTATTTAATAGCAATGTATACGGTTGGGGTATTGATAGATTAGTGTGTTTTAGCATGAAAAGCCACCTACCAATATTCAAGACATAAAATAGAAGCACCTACTCTTTCCAATGGCAAGAGAAGTAATTCTGTGTTCCAGTACACCCAAACTGAACTAGACCACTTCACCGCAAAGGACCTCTGAAATTATCCCCTCTAACCAGTGTGTACAATTAGTCATTGACCTGATCATGTTAGAAATCCATATGTGCTAATGGAGGAAAAAGACTGGGATTTAGCTGGGGAAGTGAGGGACATGGCCAAGAAAGCACAGCTGCATGAAATATGTAACAAGGAGCCTTTGACTCTTCTGGAAACCACAGAATCAGTGTGGTTTCTTTTTGCTTTCAGCCCAGCATTCTGGGAGAGCTGCCAAAAGCAAAAAGAATGGTAGGATGATAGTGAGGCTGACTGGAAAGGAGGAAGACATTTAAAATAAAAGGGGTTTTCTCTCAGAGAGGGAAATCTGCAGAGCACATAACCTGCTGGTAGGGTCATCAAATGACGAAGGAATTTCTTGGGCCAATAGCACCTCTCTGCCCAGATGGAAACTGGGGAAATGATCCCATTTCCTCCCCAGTAAACAATGTCTAGGATTGTTGATTTTCTGGGCTCTGTCCTGGAACCAGGATCTGACAAAAAATAAAGTTGGAGAGGAAAACTTGGAATCAGGGTCTGGAATAAAGATAGCCTAGTGTTGGAAGGAGTACTTCAGGAAAATGAACTGCAACAAGCTGAATTTGGGGTGAACAGCTGCATCATAGTGGATCATGGAGACTCAGATGGGATGTGTAATGGACAGACCTTAGACTGCTGAAAAGGGGGTGCACTGCTCTGAATACACAACCCGCGTTAGAGGACGCAAACCACTTCATGGAAAAGAGGAGCTGTGAGAAGCAGATGTTGATGATTAAACTCTCAGGGAGGCTGTATCTCCAAAACCAGCCCGAACGAAATCTGCATAACTGAACCAACCGCCATAAGACAGGTGATTATTTCAAGTAGACAAATGTAGACAATGGCGTCATTCAGCTGGAGGCAGGGCAAAGTGCCTGAAACAAACTCAGCAAGACACGGGCCATGACTACTGCCACTTCTACAGTGCTTCTCTTCCCAAACAGCGCTCTGAGAAGGTACTGTAATTCTAAACTAAGCCATTCTATTTGGGCTCTCCTGGAACCAGTATCTGGCCAGAAATAAATGTTATTAAGCAGTCATGCTGTTATGTCTATTAAAGAGGTTATTAAATTCTAGAAGGCAATTTAGAAAACACAGTAAATGTAAATTTGTTTTATATTTTTTATACATATGGAGGGAAAAGGGGTTTTTTTCATTTTCTTTTTTGTTTAATTTCTTACTCCCAAACCAAGGTCTGAATCACAGCTCTGTAAAAAATTGTGCAGCACTGTTAAGATTGAATCTGCAAACTCTATTCCAGAAGCACTTAGGTGCCTGAATCAATTCTTTTCTCTTAAACAAAACAACCTTTTGTGCTTCACTTGCAGAAATCACATTTAAATAAATTCTGCAGAGCAGGATTGGGAGAAGAATTCAGCTGCTTATAAACACAATAAATATTTTTAAATAAAAAAAATTTAAAGTACATTTGATTTACTAATATCGTATAGACCAGAGGTACTCTTTGAAGAAAAAGGCAGATACTTTTTATACAATAATTTTTAAATAACCATACCTAAAAAAACTGCCAGAATTCTGATTTTTCAAATGCAGATGCTGGAAGCATGTGAGTAGGAAAAAAAAATCTACTAACTGTAGAGAAATAACTCTGATCCAAAATAAACTTCACATTAAGGAAATCTATCGCTGTACCTTTATACCTGATATTAAAAATGCTCATAAGAAATTCCCCTGATTCATATTTTCTAACAGTTGTACCACTGTGGCAGCACCATTCGGAGCAGAACTGCTGGCAGGGAAGAGGAAAGTAGGATGGACCTGCAGGTGACCTTGAAGATGGGGGCTTTTGTCAGTCAAGTGCTTCTGACAATCCTTCTTTGATATGAAAGGTCTCTAAAACCACAAGGCTCTCCTTTTCTATAGTGTTTGTCAGAGCAAATTCTGAACACATGCTTTTAGCAGTTACATTGCCTAAATTAATAAAGTATTCCTTTAAAAATTAAAAACTTTCTTAGTCCTGAGAATGCAAGGCTCTACTAATTTGAGTCACCAATCTCAGTTATTTATTTCCAATTGTACAACAACTGGCAGTGCTCTTATCTTTACTTAATTAGCTTCGATTTCTGATGTTAAGTTCCTGCATTAGATTAAAAAGGCCATGGTAAGCCACATGCTGTCTGTAAACAAGATGGTCTGTTGTGAAAGGTTCATATTCAAATGCACACTGTTGATGACTAGGAAAGCTACGGGTAATCAAGGCTGTAAATCTGTCATCGTGACATACAAGTAGCGCTTAGCACCACACTCAGTACAAGGGCAAATACGAAAGTGGGAAACTTGAAGATGAGTATTGTGAAGAAAACAAGCAAATAATTCCAAACACTAATTGGAGAGCTCTGGTTAGTTTTGGGGAGCTTAACCATGCACCTGGAAATTACCAACTTGGATTCACTACACATACCAAAATATTCTGTGATAAACCATTTGTCTGTTGAGAATCACTGTTAAAATTGATACTGCTAGATAATTATCTCATCAGAATGAGCAAGCGTTTCAGTTGGACAGATTGGACAGTTATTGAAAGGTATTTTGTGTCTGAAAATCTTTACAAATGGAAAGAGTGAATTTGATATGATATTCATGAGTCCTTTTTATTTATGACATATGCACACCTGGGCTGGGAGAATTTTGCTGTTTCCTCTATTTTCGTGCTTGAGATAGCTGCTATCTCTTCTGCCAATCCTACTAGCTTTTAAAGATATGGATACTTATTCCCAGATTGCTCAACAGACTGATTTGACATTAATTAGAGTTTCTGCAATATAGATAGAGCTGAGTAGGGGTAGGCCAGTACACGCCATATAATTGTATTTATACATTTATGTGAAGTCATATTCAGTGGTTGAATGAACCACACAGTATATCCTCTGTTAATAAAATAGAGAAAACAGAGATTTGTGCAGAGTGAAAACCTGTTGTTCACCAGCATGTTGCTATATTTTATTACATGCCTTTCACAAAAGATGTTACGATTTTGTATATCATGACAGCAGTGAAAATTCTAGCAGTAATACCCAATAAATCAAGCTGCTAAAGCTGAAGTTTTATGACAACACAAGAATTACCTGTAGTAAGGTAAATCACTGAGAAAGACAGGATTACTGGGATCTAATAAAGTGCTTTAATGCCAACCTACCTCTGGCCACCATATTCTTTGCGGATATTCTCTAGTCTTATTTCCAGCATCTTTCAGTTGCTTCCCAAGTTCACATGGGACTTTTTGCTCCCCGTCCAGAAGCAGTAAAAAGTATTAAACAGCAATAATACAAAGTACCTACACAAGAACAAACAAACAAAAACATTAAATAAAAAATCCATTCTCCTATTTGTCATACATTATCTACACACACACAAGAAGAAATTACTATGGAGTAAATGCTGAAAACTCCTGATGAAGACTATTTCACATGCCAACTAATTTTACTAATTTCAGTGTGACTGAAGGTCACAGTCTCAGTCTAACTTTTTTTGCTATTGCTATGTCACATAGTCAGTTTTACCAAAAACTTGTATGATAGTGTGCTCATATTGTTCTTTGTTCCAAATTAGTGGTCCCTTAATAACTCTGCAAGCAAAAGAGTAGGAGGAAGCTATGAGTGATTTTCACATTTCCAGCATTGTAGACAGAAAGAAGTTCATCAACCATTCTCCACCTAGCTTTTGATTTACTTGAGAACAGGAATGGGCATACCTGGGCTTATGATAAAAATGTGAACGTGATTTCATAGAATCATACAATCATAGAATGGCCTGGGCTGGAAAGGATCTCAAAGATCATCAAGTTCCAACCCCCCTGCCATGGGCAGTGACACTCTCCACTAGACCAGGTTGCTCAAAGCCCCATCCAGCCTGGCCTTGAACATCTCCAGGGATGGGGCATCCACAACTTCCCTGGGCAACCTCTTCCAGTGCCTCACCACCCTCACAGGGAAAAATTTCTTCCTAATGTCTAGTCTAAATTTACCCTCTTTTAGTTTATATGCTTGAGATTGCCTCGACCCACGTGCAGGACTGTCCGTGTCTCCAACAAAGATGTTAAACAACACTGGTCCCAGTACCAACCCCTGTGGAACACCATTTGTCACCAGTCTCCACTTGGACATTGAGCCATTGACCACAACTCTCTGATTGCAGCCGTCTAGCCAGTTCCTCATCCAGCGAGTGGTCCTTCCGTCAAATCCATGGCCCTCCAACTTAGGGACAAGGATTTCATGTAGAACTGTGTCAAAGGCTTTGCACAAGTCCAGGTAGATGATGTCAGTTGCCCTTCCTCTATCCATCAACTCTGTCATTGAGTACCATATGCCACTCACACAATTGCAGGATTGGTCTCTCTGTGGAAAGGCTTGACATTGAAATATTGTGAATAAATACTTCTTCAGTGAGTCAGTTTTAACTGTCTCTGACGATTCAGTACATTGATGGATATGTACAGAACAAGAAACAGGTCAAAGTCAAAATAGGTCTGTTCCCAGGAAAGACTCTTTCATGGACAGGGGAGCATAAATTTCTTCAGACCAAATAAGCATACGAGATTTCCACCATACTGAGTATCTAATCACATTCTAATTTTTGTGCCCATTTCTAAAAGCAGTGGTATTGTAGACTCAGCTCTTGAGACAACCATACTGAGATCAATCCTTTAAACAAATTATCTCAGATCTGACAATTCAATGATCAGGTGTACATGTCTCTGTACATCTGTCTGAGGAAGGTACTTTATTATCACCAAATGTCATCTTAGCTTGTTCTAAGACTCTGACTGTACTTAAGTGATACTGGTGTTTACAGTGTAGTTGCATCCTTAAGACAGCTGCAAAAGGGTGACAGGACAGATCAAAGCTCCATGGAAGTTCATCAGGTAATATTCCTAATCACAGTCTATTAAAAGAAACAAAATCCTTTCTGACTCATGGAGCAAGTGACCTGTAAATTATGCAGCCTCATGGACTCTATGGACAGTTCTCTGTTTGCCACACACCTTTTGCTTCAGAAAATTTAGGTCAAATAGCTTTTCAATTTTTTTCTAGCAGATTAAATTGGGTCATGTTCCTAGAGAAGTGGGTCATTTTTCCCTGTAAATAAACAGTTTCATGCCTGCACATCTTTAGTTCAAAGGCTCTATTGTTTGTAGTCAAAACTACACAATTCTTTTGCTTAGCCAAGAGGCAGTGATTTTTTTTTTTTTTCCAAAGGGCAGTCTTTAGCCTGACCCAGTAAGACACATGATGTTTCTCACTATGTGACAGTGAAAAGTGTCCCTTTTCTGTCTTCCCATCAAAACACTGACTGGGGACAAAACCCTTAGCCAGTATTGATTGATTTGCTCCACTGACTTCAACACAGCTGTTCTGATTTATATCAAGTGGGAATCCATGCTAAAAAAGATCAGTGTCCAGTGCACAAACATCAAAAAGTTTTTGCCAATTTTCTAACACACCACAAAAGATTTTTTTTCTCATGTGTGTTCAGGTGGAAATAAGGACATTTAGGAGGAGAACATGGGCCAACTTGAATTATACAGGATGGTTCAGTTAGCTGTTAGAACAAAAAAAAAGAAAAAAGTAATAATGATATAATCTTCTCTCCTAGTTTTCTTTTCAATATTTTGGCTTATTAATCAGTGTTATCATTTGTGTCATAATGAATGAAAACATTAGAACTCTCATATTGCTTAGACAAGTTTCCAAAGAATTCTATACTTATGTAACATCCGTAAACACCCCCAGCCATTTAAAGTTCACATGTGAGAGTATAATGTAAGGTCATTCTTAATCAAACTTTCCCACAATCCTTTGTGTTCTTTTTCACAATTCTCTTCTAATATATCTACAACAAGCTTATCTCTGTGTTGTTATTTTTCACTGTACATCTCACAGAAAATACAAGGATGAAAAGATTGTTTTTTGGAACTCATTATTCTGTTGCTCTCAAAATGACATTATGTGCACACGCCTAATGAAACCCAGAAAAATCGACTCTCTTTACAAGTTAAATTCCTCTTCATTATTATTTCTTCATTATAAAAAGAGGAATGAGTTCACTTCAAATATAAACACTCGAGTTTATTACTATCTCAAATTTCAGCAAATATAGGCAAATTAAGCATTTTAAAAGAGCATTAGTTATTGAAGAAATAATTTTTTTTGTCATAAGGATAATGTTTATTAATTTTTGTTTTGTGGAAAATCTAGTCCCACATTATTGATATAATTTACATTTCAACTTCTGTACTATTTCTCATGCTTCACGAAAGACTATATAATATATATTAGGTGTAACAGACATAAATGTTATTCTTACTCTCTAGTTACAAATTTAATCTAGTTTTAATGTCCGATAGAATTTCTTATTTATGAGAGGCTCACGGTCCTTCAAACCTGATTTTCTGTGTGTTTTGGAATAAAGTCTTTGAAAAAAGACATACTTGCTTTGGAAAGTCCTTTCAATATGTCCTAGAATGTCCTAACTTCAGAGATACTCCAGGGGTAAGTCGCCATATTTTTAAGAGAAATAAAAACTACATCCAGATTTGACAGCTTTTCAAGGTTTGCTAAGATTTTGTCATAGGTATCTTGGTATCTTTAGCCATATGGACAATTAAAAAAATGCTGTGATGGTTGTGCTTGCTTCGGCAGCACATATACTAAAATTGGAGCGATACAGAGAAGATTAGCATGGCCCCTGAGCAAGGATGACATGCAAATTCGTGAAGCGTTCCATATTTTTGCCAGAGGACTGGAGGAAAGCGAATGTCACACCAGTCTTCAAAAAGGGCAAGAAGGAGGACCCGGGTTACTGTAGACCGGTCAGCCTCACCTCCATCCCTGGAAAGGTGATGGAACAACTAATTCTTGATGCTCTCTCTAGGCATATAAGGGATAAGAAGGTCATTAGAGGCAGTCAACATGGCTTCACCAAGGGGAAGTCATGCTTGACCAACCTGATAGCCTTTTATGAGGATGTTGCCAGGTTGATAGATGATGGTAAAGCAGTAGATGTGGTCTATCTTGATTTCAGAAAAGCATTTGACACCGTCTCCCACAGTATCCTTGCGGCTAAACTGAGGAAGTGTGATCTGGATGATCGGGTAGTGAGATGGATTGTGAACTGGCTGGAGAAAAGAAGCCAGAGAGTTGTGGTGAATGGGATGGAGTCTAGTTGGAGGCCTGTATCTAGTGGACCCCCAGGGCTCAGTGTTGGGACCAGTACTATCCAATATATTCATCAACGACTTGGATGAGGAAGTAGAGCGCACCCTCAGCAAGTTTGCTGATGATACGAAACTGGGAGGAGTCGCTGACACGCCAGAAGGCTGTGCTTCCATTCTGAGAGACCTAGACAGGCTGGAGATCTGGGCGGGGAAAAATCTAATGCAGTTTAACAAGAGCAAGTGGAGAGTCTTGCATCTGGGCAAGAATAACTCCAGGTACCAGTATGAGTTGGGTACTGACCTGTTGGAGAGTAGTGTAAGGGAGAGGGACCTGGGGGTCCTGGTGGACAGCAGGATGATCATGAGCCAGCACTGTGCCCTCATGGCTAAGAAGGCCAATGGCATCCTGGAGTGTATCAGAAGGGAGGTGGTCAGTAGGTCAAGAGATGTCCTCCTCCCCCTCTACTCTGACCTGGTGAGACCGCATCTGGAATATTGTGTCCAGTTCTGGGCCCCTCAGTTCAAGAGGGACAGGGAACTGCTGGAAAGAGTCCAGCACAGAGCCATGAAGATGATGAAGGGAATGGAGCATCTCCCTTATGAGAAAAGGCTGAGGGAGCTGGGTCTCTTTAGCTTGGAAAAGAGGAGACTGAGGGGTGACCTAATGAATGTTTATAAATATATAAAGGGTGAGTGTCAGGAGGATGGAGCCAGGCTCTTCTCTGTGACATCCAGTGATAGGACAAGGGGCAATGGGTTCAAGCTGGAACACAGGAGGTTCCACTTGAATGTGAGAAAAAACTTCTTTACAGTGAGGATGACAGAGCACTGGAACAGGATGCCCAGAGAGGTTGTGGAGTCTCCTTCTCTGGAGACATTCAAAGCCCTCCTGGATGCATTCCTGTGCGATCTGATCTAGGTGTTCGTGCTCCGGCAGGGGGATTGGACTAGATGATCTTTCAAGGTCCCTTCTAATCCCTAATATTCTGTGATTCTGTGATTCTGTGAAATGTTTTCTAAATGAATTTGAAAAAAATTTCCAGTAACTGCACTGTATCTCTTCAGCCATTTTACTTTCAAAATTTTTTTCATGGTTCTGTATTAGTATACAATGGATTTTGCAGTTTCCTCATAACAGCATTGAACATTTTTATATCATGACTAGATTACACAGCAGATATGGCATAAACTAAATTAGCCAAAGAAAACAGATCTTATTCCAAAAGTATAAGAATGACCATTTTTAACTGAAAAATTACTGTCGGCACCAATATGAAAGAAGCAGAAACAAAAATCTGCACATAAAAAAAGACAGAGAGTGAATCTACACAGTCCCAAGGGCCAGCACTAGGTTTTTTTCCAAACTTAGGAGTTATATGCATCTGTTCACCTAGCACCTAGGAGATTGAAAAAGGACTGGTATAAAGATACCAGCTCTGCAACTGGATGCAGTGAAACAGAATGCAAATAAAACAGATGAAGGAGATACAAAGATAAAATGTACCAAAAAGAGAACCCAAAATGTGGCCAAAATTTGCTTCTGTTTTTTGGTGGTGATTTGTCAAAAAGAGAAATATAAATTATGAGAGTCTCTTCAGAATGGAAGTAGCTAGAAATGAAAAAACATATTAGTGGGAGAGAAGAGAGCTAAAAAGAAGGACTGAATTAGAGATACGTACAAAACCCTGAAAAGAAGTTCTCAGAATTCTTCGTAAATGGTGGATAACATGTGACAGGAACAAACAGGTATGGCACTACGTATGCAAAAAGATAAACTACGACTTTGTTTTCCCTTGTGCTTTCAAAGCTAGAAGAAAGGTAATAGAGTAGTCTCAAGCTATGAGAAAAAGAAGAGGAAAAAATAGGAGGAGAATTATACAAAACATTATCAATAAAGCAAGAAGAGATTAAGGTTTCGAAGGAGCAGACTGAGATGAACCCACAAGCAAGGAACAAAACTTTCAAGAGGTCAGGGTAGGAGACAAGAATACCACTGGCAACCTAAGAAATTTAAGAGCTGGTGTAGGAGAGTTCTGGTAACTATGTAACTACATTCTCAATTCTGAAAACACAGAAGGACTATCCACCAGTTTTGTTAACATTTGTGAGGTTTGTGCCCCTATCAACACTGTACAGCCCAGTGTCAACCAAGACTACTTTTAACCAAAAAGAATTTATGAAAATAATACTAAATTTCTGTTTAACAGCTGTCATAAAATTTCTTTTAATAGTACTTTTAGTCAACAGTCTTATCATGCTTTTACCAACAGTGTGATCTATATGAGCATTATATCTAGCCTACAATTTCACCCACCACTTCAAAAGCTTCATAAATCATCAACTTTTATAACTTCTTGATTACCTCCTAATGTTCATACAAAACAAGGATAAAAACAAAAATCACCCTCTGATGAAAGCATGCTGAGCACTTGAAAAACTTTTATTAAATGATATCCAGTTAGCAACACCCTGTCGGGCCATCACTGTGGAGTGATGATTATGGAGTGCTCTTTCGCATAAACTGAATAAATCTCATAAATTGTTGATGGAGGTGCTTTAAAATATCAGCTATTGACCAACTTTACCCCAGCTACAGAAGAGAATTGATTTAGTTTGCCTCTCTTCTAAGAAATTTAATCCCTAGCCTGGGGCTTGGGGATTGTATAGCAAACAGATCAATCCTATGTAGTTTCAAGGGCTGGAGAAAACTGTTCACTTCATGACTGGGTTTCCTGAAAGGTCTGCATCTTGCTACCTGATTTAGTGGTGCTTGCCCACAATATGACAAGAAAGGAGGATGAGAGTAACCCATCTTTAACATCAAAGAGAGTTCAGATAGGAATGATTAAAGCTAAAATTGTCAGGCCAGTTTTTATGATGAGGATGGGTCTTCGGCAGATGTGTAATTGAATTCCAGTTCCACTCTAGCCCCAATTCTTCCTGTCCCTTTCCTTCACTGACTGCTACAGGGAGTGTGTAAAGACAACAGGCAGTGCTGCACATGACACGTGATCTCAATGCACACAGACAGGCTTCTTGGGCAGTGCAGCTACCCCCAGATTACAACCTGAGGACAGAACAAAAATAAAACATCATTGTTTCTATGACCAGAAATATTGTTGTTCCACCTCTACAAGGTTTGCATTATAGATTTGTTCCAGAATACTTTCTGAACTAGCAAAGGTATGGGAAATATTTTTGTTTGCTCACAGCTTTCAGTGAATTAAAAATGC
Source organism: Pterocles orientalis (assembly GCA_011057875.1). Classification (NCBI taxonomy): domain Eukaryota; kingdom Metazoa; phylum Chordata; class Aves; order Pterocliformes; family Pteroclidae; genus Pterocles; species Pterocles orientalis. The sequence continues at coordinate 498,152 of WKFP01014069.1, read as the reverse complement.
TACCAGCATTTTATACCAGTTCCTGTTAGACCTTAAAAATAAATTATTTTTGACACTTTTTAATCTCTAGTGCAAATGAAAAACTGAAATGCCTCTAGAGCTCTTCATGCTGTTATGCCTCTGTCTTTCACTCCTTTGTAATACTCATTTAACATACTCTGTCACCACACTGGAAAAAAATCCTTTGAAAACTACTACTAAAAAATTTTTTTCTGTGACAAGATAACTAAATAAAAACAGGGGAATTTAACTGCAGTAAGTAGTCTTATATGTCATCAAAGTTGTCCTTGCAATAACATGACACCTTACATTTGGGTAACATCTCAGGAATACAGAAGGAAGGCCCTTAATAGCTACAAAGTCAGGTAACAAGCACTGTTGGCTTCCTTGGGACTGCCACTGTATTTTAAGTTAATAGGCTTGTAAGTGAGACAAGGCAAAAATATGGAAGTTTTCTAATACCTGACTGGATTGTGTGATGAGCACTGAGGCAGGCACTTAGGGACATCTATAAAATGCTTGCGTGGAATTGTTTTCCTTATAATACAATCCAGAAAAGTCAGCTTATCCAGTGTAAAGTCTCCCATGTGAGGCAATGAGAAACACCTTAATAAATCTCCAAATGAATGAGATGTGCATTGAAGCCTCTCGTGGCTGTTCATTGATCCAGACATGGCATTGCCTAGAGACTTATGACTCCTGTCTCACTCAGCTTGTGATTTTCCTTTTGCTCTCATCTTACTACAGACTGTTGAAATAGACTTGAATTCAGCAGCCTTTCAGGCCTATGGGCACACAGGGCCATAATTTTCATTATTAACTTCAGTTTCACTCTATGTAGAAACTATCGATCCTACTTGAAACTCTTACAGAAGTAACACAGTCTGGTACTGTAATGTGGTTCTTTCACTCAGATAATATTTATAAACAAAGTGGCATCTCCAGTGTTATATTGTCTGATTCATTATTTCTACATCTACATCAAAGGAGTTCTTGTTTAATCAAAACAATTCATAGCTGGCAAAGGTCTTTGGCTTCTTTCCTCACAGGCAGTTTAACATCCAGAAACTCCAAATCCCCACTAGAATATACTGGGAAAGGAAAGAAAACCAGCTCTACGTTTCTTCAGCAGTTCCCTGCTGAGGGAGTAACCCAGAAAACTATTAGTTTTAAATTTTCTGTACTCCTTGAGCTGGGTCTGCCTCCCACCTGGGGATTAATCCTTCTTCTCCTTCATAAATATGCACCAGCTGGCTTAGGAAGGCCTTGGGAAGGCCTGGAAGGGCACACTACGAACGAGCTGCAGTGTCACATTTGGGAGGCACGGAGTACTCTGTGAAGCTTGCTCTCTCTGTGCTCTTCTTTCAGAAACTCCCGTTAATGCCATGTGAGAGACTGTAAAGGATTAAAATGATTGCAAGTTAGTAAACTATGTTGCGAATGGACACTAAGGGAAAGAGTCTCACATAGCCACACAGTTACACTGTTAACAGAAACAGAAAACAAATGTTTTACTGACTTGAAGGCAGACAAGTCTGATTCTGAATATACAGAAGGAATAAAGACAAGGTACAAAAGGCATCAGCCATTTTTCGTAGTACAGCCAGGCCCAGGGAGAAAACAGATAACAAGGGAACAGAGGCAGAAAGCGTATTCTTCCAAGCTCACTTCTGCCAAAGGAACAGCATGCTGTTTGCCATGGAAATGCTGCACTTCCTTTCCTCCTTTCTTAGCAAGACTTCTTTTTATTTCTTTAAATATGTCTATTATGCACTACATCTAAGGCAAGGCATATTTCCTCAGCTATTTGTTCGTTTCTATGACTAGTCTCTTTTATCCTTGGAGAGGCCATAATATCAAGTTCCTAGCAGGATCACAGACAAGGTTTCAGGTTTAACAAGAGGCCCAGGCATAAGGGGAGAACACAAATATATCTGCTACAGTTTTGTTACTGCTTGCCACATGTCAGGTCAGTCTTTCTGTTCCTTGTAGGAACATGGAAGGAAGAGAAGCCCAAAAGCTTTCAGTGTGCCTGCAATACAGGAGCAAGAAGATTCAAGTCTTCCGTTTGTCAAAATGCAGCCAAAATTTGTCTAATAATTTACAGCTAGGTAGTTGACAAACCCTGAAAAGATGGATTTTGCCAATGCAAAAGGTAATGGCTAATCCATTTTTTACTAGTATCATCCGTACCAAACAAGGAGTTCTTCTTTCCTACTACACCCACTCTCAATGAACTAGTTTAAATCCAGCATCGGTTTTAAGAGTTTCTAATGGAAAAAACCAAAACAAACAAACAAAAAAAACCCCAGACAAACAGAATTAAATTTCAGCTACTTTAGAAAAAAAAAACAAAAACAACACAGTGCACTATATAGTCTAACTTAAAATTTCTCAATGTCAAGTACCGGGCTTCTGAAAACATATGCTTTTTTTTCTTCTCAGTATTTGAATAGGAACCAAACTCTTTGGAAAATGTATAAGGATACTACTTTTCCAAAGCATTAATCAGTTCTTGTTAACAACATTCATCTAATGAGCCACACTGGAAGTGATATTTTGTCTGAATGCTCTTGCCTTAATACCTGCACTGAGCATTCCCTCTCTGCTTTGCACCAGCGGATTCAAAATTAGCACATGCCTGCTTACACTTCACAATTTTTCAAAGCTGTTCTCAGACTTCTGTATACGCATATAACCTCCACTAACAGGTAACAATGCATGCAAGTACCTCCTACACACTCTTTGGTAAGATGCTTCCCTCTTTAACTGAAGGAGAAGGGGAGGATTGTTGTGACAAGAAAAAAAAATGAACAAACAAAAAAAGGAAACTTGGGTGCTGCTGTGTTTCAAATGTAAGAGAGGTATGGGTAACATAGCTTGCGTACAAATGAAAGTTTCCCCAAAGTTACTAACGCTTTGAGTATGGGCCAAGGAAGTTTGTGTCTGAACTTCCTCAATACTCAGAAATTTTAGAATCAATAGTTTGGGACTTGCCCATATTCTTTTAGCTCCTAATTCATAGGCACAGTGTCACATCACAAACAGGATGTCACTACACACTCACACCTTTCAGAAATAAGTGTAAAGAGAGAAAAAGTAGTCCTCCAATGCTCATGTAGTAATATTGAACTGTGGGGTTTTCTGTTTCTTAATGTTTTCTTAACATGTTTTCTTCTTCCCAAAATTACTCAGAGCTGGTCATTTTATCAAGTAAACTCTGCTTTATCAGACTTGCAGATAATAACCTGTAAATATAGCCTTAGGTGTTTTGATCTGTTACACCTCTTATTCTTACAGCCTGGTGAGAGTGCTAAGGTGAAGCCATTATCTTCAAAGGTGTCAGGTCAGTGCAGAACTGAAAAAGAACCTTGTAGCAGAGAAATGTGATGCTCAGTCACAAGAAATGCTTTTAATGTGCATGATATTTGTCCCCTGGATTCATAATGGGAACAAGGCTAACAATTCCTAGACATTGCAGAAACTCTCTCCAGTTTAATTCATTTCAGAGAACTTGTTCAGTGGGGAACAAATCTCAAAGTCTTTGCATGGAACAGCACAAGGGAAAAAAGAAAAAAACAATAAACTGAAACACAGCCTTAAAGATCAATACTCCCATCTTGTGGTTGGTGAAGAAAATGCATGCATCTAAAGAAAAATGAAAAAAAAAGTTTCACGCAGATAGTTTATAAATAAGAATTACCTGAATAGAATTTTTATTCCATCTCAAAATTAAAATCTTGATCTTAGAACTGTCAACGTTCTGTTCAGAGAAGGAAGGATGTGGAATTTTTTTTTCATCCAAACTTAGCCACAAGACACAGAGTTTCTGTAGCAAATTTCTAATTGCATGAAATCAAGAGGACGAAATGCATTTTTGCCATTCTCTGAATTTAATGGCTCCTGAATGAAGGCAGGTATGCAATGGAAATCCACAGGCCAGTGGGGCAGTAGGTAGTACTACTAGTTAAGGATACATGATGGAGCAGAAACAAGCAGTTCGTTCACATCGCCTGGATGCAACTGATACAACTCTAATTTCCGCAATTCTATCAGCCTCAGAAGCAGGAGCAAGTCTCTATTTACCTAGGTCTTCCAAAGGATTTCTCTTCTTGATCTGTCAGCTACCTGCATAAGGTTGAAATGAAGAGCATGTTTCTGACATACCTCATTAAAGGTCCTACCTGGGTCCTGCTTTAGGTACTTATATATCCTACTTACTTACACAAATAATTGGTGAACAAATTTGTTTCCTCTATCATTTCACTGTGTCCATACAAGTCTTAAGATAGTATGTACCCTGATCCTAGCTTAGCATCTCAAAGTAAAAGTAAATATAGTTCATAATGTATGCTAGTGCCAATCCCAATGTGAGAGTGCTTCAGCTTTGTTTGGAAGACACTGACATTGAGCTATTTGCTTTAATGTTTGGACATAGTCAGTTCCTGGGAAATGCCAAACATACAGTTTCAGAAGACAATGCTCTCAGGTGAAAAACAGCCACGATCGTGGTTGTAAGGTTGGAATGGACGACAATTACAGAGGTAATGAGCCAGGTAGTATCATCTCAATGAGAATAATCAAATACAGAAGCAAAAAACTTTCTAAAGAAGCTTGAACATCACTTAAATACGCTCAGTCACATAACACAACTAAATGGGAAGGTGCAGGGAACATCAAGGCCCAACCTCATAAACATTGTGTTTTGTTCTCACCTGCCTTTACAGGGGACTGAATCCAAGGCCCAGTCTATCGACTTAGAAATGGGACTGCTTGGAAATACATGAACCGTGCATGTAGTAAGGGGTTACGAATTACGAAAGTGGAAAGGATGAAACTGAGTGAGCTCTGCTGCAGGTTAACAGCATTGACAGCTGGCAAAGCTGGCCTTGAGAGCAAGTTCAGGGAATAGAGTGCACCTTCAGCAAGTTTGCTGATGATATGAAACTGGGAGGAGTCGCTGACATGCCAGAAGGCTGTGCTGCCATTCTGAGAGAACTAGGCAGGCTGGAGATCTGGGCGGGGAAAAATCTAATGCAGTTTAACAAGAGCAAGTGTAGAGTCTTGCATCTGGGCAAGAACAACTTCAGGTACCTGTATAAGTTGAGTACTGACCTGTTGGAGAGTAGTGTAAGGGAGAGTGACCTGGGGGTCCTGGTGGACAGCAGGATGACCATGAGCCAGCACTGTGCCCTCGTGGCCAAGAAGGCCAATGGCATCCTGGGGTGTATCAGAAGGGAGGTGGTCAGTAGGTCAAGAGAGGTTCTCCTCCCCCTCTACTCTGCCCTGGTGAGACCGCATCTGGAATATTGTGTCCAGTTCTGGGCCCCTCAGTTCAAGAGGGACAGGGAACTGCTGGAGAGAGTCCAGCGCAGAGCCACAAAGATGATTAAGGGAATGGAGCATATCCCTTATGAGGAAAGGCTGAGGGAGCTGGGTCTCTTTAGCTTGGAAAAGAGGAGACTGAGGGGTGACCTAATCAATGTTTATAAATATGTGAAGGGTGAGTGTCAGAAGGATGGAGCCAGGCTCTTCTCTGTGACATCCAGTGACAGGACAAGGGGCAATGGGTTCAAGCTGGAACATAGGAGGTTCCACTTGAATATGAGAAAAAACTTCTTTACAGTGAGGATGACAGAGCACTGGAACAGGCTGCCCAGATAGGTTGTGGAGTCTCCTTCTCTGCAGACATTCAAAGCTCACCTGGATATGTTCCTGTGTGATCTGATCTAGGTGTTCCTGCTCCGGCAGGGGGATTGGACTAGATGGTCTTTCGAGGTCCCTTCCAATCTCTAGCATTCCATGATTCTGTGATTCTGTGAAACGTATGCTGGGCTATATTAACAACAGTATGGCCAACAAACTGATGAGAGTGACCACGTTGGTGTACTAGACGCTTGTGAAGACACATGTAGAATATTGTAGTTAGTTTAAGAGACTTCACGCTGTGAAGAGATACTGATAGACCTGAGAGAATCTGGAAGAAGGCCAGACACTAAGATGGTGAGTGACTGGAGAAAATGCTGTTAGAGAAGCTGAGGAAATACTGTGTGTGCGCCTAAAGAAGAGGAGACCTAATTGCAGATTCCACTACTGGATGGTGCACTCTAACCTTCTCTTCTGACACACGTGTAAGGAGAAGAGGCAATGGTCAGAATGTGCAACAAGGGAAATTATAATTGTACATGAAGAAAAAATTATTCTCTGTGACAGTGCTGAAACACTGGAAGAGCTTGTTGAGAAAGGGCGTTGAACATTCATTCTTGGGGGTCCCAAAACTCAGACAAGGCCCTGAGCAACGTGATCTAAACTTGACGTTAGTCCTGCATTGAACAACAGCCTGAAGTGATGGGAGTCTTGCATTGAGTCCTGTGTTGAGGTCTGATGTGAGATCTGCACTTTACCAAGAGGCCAAAGAAGACCTGCAGAGGAACCTCTCACCTATTTTTTTCTATGACTGCATATTTTAAGAGCTCAGGCATAATTTTGTAAGAAATATTGTAAACAGAGTGGAGCTTAAGTCATATCCTGACAAATTTGGTGGCCTTCTATGACAGAGCCACGGCTCTGGTGGATAGAGGAAGGGCAACAGACATTATCTACCTGGACTTACACAAAGCTTTTGACACAGTCCCACATGACATCCTTGTCTCTAAGTTGCAGGGACATGGATTTGATGGAAGGACCACTCGCTGGATAAGGAACTGGCTAGACGGCCGCACTCAAAGAGTGGTGGTCAAGGGCTCAATGTCCAAGTGGAGACCAGTGACAAGTGGCATTCCACAGGGGTCAGTACTGGGACCAGTGTTGTTTAACATCTTTGTTGGAGACATGGACAGTGGGATGGAGTGCACCCTCAGCAAGTTTGCCGATGACACCAAGCTGTGTGGTGTGGTGGACATGCCGGATGGAAGGGATGCTATCCAGAGGGACTTTGATAGGCTTGAGAGGTGGGCCCATGCAAACCTCATGAAATTTAACAAGGCCAAGTGCAAGGTCCTGCACGTGGGTCGAGGCAATCTCAAGCACAAATACAGGCTGGGCAGAGAATGGATACAGAGCAGCTCTGAGGAGAAGGACTTGGGGGTATTGGTGGATGAGAAGTTCAACATGAGCTGGCAGTGTGCACTTGCTGCGCAGAAAGCCAACCGTGTGCTGGGCTGCATCAAGAGAAGCATTAGCAGCAGGTCAAGGGAGGTGATTCTCCCCCTCTACTCTGCTCTTGTGAGACCCCACCTGGAGTACTGTGTTCAGATGTGGGGCCCCCAACATAAAAAAGACATGGACCTGTTGGAGAGAGTCCAGAGGAGAGCCACAAAATTAATCAAAGGGCTAGAGCACCTCCCCTATGAGGACAGGCTGAAAGAGTTGGGGTTGTTCAACCTGGAGAAAAGAAGGCTCAGAGGAGACCTAATAGTAGCCTTCCAGTACCCGAAGGGGGCCTACAGGAGAGATGGGGAGGCACTCTTTATCAGGGAGTGTAGTGAGAGGACAAGGGGTAATGGGTGTAAGCTAAAAGAGGGTAAATTTAGACTAGACATTAGGAAGAAATTTTTCACTATGAGGGTGGTGAGACACTGGAATAAGTTGCCCAGGGAGGTTGTGGATGCACCATCCCTGGAGGTGTTCAAGGCCAGGCTGGATGAGGCTTTGAGCAACCTGGTCTAGTGGAGGGTGTCCCTGCCCATGGCAGGGGGGTTGGAACTTGATGATCTTTAAGGTCCTTTCCAACCCAAACCATTCTATGATTCTATGAGTCTATATCAGGAAACACTGTAAATAGATGTCATTGGTTTGTCTACACATAGATACAGCATCCTCAAAGGAAATTTGCACAGCTTCTCTAGTCCCATGTAAGATCATCAGAAATCACACTGACTGTGTTCCAATTCAACATGATAACCTCAGTCCAATGTGACAGATGTCTAGGAAAAACTGAGGCTAACCATTTACTTGCTGACTATATGCTAAGAATGTTACCTTAACAACTGAAAACTGTGTTTATGGTCAGCAGAAGTAGTGAAGCTTTGTTGCAGAACAATTCATGTTCTTTGCTCCCTCATATTATTGAACACATATCTTCCATATCCTCACCAGGTTAAAAATAGCAGTACTGTGGCTGTTCTGAAGGACTAGCCAACAGCCAACTGTTGCCAAATAAAATGTGTAGAGGTACTTTCATTTTCATATAGCTAGGAAATACTGAAAGACCAGAGAAAGTCAGAATGGTTTAACTCCCTTTAAGCAATTTTTCCAAAGGTTTTATCAGATTAACATATTCCTATAGAAAACAGATTTTCATGAAAAGGCCTTCCCATAGAAAACTGTACATCAGAAAAATATTGTGCAACTGTAATGTACTGCAGATTAATAAATCATTTAGGCTGTAACTGTTGTTAGAGGTAGTAAGTGTGCTACATCTGTTAACAGTGCAATAGATACAACAGTCTTCAGCCTGAGGCAGCTCCTCAGGTCATATCTTCAAAATTTATGTGCATCACTTTCTACTCCAGCTAATGTTGAAATATAGATACCAAGTGGGGATATACATGATCACCAAATTAGCACATGACTGCTTCCTGCAAGTACAGAATTCCAAAAGACTTCCTGCTTGATGAATTATGTTACCAACTTCTTATGCTAAGAGTAGAAATTGAATTTAATTGCTAAGTAATGCCATAAGATTTCAAATCTTCAAGTGTAACATGAATTCTACATTACTAAATGTAGAATGTGTTGATAGTGAGAGATTAAACTAGATTTGAAGGGGGGAGGGGATAAAACCAGGCTCACTAGAGGTAAGCCTAGGGGTGGCATGCCAATGTTTGAGGGACAGTGTGCTAGCAAGGTTCTTCGGTCTGCCATCTCAGTGGAGGTAGGGGACAGAGATCCACATGGCAGCAAAGACACAAAGGTTATTGATGTGTCAGAAACTACAGAACCACCTGAGAACGGTCACATAGGAATTAGGGCTTGTCCCTCAAAAAAGGTGGCAGGATCAATAGCCCAACTGAAGTGTATCCACACCAGTGCACACAGCATGGGCAACCAACAAGACAAGCTGGAAGCCATTGTGCAGCTGGAAAATTATGATAGTCGGAATCATGGAAACATGGTGGGATGACTCACACAACTAGAGCACTGCAGTGAATAGGTATAAACTCTTCAGAAGGGATAGGCAAAGAAGGAGACGTAGTGGGGTAGTCCTGTATGTTAGGGAATATTTTGACTGTCTAGAGCTTGACATTTGTGATGAAAGGGTCAAGTGTTTATGGGTAAGAATCAGGGGAAATGCCAACAATGCAGCTATCATGGTGGGAGTCTGTTATAGACTACCCAGCCAGGATGAAGAGGCAGATGAAATATTCTATAAGCATCTGAGAGAAGATTCATGATCACTAGCCCTTTTTCTCATGGAAGACTTCACAGACATCTGCTGGATAGAGTGGAGAGGAAACAGTTTAGAAGGTTCCTGGACTGTGTGGAAGATAACTTCTTGACACAGAAGAAGCTGATGAGTGAGCCAACGAAGGAAGGCACCCTGCTGACCTGTTTTTTGTAAACAAAGAAGGACTTGTGGGTGATGTGGTGGCTGGAGGCTGTCTTTCATTCATCACGAAATTACAGACTTTTCAATTATTGGACAATTAAGGAATGTGGTTAGCAGAACAGCTACCTTGGACTTCCAGAGGGTAGACTTGGTCTGTTTAGGAGCTTGGTTGACAGAGAGGGTTGTCAAGGATTGAACCAGGCTAACCAAGGAAGTGGTGGAGTCACCACCCATGGAGGTATTCAAAAGACATGTAGATGTGGTACTTAGTGGGACTTGGCAGTGTTAGGTTTACAGTTGGAATTTTTAACCCAAATGCTTCTACGATTCCACAATTCTATGACACATGGTGTAAAACAACAGTATTACAAAAGGCTACACTGATCATATAGAGCCAGACTGTCCTTCCATGCAAAACATGGAAGCAAATCTGGACTGAATACTAGATCATCTGCCTTTTGGTTATCAGTTATGAAATCAGAGTATTAAAAATTCAAAGAAAAAGGTTTGGGCTTGGTGAAATCTTCATGTCTATGTTCTCCTTGTGTCGGTATTATTATTTTGCTTTGTTTGGGCTTTTTTCCCTAGAGGATGAAACAAGTGTATTTAGTAGAACTTGAAGTGACAGCTGACGATGTTTGCCTCTCCTCACCATGCTACTGGGGTTTTTCAGACTTGGCCACTGTTCAGCCTGACATTTCAGAAAAAATGAAATTAAAATACCGTATGCTCATTTGCTTATCGAAGCCAGGATATTTTGGGTGCTGAGAGTGTGAAGCAGTATGCCATATCTGCCTCTTCCATTATCACACTAGGCCAGTGTTCACTAGGTCAAGAAGTTTCAGTTCATCAGAAGTATCTGGCAACCTACTTTTTAAGTATGTCACCCACAATGGTAGAGCATCAACAACAGAACTGGAAGCAGTTTTCCACTAATAAAAGCTTATAGTCTATTAATGAAGAGATTTCTTGCAAAGTGGGAAGTCTCCAGGCAAAGGACTTAACCGAAATGAGTACACTAAGTGGATGTCATCCTAACGGTCTGTTGAGTATTTCAGCTTTGTTTTCTTACCAAGACATAATTGTAGCTTCTCTTTTGCCTTTTGCTTTTTCACAGACATACAAATTTAGTTTTTCATCTTCATGGCTTTGCGTTTGTTAACAATTAAAAAGGAACCAAAATCTTTCAGGTGTGACTCATTTCTCCTACCTTCAGATTTCTATAACATCAACTTTAAATCTGAGCCTGTCCTTGCAGGCTCTCTACAATAGCCAGTGAAGAGAAACAGATGCTTTTAAGACATGATTCATCTGACCAAATGTAGATTCCTATTTTAGAATGACATTAACCATCTCATTCCTCTGTGGTCATTTCACAGAGCTTAGGGTAGCTTAGATACAAACATATCTACCTACACCCAGACAAACCCTTCATGCTAAGGAAACTTTGGCTAATAATTTCCATTATCCATGTGAACATAATGTTGCTCTTGGGCTGAGCAATTTTACATTATTCAACCTAGTAACGGGGCTATTAATATCATACACCAAATATTTGCTTTTATTGCTGCTCAACTGAGCCTTTGAACTGAAAAGGTGACAGTATGCACTGTTCTACCCTTATACCATGTGTGGTCAAACACATTGTGTAATTTCTGCATCATTATTAATTGTATTTATGGCAGTGTCTATGTAGGAACAAAACCAGGACCATCCGCAGTGAAAATGACACTCTATAAACATCTCTTTCACACAAGACAAGTGAAAAGCTGGAGAAAAACAAATAAATAAACAAATACAAGCAAAATGCACTGTAACACTGCAGGCTGCATATACACTTTACAGTACAGTGGTTAGGTACAGAAGGGAAAACCTAGACAAGGGAGGATGGACTAAACAGATGAAAGAAGAATCGAATCATAGAATCATAGAATCATAGAATCAAGGAATCATAGAATCATAGAATCATAGAATCATAGAATCATAGAATCATGGAATCACAGAATGGTTTGGGTTGGAAAGGACCTTAAAGATCATCAAGTTCCAACCCCCCATGCCATGGGCAGGGACACCCTCCATTAGACCAGGTTGCTCAAAGCTTCATCCTGCCTGGCCTTGAACACCTCCAGGGATGGGGCATCCACAACTTTCCTCTTCCAGTGCCTCACCACCCTCACAATGAAAAATTTCTTCCTAATATCTGATCTAAATTTGCCCTCTTTCAGATTATAACAGTTACCACTTGTCTTGTCACTACACTCCCTGATAAAGAGTGCCTCCCCATCTCTCCTGTAGGCCCCCTTCAGGTACTGGAAGGCTGCTATTAGGTATCCCTGGAGCCTTCTCTTCTCCAGCCTGAACAACCCCAACTCAGCTCACATGGGAGGTGCTCCAGCCCTCTAACCACCTTCATGGCCCTGCTGTGGACTCATTCCAACAAATCCATGTCCATTCTGTGTTAAGGACTCCACATCTGAACACAGTACTCCAGGTGGTTCTCACAAGAGCAGAGTAGAGGGGGAGAATCGCCTCCTTCGACCTGCTGCAAGAAAGGTATGAAGTGACTGGGAGGCCTACCTGATCTGCTCAAGTTAAAAAGCAACCAGTTAGAACTCTAGAAAACACTATCAGGATCTGTTTCTGCTCTCTTTAACCTATGTTAAGAGTTGCTTTGACAGCTTCTTTTTCTGCTTAGCTCCTCCTTGCTGTCTCTTTCCAATACCGTATCTACTGCACTGAGAGCATTGTTTGAGTCCTGATTTCATAATATGTCCCAGACTGCCCAAACAAGGGCAGTATCTGAGTATCTGAGTCCGGGATATTCCATATCAGTGTAATGGAGTCAACCGGCCCCCATTTCAGCTTTTTTCTCCCAAACTCAGCAGTGCAGCCTCACCAATTTCAGCAGACACTTGGACACATTTGATCTTTAATTTCAGAGTGCATTACAAAATGACCAAAATCCAAATATTTGCAGCCAGGCCTACATACGATAGAAAAATCTGTACTCTGGTCAAGAACCAGCTGGCCAGTGCTTGGCCACAGACGGTAACAGGGCAAAAGAAGAAAGTGGTCTGTGGAGATTTTTTTATAAGCAAAATAAAATCCTTCTTGACTGGAAATTGTATACATTCTTCTCTCAGAAAGTAAACGCTCATAGATGTAAAACACACATGAAAAGAGGAGTTTGCATCTACAATAGCAAAACAATGCTGTAGTACTGTCGTAGAATCACAGAATAGCCTGGGTTGAAAAGGACCTTAAAGATCACCTAGTTCAAACCCCCCTGCTGTGGGCAGGGTTGCCAGCCCCTGGAGCAGGCTGCCCAGGGCCCCATCCAGCCTGGCCTTGAACACCTCCAGGGATGGGGCATCCACAGCTTCTCTGGGCAACCGGTTCCAGTGCCTCACCATCCTCTACACGAAGAATTTCTTCCTAATATCCAACCTAAATCTCCCTTCTCTGAGCTTAAAACCATTGCCCATCATCCTGTCACTATCAGCCCTTGTAAACTGTCAACTTCTGGAAAATCTTTACAGATATTATATTTTTTAATTTTCTTATCCTACATAGTTAAGGAGCTCAGCCCAGCAAGTTTCCTCCATCTTTCACGAGAGCAGGTCCTTCTGATGAGAAGGTTAGGAATTTTTAGTAGCAGTTGTGTCTTTTTGCTTGCTGAGGATGAGAACTAACTTGAGAAGAAGCCCATGATCTATAGAAAGAGAGTCACAAATCTGAAGTGAATGTGCTCTTTGCATAAAAATGTAATTACAATCAAATACCTTCCATTTGGAAAACTTCTAATCTTGATTGATTTTAGCTGCTTTATTTGGTCCATTGATGAAAATTAAAAAATCAAAGAGAATGCTCCATGAATAAACCCAGTTTTCGTTACAGACTAAATATGTAATTAGAATAATGGGAGCTGAAAATAAAAGAGGTTTCACTCAGCCATGCAAATATGACTCTATGTATGAAGGAACAGCTGAATGCAACTGCTGTTCAGCTGCTTAAAACAGGATGTATGGGAAAGTCTGGGTGAGAACATTTTCTGTCTCTATTTTGTGGTAGCAAAATTTTAATCTATTATTTGAGATTTGCATCCAAAGCCAAACTCTTTGGTCTTCTCTTTTGGAATACATAACTTTCATGTCTGGTTCACACTATTAAGCTTTGTCCTATTATGATCCAATGCCATTCATATAAAATAATTTTCTGCCTCCCCTTTAAGGAACTCTTGCTGTAGGCTGAAGAGAGAAAAGTTATAATGCTACTTCAAAAATTAATGAGGCATGTAAGCTTCTGTACTAACATATCCTATCAATATAAATGAGATCAATATGCATACTGAGCAGTTTTTAATACAAGCCACCCCACCCAGCAGCCCTATTTTTTGAAAGTTTTGAAAAAACAGTTTCAGATTGATGGATTTGCTGTGTTTTCATTCCAGTCTGAGTATTACTGGTACCCTGTCATTATGAATAAATTTAGAGCCACAGATTTCCGATAAGAAAAATAAATTTAATTGTAGAAGTTTGGCCACTTTCAGCATTACTGATAATAAATAACTTTCTGTGTCAACACAATGTAGGTATTAAGAAAAACTTGGTACGTCCTTTGATCAATGACAGTAAAGAGCATATGTTGGTTTTGTACTAAATAACATACATGCCTTTCCCCTCTATAAGAACACTTGTTTTCTATATTGCAGAAATATCTCACCACCGAAAGTAAGCAGTGAGGTAAATCATGAATGAGATTCCATAGCCAGGTAAATCCTATATGGTGTGTTTGTCTACTACAGTAAGATGAAACAATAGTTTATATGTCAGCTGAATATCTCCTTGGTATAAAAATAGAAGAAAATGTTTACAAGTTATAATTCTTGTACAAATATGGTGTTCAGTGTCTGCCCATACAAATCTACAATTACTGGCTTCTGTTTTACATGATACTGTCATTCCCTACATAAGTGCCTTAGTTGTAATGTGAATTGAAGATTTTTTTCCTTTCTATCAGCAGCTTCTCCAGACACAGCCACTTCCTGAAATAACTTCTACTTCATAATGTTTCCTTAATTTCTCACTGTCTGACATTGATCTGTACTTACTTATGTGATAGATGTACTTCTGTCCGTAGAGAGTGGGACTTTGCCCTTCAGTTTCAAAAGCAGAAATTTGTTCAATGTTTAAGGTACAAAATAGTACTGAAATGGGTGTTTTGGACCTCTAAAGGAATTTTTAATTGATAAATCAAAAGTGAAGGCTTTTTTCTTCTTGTATGTTAAACACAGCTTTTCTAGAGCTCTCTCTTTATCCAGCATGACCCTTGGTATCTGTTAATATAACAAAAAACTTTTTGCAGGAATGCACTGTTGGAAAGTTTAGTTAATGTGTTTTTATATAAAATACAAGATGAAGATAGTTCATCCAGCAAATCTGATTCAGTGCAACACAATCTGGAGATTATGAAGGAATGGCTTCTCTGCATATTTGGCATATAATAAACAATGATGACTCATTGCAGTAATTTATTATTATTGTCAATATTAGCACAAATAAATTATTGCTCTAGAATATGGCTTGAAAGTTAATGCTATTAAGACACTATTCAGTCACTATTTTACACTATTTTAAAAGCTAATTAAGTCATTCAGAATGCTCCTGCTAAGAATAGCTATAAGTAACAGGTCAGATCTAAAGCTGGTTTCAATCAGAACAGGTCTTTAGAAGATGGACTAGCAAATAGAATCATACAAACTATTTCTCAAAATACCTGCAACAGAATGGGATCCTGGATGTCAAAATTATCTTACTGTTGTTATTATTATGTTTAGACTGAAGCTAGAGACTATCTCACCATTTCTGTGCTATTTAAGTATTAAGTCAGGGATGCTTTAATGTCAGCATACCTACAATCAGACACCACAAACTGGGAATTCTGAAACACTTAGGAATTGAAATAACATCTGCACAATCTGTTCAAAACTAGGCAATTAGAAAAGCCCAGAGATTCAAAGTTTCAGCATAGTAATTCTTATGATGAGCCATTTGTCTCATTTTAATTAAGTCAGGATAGGAAAAGTTTCAGTCAAAAAGGGTTATACAGCCTTTTTTTACTACTAAACAAAGGTAAGTCTGGGCACATGATGGACATCACACTACAAAATCCTCAGGAAAAAAAAGAGGTTCATGGAAGAATTCAGCTTTCCAAAATCACATCTTTTTCATGTCTAAAGGTCCACAGGAAACCTTTCTAGAAGTGTCTCAAAGAGAGCTATGGGTCAATTATTCACATACACTGGAAAAATGCTTTATGCTGTACATTGCCCATCACTGACAAAGTATGATACACATGGTCACGGTGTGTGCCTAGCAGATGATTTCTCTGAACTAAATGCCTTTTTCACTTTGAGAGAAGGATAAAAATATTCAAAAGGAGGATATGAAAGAAGAGCTAAAAAAGAGTATCTAAGGTGGGATCTATGCCACGCTGAGGCACATAAAATTCTCATCCCGAAGACATACAGTTTCTATGTCATCTAAACATTAAAGTTGTCACATTTTTTTAGTTCTCTAGGATTATGCATGACATTCTTCTTCATCTCTGCACTGCGCTCATCAAACTTTGAAATATGCTCAGGCCCAAGAACAGCAGCAGTGTGGATTTCCCTTCCATGTTCTGTTTCTGTGCTTTAGAGGTGAGACAGATGAAGGCTGAGGAAAAAAGAATTTATAATCTCTAACACAGAGTCTCTGACACAAGAGAGTTATTTCTTCTACTGGGGAGGGGTCTAAAACCAAATACAGTATTCTGGATGTAGTTAACAAATGTCAAGTGGAACGAGCATCAGTATAGCGGAGAATGTTATAAAATACACCACTGAGGATATGGTCTTTCAAGTTACAGCCACAAGGTAGCAGAATAACTTTAATATGAGCCACTTATATGATGTAATGGATGTCCGAACAGAGAAGAAAATCATGTATCTAAAAAAAAAAAAAAAAAACAAACCACATATAGATCTCTCCTCCCACTTTAAAAAACAACCCACAGACATTCCTTAACGACATAAATGTCAAGAATCAGCTGTGCCTCGATGTTCAATGATGGGAAAATCTGGGTAATGTGTAACACAATCTCACTAAAGGCAAAGACTTAAAATTTTTACTTCACAACCCATGAATTACAGTTCTTTTATCTCTCTTTAAACTCTTAAGAGGAAAACAAAGATTTTTGAGTTAAATATCATTATCAATCAATTCTGTTCCAGACTTCTAAGGAATACGAACAGCCCTGCTGTGCAATACACTGCAGAGTGAAAAATACCGCTATTTATGTCGATATATTTTTTCTCTGTATTAATTTATACTTTGCCCCATGTTACTACTGCATTTCAAGGGTAGGCTTCCCCAAGCATCTAAGCTCTGAGGCAATTCAGATCTTAGATGACAGGAATCACCCACTGTAAGTATTTAGAGATTTTTGTTGTAATACAGAACACTTTAAAGTACTTCACTTTGATGAACAGAGGACAGTTCTGCAACTAATCTATTAAAATTGTAACATTTGATACAGAATTTTGAACTTTTAATTTGCAAACATAATATTTTTTTCTGTATTTTACTGATTTCTCAGAAACTTCCTCAGTTCTCATGATCTAGAGGTGAAAAAGCAACTAGCTTCAGTCTTATCAGTCTGCACAGGGTCACACAAACACCTCACCTACAGAAAGTAAGAATTGCTGAGAGACTTTTTTACTGATTATTTCTTATCTGCAATTTCTGGGCATAGCCAGATGGGCCCATCCAATCTGATCCTTGTATTGATGATATTTTATATGTATTGTATATACCATAAAAATCCTTGCATAGTATTCGGGCATGGTGGCAAGCAAAGTTACGGGAAGCGCACGGGCTACAGAATGGAATTACAAATCTCATGTGAGTTTAGATCAAAGAAAAATAATAGCGAATTAATTTTTAATTTATTGTCTAATACTAATTAAACCTGCTGGCAGATTTTTCATGCAAGAGAACATTTTAAAAAATATTTTATCCATCTTTGCTTTCAATATAACCAAACTCATGTCTGGTGTCTGATTACAAAATACAAACAAAAACAAAAAAAAAAAGAAGAAAATTATGTTTCTACCTTTTAAAGAATTACTTACATTTGAATATTAATGTCAAAGTTTTTGTGGCTACAAACCTTACACAGGAAAAGGGACGCTTCTTTTCTTAGAAAGGCAAAAATTTCTTCAACTTTGTTTAATTAAATTGTTGCTTCTTCGTGTAATTTCCCATGGATATATGAATTGGCTTTGATCCACTGCTTATATGAAAGAACAGATTAAGTGCTTTTGTCAGGTGTGGGTAGAGGTAGATTCAAGGCTGACATTTCCTTAATGCAAACTCATGAGTCTTGAGTACACAGTGAAAGTCACTGACGTGCCAGAAACCAGGAAAACACTGCTCTTCTGCACCTCTAATTACAATAAGATGAAATTAGTTGTTGAACTTAAAACTAGATGTAGGTAACTATTTAAACATCTTCATCCTATTCTGTGTTGCTGAGTCACTCCTGAACCATACTGTATAAAATCTTCAGAAAGAGTTGAAAAGTTTTGTCTAGTAATTTACTTGTGTTATCACGTCTATATGTTACCACATCTTTACAGAAAATCAGGTATTTAATTTTTATCAAGGTTGTCAAAAAAAAAAAAAAAAAAAAAGAGAAAGTTAGAAACCCTTCTTTTATTGCCAGGTTGACAGGGAAGAGAGATGAAGTGGTGAAGAGTTACACTAAGCAGTCTAGGAAGTGTGGAAGTAACTTCTGATTAAATGCAGATGCTGAACTACAAGTTGCTGCTGATCACACCCACTGGATCCTGCATTAAAGAAGGAAATACTAAAGACATGACCTCCTTCCACTCACCATTTACTTTGCTGTCACATAACTCCTCATGTAGAAACACTACAGCGAAATAACTTCAGTCTTCTACAAATGTTTCTACACATAAGCAGGGTATTACAAGAACAAAATAGATTTACTATTTCTAAGAGAATAAATCACAAATAGAGGAATTAGGGTCATGAAGCAGCAGAACCCTTGTAGACATCAGAGATGAATAATTGAAAAGAGAATAAAAGGAATCCGTTTAAACCTACAGAATGCAGAATAAGCATTAAAATAAAAAAAAAAAAACATTTTAAGTGTGATCAACATAATACTAAAGTATAGAGTTAAATATAAAGTTTTGTGCTCGTATGGCCAGATTGTAAAAAAATCGATCTTTATTTTGTTATGACTAAAAGGCTGATCCAAGACCAACCAAAATCAAATCACGGTTCCCATAATTTTGAGGAGTCTGGACACGACTTCAGAAAAGAATCAAATTCTACATTTTTTATTGTGAGTTTTAAGTATTAAAAACTTGATTTTGTAATGTTTCAGCAAAATAAACCAACAAAAAAAAAAACCATGAGCTTTTCTAGAATTTGTTCTTGCATGTACCAAATGAACAAGTACATATTGCTCCTTTGAAACGTCCATAAATCAAAGAGTTCTCACTCCATAATGCATGGCACTGTTTATCATATCAAGGCAAAAAAATTGCTAAAGGGGTTACAGGATGCTATCAAAATGGCATCCAAAATGATGTATCACTGACCATGTTTTGTGTTTGGAAAACCTTGTGTGCCGTACATGGAGCTGGGGGGTTTACATATTTCAAATCCAACCCCACAATTTAATCTGTATGGATGGACCCTTCTGACTGCACTGATTTTCTCGGCAAGGCACTTGGGGTTTGTCAATGTGTATTTCATTTTAGTCTGGAGAAATGTTTTCTTTTAGAAAAAGCATATGTTATGTCAACAAAATGATTTAATGCTTCTATTTTAAATGCACCAGTGAAGACACCTGGTATTCAGAAAATTCTGATTACCCATTCTGGGCACATGAAACTGCCACAAAGTAGAGCATTCAAATTCTCATACAAAAATCTTACCTCTAAGCACTGTCAGTTTAAGCTTTCCTGCTAATTAAATCACAGTTCTTAGGGAGACAGATAGTGATACAATACGATCACTACTCTTTCATGGAATATTACTTCAGAAGAAAATGAAGGACTACACATATTCGGAGTATATATTTCTTTTTCAGGTAAGGAACATTTTATATGTTTATATTTTATATGTAATGTATGGTAAATGAAAAAATATTTATAGCATTCAGTAAATATTAAACTTTGATTACTAAAACACAGGAACATTACAAAGCCGTCCTGGATGATGGCAAAAATCTGTCAAGCCCGGAGACTTATCTCCGGTAGCAATCATAGACAGAAGCCTAAGTATGAGTAAGAACACAGCAAGGACATACATTTTCTCTCCCTAAAACCTTCCAGCCTTCAAGTATTTTTATCACTTCATGGGCTAGAAATGGTTTTTATACATTTAGTAAACTTCAGTGAATTTCTAGTCCATTAAATTTTCAGTTTTCCTCTTGACTCTATGTAGATTTTTGCTATCCACAGCATCCTTTGGCAGTGAGTTGCACTAAGCAGCTGTCTATTGCAAGAACTACCTCTTTTACTTGTTTTGAAACTGAGTCCAATCAGTTTTCACTTGATCTCTCCCTCACTCAAACATCCCCCCAGTATCCTACAGCATTATCTACAGTCTACAGCATTATCAAAACTGAATTAATAATACATAACA
Source organism: Pterocles orientalis (assembly GCA_011057875.1). Taxonomy (NCBI): domain Eukaryota; kingdom Metazoa; phylum Chordata; class Aves; order Pterocliformes; family Pteroclidae; genus Pterocles; species Pterocles orientalis. The sequence continues at coordinate 477,878 of WKFP01014069.1, read as the reverse complement.
TAGCTGCAGCACAGTATCTTATTACATGTGTCAGCTGTTAAGGACTGATTGCTCTCATCTTTCAGAGGTAGAAAACAATACAGTTAAACTCTATACTAATGTAACTATATGAGCATGGTAAATACCCCTAAAATTGTCTGCTTTTTTACCTATGAATATATACCAATTTGTAAAGTCTGTTATGAAGAAATGACACAACCTTTTTGTCAGAAAACCTCCTGACTCTTCTTCACTTATTTCAACAGAAATGTAAATGAAAATACTGTCTCTGAATTCATTCTGCAAAAGCATAGCAATTCTGTAAATTATCTTCCTCCTCCACCTCAATCATTCCTAGAAAAAGCACTATATGAAATAGAAGTTTGAGAGACATTAATTAATGTGGTGAAGTGGGAAAATCTCCAAACCCAGAATTATAGATCTTGATAGCCACTGCAGGAATTAGATCTTGCAAACAGTAGGACACTGAGTTAAATTGTACCAGCCAAGAATCTATAACCAATTGCTTTGTTTTCCCATAACTTAGTTGGTATCTGCATCAAGATTCATACAGTATTGTTGCACAACAAATAAATGTACTGAGGCCATTTCAACTACAAAGTGTGTTTAACACATAAATTTCTTAATGTCTGAAAGTATTCTCAATTGTTTTGAATGCAAACAAATCCAGGAGATGTTTTCTGTTCCAGAAAACAGCATTAACAGCGTGGGGAAAGGATAGTGTTACACACAAGAACTGAGGTGGTTGGTGGGAAAAGAAAATAGTTTGTCACACCACAAGAGTGAAATGCTCCTCCCAGTTCAACCATATTAAAATTCCCCACCTATAACAATATAAATCAGCTTTCAATAACACCTGACAAAGTCCTGCTTTGAACAATAGCAAGATGACATTTGAGGCTAATTTTATTTTGGGTTGATCCTATTTTACTTTGTATAATTTTATCTCTATTTCATTATATTTTGTTCAGTGTTGGCTTTTTAAACCAGATTGCCTTGTTCTAGCACACCTTGTTTAGAAGTCTCAATTTGATATCACATTTAGCAACTGAAACTGGTTGATCTGGCAGTGCTAGGAAACTTAATTTTAAAAGCAGCAAAAACGAGTTAGTCTGCTGGAGAGATTAGAGGCTACCTTCTTACACATAGCCTGCTCCAACTCCCATTTGGAGCCAAAGGGAATCTTCCAAACCACTTCAGCTGGAGATAGATAAATTTTTCTTTCAAGCAAATTATCAGCTTGGGAATCTGTGCCTAAATATGGGCTTCACGATGAGAAGAATGTCTCTGAAGCTGAAATCTGACCAGATTCTTCCCACAGACAGAAGGAGACAACTCTCAACTGTCTTTAGAAGACCTAATTTCTGAGACAGAATTACTGTCATTCAAAAGCTTTTGTATTTCTGTTGGTCTCTTCTGCTATTTTTTCATTAGCATGTAGTTACCTTCACAGTAAGATTTTTGTCTTGGCCTATCCCAAACCCACTAAATTAATGAAACAATCACACAAGTTCTCCCCAAAATTCCCATTTCATTTTTTAGTATCTTTTGCATTACAAAATATTACTGTATTCTGAAATACTCAGGCTTATATACAGTGCTGTCTGTGGTCTTGAGAAACATTTCAATTTGTTCACTACATTCTTTTGGTGCTGTGCAATTTTGAAACCTGCTCCTGTGAAAATAATTGGTGTGAAACCACTGCAACAGTGATACACATTTTCACAATGCACCTATTGCTTTTATAAAGGGAAATAAACGCTCAATTTGTTAACAGAAATTATAATGTCTCTCCAGAAACCCCCAAGTCCAATGTGAGTTCTAAGTGTCCTCTGTGACACCATTGATCCTTGAAACAATATAAGCAATTTTAAATACATCAACTTATTACAATCTTCTGTGATCTTAAGAATAGAAACCAAGACAGAGAAAAACAAATCCATTGCAGCTTCACTGTTTGACTCCAAAAAAAATTGGACCCAACTTAATTTTAGAAAGAGAAGTCAGTGTTTTGCATCTCCTATCTGGCAAAATGCTATAGCATAAGGAAACAACCACCTACTACTGAGAAAGAGAAGCATCTCTCCTGTGTGTTAAATCACCAGAAAAAAAAAAATGTATTGGATAAGACCATAACACCAAAGAGAGCTAAAATCCAGAGTATTTGAATCTTCCTGATTTCATATGAAAAAGACATCCACTATAGCTACCAAAGTTCTGTCAAAAGTACTGTGAGCGGACCACAAAGCCCTGCGGAAACTACAAAAAGTTAGGCTGGGATTTTTTCAAAGAATCTGAAATCATGACAAACGAGTTCTCATTAATGGGAGATTTATTAGCTATAATTAGAATTCTCTGTAATAAATATAAATATCCCAACTTTTAAAATGGAGAAACTGAGACACGAATCGAGTATTTGCCAATATCACCAACAACTTGCGGTTATAACCATGAGACTCAGAAACACCCACTGTGCTAGTTATCTTGGTTAGTGCTGCCTTCCGGGTGTATGGTCTGCAGATTTAATTTCAGAGGTCAATTGTCAACTTAATCTTCCCTGTATATCTTCTAAAACATTAAGTAAAACCAACGCATGTTATGTATCTGCTAAAAAGTTCCCCATCTCTCCCGCTGCTTCCTTGGGAGATCTGCATGTCTCTCCTGACATTTTCACAGGCTTCAGACACCCTAATTTCCTAATCATCTGCGTTGGCAAGTTCTTATGTTTCTTCAGTATTTCTTCTTCTCCCCTTGGGAAATGAGTAATTTTTACTGTCTGTCCCTATACACTCACTTAAATAAGGAGTCCTCACTTAAATAAGATTTTCATAAGTCTAGCTATGTGTACTTCTTTCTGTCAGTAAATCACATCCTTGGCTCTGCTATCTCTTTTAACTTATCTTTATTCGTTATGTAATGAGGAAAATTTTGTTTTAGTTGGGCACTTATTTCTTAAACATCATTCATTTCTGCTTGCATCATAATTGTTTATGTTCAATCTTTTCATCTCTGGAATTCATTGTTTCATATCTATATCCAGCATGCTTCTTTTTCACTTCATTATTTTTCTTTCTTACTGACAGTAGCTGTTCCAATTTCCCTTGCAGCAAACTAATCATAAGCTACCATGTGTCACCTCAGTGATACTTACTAATTATAATATGTTTGTCTATCATCTCTTCTTTCTTACTTCACGCAGGATGTTCTGACTTCTTGAATAATTCATCATACTCTGATGTTACAGTTTTATTAGCCAAAAATAACACAATTAAATTATCAAGCTCCGCTTTAAGACTACCCTACAGCTGCCTTTCACAGTAATCATGTTACTAAAAAGAAGGGGCCAACTAAGCCTCAGGCCAGTTTGGCTCTTGGCTAACAATAACTGGGTCAACAAGGCATTGTCTCAGATATAACTGAGAGCAGAATTTGTCCCTGTGCAAATGCACAAATTACTCTGGGTTTATATTTCTATTTTCTTTGTATTTGTAAACACATTTGCACGTCTATGATTGCCTGTGGTAAAAGTTTAGTCGACCTTTTCAACTGGAAAATTCTGGGTAAGGGAGCAAACCTCTTTGAAACATGTCCTCCCTAGCTGTCTCATCAAGAAAGCAAGAATAGGAACCACATGGTAGACCACAGGGACACTTAACAAACTCTATATGGTTCTTGTCATACTGTCAGCATTTTGCCACATACAGTGCACCTTCCATGCAATAAGCCTGCTGGACTCATTCTACTTTTTGTAGCTCTCTGTCACAAACCCACATTTAACAAGGTTACCTCGGGAAAAAAAAAAAAAAAAACAGCTAGGAGTATTGTGCAAGATTCTTCATAAAGCTACTCGGGGAAGTAATGGGCTTTCCTGTGGAACTGTTTATTGCCCAATCTTTCCTAAGGGTATCCAGGAAAAAAAAGCTGGCTTTTGAATTAGCTCTTACTGGTCAGAAAAGAGAACCACCAGTTTAAATTCTCTGAAAAATGTCTATTCAGCGATTGGCTGAGGTATGAAATAGAACTTAAAAAGAAGAAGAAATACAAACAAAGTTACAAAAGGAATGGAAAGTAAAGGAGAAGCATTTTTATGCTAGTGAATAAATGAATGCTGTACCCTGTAGAAAAGTATTACTCAGCACTTGCTTTAGTTCTTTGGTGGCCACTCAGAGAGATCTGGGTTACATGGATCATGGGCCTGATGCAGAATATCAACTCTACTGTTACCATCATCTTACGTAACTAAGTTAAGATCCTTCACAGAAATTCTTGATCAAATCTCAAACAAATGTTTCCAAATGAGGGTGTTCGAATAACTGCATCTTAACACTTGTGCCACCAAATCTGACGATTTTGTAACTTCAAAAATAGTCCTCTGTGAAACAGAGTTGATAATCGTTTTGTGTGCTTCAGCTCTCACCTATAGTTTATCATCTTTATATCTGTTAAATTTAGCTACTGAATATGGTTTTTACAATGCTGTAAAACAGTAACAGTTTGCTTCTTTTATTTTCAGTGCCAAGCTATAGTGACAATAGTTTAAATCTTTGGTTTTTGCACTTTTTTCTTTGCAAACTCTCTTGACTGTTTTTTTTTTAATCTCAATTATTACTGCTGTAGTTATGCTACTTTATAATTGACTGCTAGAGTACTCCATGTACCATTTATTTAATCTCACTTCCCATGTTTTCTTTTGAAAGACAGGCATCTTAAACATTTCAAATATTGATCCTCTTAACTGCCGAATACCTCTCTCTACTTTCTGAATTTCTTCCTTCAAAACCCTTCTTTCTTTGTTTTCTCTCTTCCTAGATCTCTCTGTTTTATTACTTAATATAATTTTCTTTCTGTCAACCATTTGCTTATTTTACACAATTCTTCCTTCCTGTATATATTACTCTCTAGTGTATTCATTTCCCATTTGTTAAAGAAAACCTGCACAGATTTCAGCTATCATTTAATTCACTACAAAATCCATTATTTCCATTCAGCTATTTATCTCAAAATAATTCAAGCAACTCCTAAACTTCATGTCTGTGACATCAAATTGGCCATAAATCCTTTCAACGCAGCTCTTTTCACTGTTGGTAACACCACTCACTCCAATTTAAAAAAAGTTCAAAAAATGTTAAGAAAAATATTTACTGTCTTCTCCATTAAATATATAGTCATCCAACAAAAATATTTCTACCACATGTATTATTTTGCTGTTGCTTGGTGCTGTTGCTGTTTACCACAGATCTTAAGAGCCCTGCTGGACTCCCAGTTCTACATTGTTTACAAACACAGAAGAAAGTTATGATCCTGACTGAAAATGTCTTGCAGCCTACAGGAATCAAAGGATGGGAAGAGCTAGATGAAGAAGTACAGGCAATAAAGATACTGTCTTGCCATCCTAAGCAATGGTCTGCATGTCGGTAACTTAACAACTGCAGAAGCTTTTGTAGGCATTGCAGGGGAAAAAAAAATGAGTTTGGCTGGAGATAGAGGCATTCTTATCTTGGGAATCTCCTTCCACACACAAATGGCAGGACTGGAAAAGATCTAACAGTGCTTGCTTGAAAAGTCAACAACGGGATAATGGCAGCTGAAATCCTGGGGCAACCAAAGGGAGGGAGAAGCAACCTGACTACAAAACAGACAAAATAATGGATCAACTGCTGTAAGGTGTTGCAGGTGGATCAGTCTTCATTCTAACAACACAAACTCAAATGCCTGAAGATCAACTTATTTTGTTGTTTTTCCTCTGGAGGATGTAAGTGCTAGTTAAATAAGCAAGGTAATAATTAGGTATGCTATCGACAGTTCACATGCTCCAGATCCACAGATTCAAAATTAACAGTCTCAAGGCTTATACCACAACTTGAAGAGGTCAGTTGTACGTAAATTTGATGTATACATCAGAGAGGCAGAAACAACACTGGCAAAAAACAGCGGACAAGTCTTCACATTGCAGACAGCCTTTTCTTTCAGAACACATTCCCTTTCACTTGTTTCACACAATGTTTGCATGTTTCTCATGTCCGCCCTTTTTGATCAAGCATATTTATGTTTCCTCTTTTTGAACTGCCTGTCACACTGCAGCATTTATTTCATTCTAAACAAAGACACCTAATTTCGCCCTGCTTCAGACACACCAAACCGCGACGAGTTAGGAATATCATAAGTACTCTTCATGCTCAGTAAACTGTGAAGTATTCTCAGTGCAGAGGCATCGTATGTACCTGAAACTCTAACACACTTTAGGAATCCATACACATCTCCTAGTCTGTAGTCCAGAAAATTAATCATCTTTTTGTGAACCACAGTCCCACTAGAGTTTAATTAATTTGCTGAATTCTCTGTCTCCAGTCCTACGGTGGTTCTTTTCAGAGCAGTATTTTCTTCCCCTCCCCATGACCCCAGTATTAGCAGCTAGACAGCAGCTTGCTGTGTGTGCAGGTCATTGTCCAATGAATTGTATCATATGGTTTCTCAGACAAATGTCCTTTAGAGTGTTTGAACTGGCAACACTGTTCTGATATTCTAACAATCAGAAACAATTTCCCTGATGATCTGGTTTGGTTTTATTTTGGGAGGGGCTTGACGTCATTTAACCTTTAAGGCTTACAAAAGACTTCTTTTATGAAAGGATTATGTGTATGATTACTCCTGAGGCTTCTCTCCTGTGCAGGTTTGTTAGATAATTCCATAGCTGAATTATATACTCTGCAATTGATTTCCTGGGATCACTCTGACATCAGGCTGTAGCTGATGTCCACAGGAATTTGCTGTGTTCCTTTACAGGAAAGCAAACCTTGCCTCCTCCCTTCTTCATTTGGAATGACTGAGAAGAACCTTCTAATATAGTTTGCAGATATTTCCTTCCCCATTATGCTGCACTGCAGGTTTTCCTGTAGGACAAGAGCTCAAGCTCACTTCTCTCTGTTTTTAGTCAAACCATCTGCAACAATAGCAAAGAGTTCACAAAATAGCTGAGAGTGGGGAATGACTTCTGTTTGTTTAGTTTTCTGGCCTGTTAGAGTACTTCCTGCACAACATTAATCTTATGTTTCCAAGATGCGTAATACACAGAGCAGCATGATCATGTAAGCACAAGCAGTTTTCCCACAAGATGTTCAACTGGTATCCTCAAAATCTGCATGCTTTCAACTTCTGCTGTGTTTGGTTGGAGCTGAAAAAAATCACCACCCTCTAATTCTGGCCTCTAAAATCAAAACTGCAATAGACAAAGTCTTGTGCAAAAATAATCTTGAACTTCGCACCAGGTACTGTCAGCACTTGGAAATGTATATGAAGTGGCCATACGCAGGTGCAAACTAGAGCTTATCCTTCTGAACAGTCAATGTAAAAGAACAACACCCCACACCCCCAAGCTCAAGAGGCTTCACTTCATTCAGTCTGCTTCCAGTACTTTTATCTAAAGTCCAGCCATACCATACACAAATGTAAATGGAATTTCCAAGCCTCTCTTAAATTTTTGTGGGCTGTGACCTAAAATACAGCGTACCTCTAAGCCAATACTGGGAATGTCTTTTCCATTTTTCGCCGAACTTTGAAATCCATCCACAAGTTTAGGTGCTTCACATGGTCTCTGAGATTTGTTTTCTTGTAAAGTTGCTACCTAGATAGTTACGTCTTTGGTATCATGCATAGAAGAACAAGAAAGAACATTTCTTTCATTTGCCCTCCTTTTCCCTCGACATTTTTTTATGGCCCAGAGAGTGGAACATTTTGGAGTAAGAAGTACTTTTCTTTTGAAGTTGATTTCATTTTTGTCATGCTTTTTCCCTCTTTTTTTTTTTGATGACACAGTCTTATTAAACTTGATTCCAACCCTTACTATAGTGGCTGATGCATTATCAAGGAGAAAAGAGTTCTTAGGCAGCCATACTAGCATGACAAAAGTCAGTCTTAGTTTTTAAGCCACATTCATCGTCACGGTTCTGAAGTTCAAAGAAAACGGCTAGACGAGATGCAGGTAAATTCTTGGTCATAAAGTCTATAGAACAGGCTAAAATCAGTCTCTCTTGTGCTTTCATATTTTTAAATAATCATTTTATAGTGCTTGCAGAGTTATCTGAAGAACTATCTTAAGGCAGCATGTTTTGATGCATTACTACAATAAAACGTGTTTAGTTTATGAAGTAATACCATTTGTTAGATTTAGCAGTGTCTCACAATCTAAACACAGTGAACTCACAACAATTCTTAACTTGCTAGGTATGGTTGGGAAGCAATCTTCTCATGAAAATGAAAGCTGTTTTCGTTGGAGTCCTGATTACTAAGATATGGCTAAATTTTCCTTCGGTAACAAGGAGTGGAGTATGTGCAGCACACTAACATCTCTACTGAGAAAACAGCCAAGCCAGTTGGAGGCATGTCCTCACTCACAAAGGTCAGCCAATGTGAAGCGTAACAGCTATTATTTTGGGCTTTCAAAGACTGGGAAGTCTGTACACTGTTTTTTCCCTTCTCTCCCTAGAGAAAGGATAAATACCAAATGGGCCCAGCTGAGATCTGTAAACTTAACAGCTAGAGATGGGGAATAAGCAATCTCAGATCAGTGGTTATCACAGATTTTTGCTTCAAGACTAATTTAAGTGCACCTCTTCATGTGGGCTTGTCTTCCTTCCTTTTTTTCCCCTTGGGAATATTCAGCTATGGGATTGTATGTGGCCTCTTGCCCTGCATTTAATATCAACTTTCTTCCTTAAATTTTTTATCAGAGAAGTAGCTTTAAATTCCTTTTACATCTCCGTTGCAGTCTTGCTTGCAGAGACTTTCTAGCTATTACACTGAATTAAAACATCCTCTACCCCAGTCAAACCCAGAGTCTGCCCTGACTTTGGGTCTGCAGTAACTGAGAGTGCTCTCAAGATCTACTTTCTATGCACATCAGAACACAAGATGTGTCCTCTTACATTCACCCTGTACTTAATCCTAAAATTTGTTGAGCCTTCAAGTGCTCCTGTCATTAGACAAATCTTGGAGGGTATAATGGAGGCTGGGCACTTTTATTATCTGCTTGCTATTCAAGAAAAGATTTACAGTGGATGGTCATGAGTCATCATTTTGACATGCCTTGATACAGATATTCTCATAATGCTTGCAGCAGTAGTTTACTATGGAGACATTATTTTAGCTGTACGTTTTAAAGTAAATTCAAATAAATATGTGTAATGTTGAACCAGGTTTGCAGGCGAGGCGGTGAGTTTTTGTGCTTTCCAATTGGGTGAACAATCCAGATGCAGAAGGTTCATTTTTGTGTCATTATTTAGACACAACTTCCAACAAAATGAATAAGGAAGTAAGATTTTACCTCATAAGCTACACCTCCAAGATCCAACAAAGTGCCATGCAGAAAAAAAAGATCAAGCTACTATATCTAGGTAAGAAGGTATATTCAGTCTGAGAGAATGAATACACTGAGTTTAGGCTGCTGCCAATAATCCTGTTTAGCTGTGTCCACGATGTTCCAAACTGGAAACTCACTTCCAGTACAGCTTTCTTTTGTTCAATACTTCTGCAGGTATTGAAATAAAGGATCTTATTAAGGTTGGACCTTCAAACTTGGCCTTTTGCCACTACTGAGATGGAGCTGAAGAAAACATGTTTTGAGTAAGGTCTTTCCAGAAGAGAAAGAATATTCATGTTTCAGTCTACAGTGGAAAAGATGTTCCTGATTTGGTGTCTTAAAACTGTGTTTTTAATTCAATTCTTCAACATACTGCCTTTATAGCACTCCCTGCTTGAGACTTTTAACTGGAAAGTTCTTGTATGACATGAAGACTATTGCTGATACAGAAGAATTACCAATGTACTTAACATTAAGCCTATGTATCAATGTTGTGTTGGGCAGGGACCTTAATATCTTAGCTCTTAAAGACAAGGTTTCAATCAGAAGCTCACAGTGATAGAGATAAACAAGGGCCTAACTGCAGCTTGCCTATGACATGGGGTTTCTACCCTACGTCACCAGCAAGCTGGTATTTCATTACATTTCTTTAGATTTTGCCACATAGGCTGCTCAACAGCTTTTATCTTCTCTGACCTGGAAGCCATTGCATAAAGGACGTTTTTTCTGGGAATGTCACCACATGAAGGGAACAGAAGTTATTGCTGTCAGCAGAGACAGCTTACAAAGGAGCAGGAAAGAACGACAGCTGTGGTTTACAAATCCCTCACAACCATCCCTAAAATTGATTGACACGTTGAGGGAGACAGCATGCACTTTTCAAAGGCACAGAGACTCATACTGCAGCAGTGGAAAATTTCTCTCTGCACGGAGCACAGGTAGTCATTACGAAGCTAAATACTCATAATAACTTCACAAAACATTTACACTGTGTTACTGTTACGAAGTGACTTTGAGGATTGCAAGGAAGAAAAATGAAAAAATCTTACTAAAATGCAAGCTCAATCAATTTTTTTTACAAAAAGCACCGTGAGGAAGAACTCAATTTATATTCATATGTATTTTTTACCTGTCATTCCTTCAGCTTGATGGATGTCAGAATACTACATTTTTAGTACACTTGCAATTGCTGGAGAACTTAAATACACCCTGTGATTATATGCTGCGGGACGACAGCTGAAATGCCAAATGGTCATTGCAATGCTCCTGGCAACACTGTTCTCCCTTTGTGGCAAAAATTCAGGTGCCTGTCTTCATCTGCAATTAACATTTGATGTTCAAAATAGGCTTCGGTTTCTCTTTTTCCCTCCCTCTACCCTTGTTTTATCTCTTTTTTAGGCCTATTGATAGTCAGAACACCGCCTAAATTATTTCAGCCAGGGCAGAAAGCAGATTGCCTACTACGTTATTTGATGTCATGGAATTGCTGATTTTCTTAACAGAAAAAAAGATGGCAAACTTCCCAAACTCATAACCTTATAGAGATATCTAGGAAGTACTGGCAAAGTATACATTAGAAAGAGTGGAATTAATATTTAATTGACTAGCAGGGCACCATTATAATTACCAATAATGGAGTGACTAATAACAGAATGTTGCAGAATCTTATAGCCCAGATTAAATGTATATTATAGGTACAGTAAAAGTGACTACTGTTTACTATCTAAAACTTATGAAAACTTTTACATCAAAAATGTACAGAAAAAAAAACTATTTTTTTGCTGTTCATAATTAAAAAGAGAACCATTACACGAACCCTTGTATCTGAAGAAATAAACAATCTTCACTTGATTTTCAGCTTCATTTCTTGGAGATACATGAATTACCTTCTGGTCCAGCAAGAGTTGTCACACCAGTTCAGGGTGACCAGAAATGTCAACTGCAGTTCTGTTGGGCAAGCTATTTCGTATCACAGTGGTATATCTAATCAGGCATACCATGTACATGAGTTTTAGAGCTTTTCAAACAGTTACCATTTGGATAGGCATTAATTAACTCTAGAAGTTCCACTCAAAATCTTGTGCATGCTCTTGGTGGCTTTGTATCCCATAGCAACTTATTAAAATCTTAACAAAACCAATTACACGTGTAGCTCCGTATGAATCATCTAAAGCACTTTAGCTAGATAGCACTTAAGCATAACCAGGGAAAAACATGTCTGATCAGAATCTCAGCACAGTGTTTTACTGTTTGCTGGTCTGACAGCATAGTCTAGAATGTTCTACTGCTCCTGAGAGCATGCGTACTTGGTAACTAATGATTGCATCAGTCTAGGCAAAGCACAATAAACTGAAAACCATTTTGATTTTTTCACCATTTCACTTCTCATTTTATTTGTAATGGCTACTATTTTGGAAAAGCTGAACTAAGAAGTGAGTGTTTTATAGAGAGTGAGTGAAACATAGCTGCTAAATGTAAAGCTGAGACTACAGATCTTAACAATGAGTTTTAAGATGTGAACCGACCTTAACAGTCAAGAAGAGGGGGACAGACTTAATCACCAGTCTTCTGTAGGTTTTATCTATCCTACTTTGAAGCAGTTGGTTTTGGCTACAGACTGCACCAGTCTGATTTAGCATGATGGTCCCCACATCTTTTTTTCCTGGTTTACGGAAAGGCTGAGAATAAAAATTGTAATAATTCCTAAGGATCTGTATAAAAGCAAACACCATGACGTATGACATATCAGGGCCCTTTCTAAAATTTAAAAAATAATTGCATTAGCATCATTTTTATTGCAGAATAGGATTCTTACGTATAATACAAGAGATCAGCCAGAATCTAAGGAACATTAGGGTATTTTTAAAGAAATTTTTAAAAAAACCCACTTGAAAAAAGAAACCATAAAGTAACAGCAATGGTCTAGTATTGGCATTGGATCAGCAGGAGACATTTTTGTCAGATTCTAAAGCCTTCATCCAAAAAAATCCCAATTGAAATCGATGCCAGTATGAATAAGGAGTACTGCAGGGTCATTAGCGATAGTTCCAACACATTAAGTCTTCTAGATATACACCGTGCACCAATATCAAGCCCAGATATATTCAACAGTTGCCCAGAGTGCTTCTATTCAAAGTTCTTTATTCCCTATTCAAAGTAGTAAGTAACTAGGCAACCATGAAAAGCTGAAAGACCAATAAGTAATTGTGTCAAATCTGTCATCTCCAGGGCTGACATTTTCAAGATGAAATGATGACCATGATTGCTGAATGTATTATTTCTGTGCACAAAATAAAATCAAAGGCAATAAAATCATACCAACCATTACACAGTACCTGAAAAATCTTATACCAAGTTGTTCCTGCACTTTCCCATCTGAAAAGCCTAATGCTGCTGCCCATGGCTTGCCTCAACAGCTCAGTGTATAACAATAGGTATGGGAGGCAGGAGAGGGAAATACCTAGGTCACATTTTCCACAAAAAACCAAGATTGTCTCCTCACACCCCAAGAGGTTCCCCTTATACTAATCAGGATACATTGATATAAAGACATTTAAAGGCAAAATGGATAATTCATCATACTGCTCTTGTAGGTAGTTTTGTATCTGTATTTTCTTTGCATTCTTGGGAAATTGAACTTGAAATTGAACTTGAATTCATCTCTAAGTACTTCCCTGCACGCAAGCCACATGATGTGGTTGTAAGTGGAGCACTGAGGTTGTTTAAATATAAGGAGAGAATACTGAGTTAGCAAGGCTGACATACACACATGCTCATACACACACAATTGAGGTTTTAGGGTAGACCTCAGTTTCCTCACTGCCATGCAATGGTAATGCGATACCATTGAAGTGCCATTCTGCTGTTTGGTTTAGTTTGGGTATTAAACCTGCAAGTCAAAAAGTTTCTTGCAACGGGTAAAGAAGAGGAAGTATTGTAACTGCAGTCAGATTCCCTGATGTAGTGTGGAAGAAAACCAGCTAAGAATAAGTATACTTTTTAACACTCTTTTCTGCTATAGATGGTAGAGAAACTGACATGAACAGAACTGCTGGGTCTGGGTGTTTACAACACAGATCTCCCCCTTTTTATTACATTTGTACTCATTTCTCAAGGAGACATATTTTGATGTGGTTGCAGTGAAGAAAGTGTCAAAAAAACCCCATTAATTTCTAGTCTTTTTACTAAGATTTAGAACAAATAACAAGAACATGTGAGTGAAGACAGGCCATTGCCTAAAACAAATGCACATCATCCCAGAAAAACTCTAGACATGTTGCTTTGACTTAGCATTGTGATGGCTGTTGGCACAGAGCAATTGATTGGTCTTTTCACATCCAGAAAAATATTGGTATCTAGATTGTATTTCCTCCCAGTGCAGACTTCTGAGAACCTCGCTGTTGCTGTAATACCAGTCAAGATTTTAAGAAATAGTGTTATTTAATAATATTAAAGACAGACAAAATGACTCAGTTTCTCTGGATTAGGATCACAGCTGAGTCTGTCTCTGAAACAGGATAAATTTATACAGGGTAAGAACATAAACCCTATATATTTTCTTAAATTATAAGCAAAACATTTATTCAAGTAATTTGAACTGCCTGTTGATTCATTTCCTCCTTGGATGGAAAGGTCCAATAAGAAGATGTTCATTTGTTACCTCACATTTCTTTTCCATTCCTCTTCATACTGAATGTCACTCACAACTCATTACAAGTGACTCACATAATCCTAAACTTCCGTAGTACACATTGCCTCCCTTATAGCATTACTTCCCGATCACCTTCCTTTCCTTCTGTCCTGGGTTAAGTAGAGACAGAGTTAACTTTCTTCATAATACCTAGCAAGAGGCTGTGTTTCAGATTCGTGCTCAGAAGAAAGCTGATACAAAGTGATGTTCACAGTTGTTGCCAGGATACTTAGATACTCAAGGACTTCCAGCTTCTCTGCTCCCTGCAGACAGGGCCGGAGGGTGATTCAGGATTGAGACTCAGAGTAGCCAGTAATCTATTCCATAACATACACGTCATGCCCAGTATATAGGTGAGGACCCTCCAGAAGATCGGCCCTTTTTGTTCCAGGTCCCTTTGATTTCTGGACCTCTCTTGGCTCTGGATCATCTCGCTCCAGGTGGCTGCTCTCCCAAGGCCTTCCCCTCCACACCCCGGTCAGCTCTCAGTCCAGGACACTCAGACTGTTATCTCCATTCTGTGAGTGCCTCCGGAAGAGGTGCACCCCCCGCCTGGGGGAATCGTGAGTGTGGTTTCGGGACTCTGGGATTGTTAACCGGGAACAGGCTGAGTCTTTATCATTGGGTGGTGGGCAGTATCACTGTATATCACTCATTTCTATATTTGTATATAGTATTATTTTCAATATTATTGTAGTTAGTTATTAAATTGTCCTTATCTCAACCCACGAGTCCTTTTTTCTCTTTAGCCCTTTAACTCTTTCCCCTATTCTCAGAGAGAGAGGGGGGAATTGTGTGAGCGGGTGTGTGGTTCTGGCCCCTAGCCAAGGGCTAACCCATCACACTTCCCATTTTTAAAATGTAAGCACATAGTCTTTGGATCCATCATGGGGAAAAATTCACCATTTGCAATCACCTGTCAATCTCTTCAAAGACCAGATAATACTCAATTGTGTCCATATATGCTTGAATAATGTTATGCATGATGCATTTCAAGAGATAATGGAGTACACCAGATATCTTTGCTTGCTTTTTCTCGATGGTGTGCAAAACTGATCATGTGTGGCAAAGTTGATCATATTTATATTGTGGTGGTTAGCAGACCACGAATAAATGTTAGTAGAAAGTCTAAACCTTCCATGTTAAAATGAAAAATCTGAATAAATAATTTATTCCAACAACAGCAGCTCAGACATGAGATTTTGCATTTTTTCATATCAAAGTACTTTAATGTGTGAATCGCTATGTCATGAGATTCACAATGTAGGAACAGAATGATATGAAGTTTGGGAACTTATGTGGGCTAGGATTTGACGTTAGTGTTATTTTGACAATATTCTTACTTCCAAGCATTTTGTTATTGAGGAAATACATGTGATCAGATTCATCTCTTGACATTTGAACATGCAATCTAAATTTTTTGGTTTAATGTTATAAGAGATGTACCACTTAACCATGTAAATGCTCATAAAGAAAGCCAGTATGAAGTTAAATCAGTAGTCTTACGTCCCAATGACACCAAGTATCTTTTCAAGCTGTGGTGACATGATTCTGCCCAACTCCTCAATTAGTAAATTGTCGGGGTGGAGGAATATGTGAAGGACCAATTTCACTCGTCACAGAAAGGCAGCAAACTTTTAGCAGCTTTTTAACAACACAGAGTAACGCTATACCATATTGCCTCTTTCATTTTTTTTAATCCATTCATCTTGTACAAATTGAAAGGTTATCCATTGTTAGTATACAAACTCATCTAGGATTACTATCCAAACAAGATATATTTTTTCCATAGTTCATTTGCTCTACTTTTTTCAGCTGGGGAGACATTTAACAGAAAGGAGGAGATGCTGCTGAGTGTTTGCATGTATCTTAAAATATTTTACTTAGTATTTCCTAGAGTTTTGTAGTTTTAAAACAGCTATTCTACCTGTGCTTTATTATCTCACATTTTATTCTTTTACCCTGTTCCCGTGCTAGTTTAAATGAAGCTTTTACTCTTTCTCTCCTTATCTATCAATCTGTTTTAAAAGTCTAATATTTGAATGACTTTACCCACTATAAATCAAAAATGGCTGATTTTATTACTGGTATATGTCTTAAAGACAGAGATTTTGTATCTCCAAAAAATATTTCTCTATTAAGAACAGCTGCTTAAAAGACTTTTTTGTCCAGCTGATGAATAGTTTCTAATTACCCTTTTGTTTGTCCCTTTTCTTCCATTCTCCCCAGGATGCAAATTGTTGTCTTCTGTGGAAAATCTATTAGCGTTCCCACATCTGTATTGACACCACAATAAGCCACCTGAGTGTAAGAACTTATCTCCCAATCTTATGTTCAGCTAGCCACAGCACACAGGGGAGTAGATAAGCCCATAGAACAAGCCTCAAGAGCTTTCCAATAACTATTATTCTTCCATATCAGGAAGACTTCTCAACTTCTACATTAAAGAAGCTTTGCAATCATACAGTCGTGCCAGGGACTGGAGATCTGACCCAAAGGGATCGCTTCTTAAGCAAACTATTTTAAAGAATAGCTGGGTATTGACTTTTATTCCTTAGGGTGATCTTCGCAATGAACCTGTAAGTAAGGAGTCTTTACTGCTGCACAGAAATATGTACATTCCACTGAACACTAAAACAAAACCTATTTTTCAGATTTGGGGTATAGCTGTTGTAACTTCTGACAGAATTCCCTCATCTTATGCTTTCAAGTTAATGGAAGCCAGGTAGCACTTGTAAAAAATCTAGCGTTTCCTGCAGTCTGTGAACTGTTACTGAATGCAAGTTTTACATTTCGGTACATTGCTGTTTAAACCTCCACAACCTGAACAGAGCTCAGCAGTGTAGTATTCTTGTACAAGTAGCTGGGAGGAGTCCAGGAAGTTCTGGAGGTAGGAAGGAGCCTGGGAAATATCAGTGAGAGTTTTAGCAGGTTGGAAAAGTTAGTGGAGGTCAGGGTAAAGAAAAGGGCTGGGAAAGCTTGAGGCTGCCTCCAGGTGCTCAAGATACAGATAAGGGAGAGTAGGATTTCAGAATGTCTCCCTAGAAGGATGGGGAAGAGCAGAAATCAGTGAAATGGAGTTGCAGAGAACAATGTAGTCTTTGTTAGAGGTTTCAGAGAATACTGCAGGAATCATTCAGTGTTCCGTGTCATTCACCTGTGCCTTAGTCTGCCCCTCAGAGGGACAAAAGGTGTGAATTATTGTGATCTTATTACTAAGATCAATAATGCACTAAAGCTAATGTTGGTGTTTAAGATGTTTCCAGATTGTTTTCCGAACAAATTTGTTTTTAATACTGGAATTGAACATTTTCTAGCAAGTGAGCATAGAAACTACTAGATTTTATAACTGGGGCTAACGGAAAAAGAAGCTGTATGTGAAAATTAAGACAACTAAGTAATAAAAGAGATCTTTGTTTATAAAAGCCAACTCTCCTGCTAGCAATCAAAACAAGAGTTAATACAATTCAGTTGGTACTCACATTGTATTCTTCTCCTAAGTTACAGGATTGATCCAAACACCAGCTTGAGGTGGGGGGAGACGGAAGGGACAAATTCCCTAGATGTCAGCAATCTTGGTATCAGGCCTACTGTCTTGGGCTGCATTAAAAAAGGGGTGGCCAGCAGGGAGAGGGAGGTGATTGTCCCCCTCTACTCGGCTCTTGTGAGGCCCCATCTGGAGTACTGTGTCCAGGCCTGGGGCCCCCAGCACAGGAAGGACGTGGAGCTCTTGGAGCGGGTGCAGAGGAGGGCCACTAAGATGATCAGAGGGCAGGAGCACCTGATCATCAGGTTGAGGGAACTGGGCTTGTTTATCTTGGAGAAGAGAAGGCTCCGGGGAGACCTCGTTGCAGCCTTCCAGTACTTGAAGGGAGCCTATAAACAGGAGGGAGAGTGACTGTTTACGAGGGTGGATAGTGATAGGACAAGGGGGAATGGTTTTAAACTAAGAGAGGGGAGATTTAGGTTGGGTATTAGGAAAAAAATTTTCAATCAGAGGGTGGTGAGGCACTGGAACAGGTTGCCCAGAGAAGCTGTGGATGCCCCATCCCTGGAGGCATTCAAGGCCAGGCTGGATGGGGCCCTGGGCAGGCTGCTCTAGTGTCTGGCAACCCTGCCCACAGCACGGGGGTTGAAACTAGGTGATCTTCAAGGTCCTTTTCAACCCAGACCATTCTATGATTCTATGATACACTGTTTTATTTTTTTGGGAATCCTACTGTCAACAGAGAGTGAAGAAGAAATACTGAAAGGAAAAGAAGGAACTTCTGCACATTTATGTCATATAACATCTTCACCTCTTCCTTTTCCTGGCCCAAGGATGTGCTACGTATCACACATCGCTGACCCAACCAGTCTCTGGTTCAGAAAGACTTGCATCAGCCCTTTTTGCCTTGGGGATTTTCCATTCTGCGAATCTATCTTTGCAGAGAAACATGGTTGGCCTAGTTCACCAAATCTTTTGCCATCTGTTGTCCTAAGGCACTTCCTCTAGATTAGGCAATTATAAGGCTTAATGATTGATTTTTGTAGGCACATATGGCAGCCTTGTCAGTTCATAGTAGATCTATACAATGAGGCACTTTTTAATGTCATAACATTCAACAGCAACTCCTGACAGAGTTCTTGAACTATAACAGGTTACTTTAGGGTAAGGAACAAAGGATGGCACCACTATTCATCTCTGAGCTGAAGGAGGAAGGAGAGGGCATAAACAGCCTTTCTAACACCCCTGCCCAGAAGTACAGCCAAATTTTTGCAACACAGACTCCACCCAAAGGAATGGACCTGCACTTCCACCACTATTGGTACAATGGCTGTCCTCAGGCTTGACACCTGCACAGTTCTTCATGGGAGACAAAACACCTTCCTCTATTCAGAGTGGTATTTTTTGACAGATATTTGGTAAAGGACAGAGGTAGAATAGCTTTACATTTTTATTTTCTGTTAGAGATAGGTAAACTAGAAACATCCTGGCTGTTTAGCACCTGATCTGTTTCTTTAAGGGCTAAATGCTAGATTTATGATTTCATCTCATTAAAATCTCCCTCTGATTTTTATCAGCAATATCTAGAGCTGTATATCCATGTCTGCAAAATTTTACAATGCTATGAGAAGGGGGTTGGGAAGGCAGGGATTACTACTTTGTAGGTGGCTTAAATAATCTTAAATTAATCATTAATTTATATCTTGTATAGATACAAACTAAGAAAAAAGATATATATTTGGAGTTCACTCCTGCAGTCTTTGATTACTAAAAAAATGTTTACTCAAGTGAATAAATCCAATTGGTCTGAAAGGACTACTTGCATAAGCAAGAAGTAATTCACTACTACTTTGTTTCAAGTTATTGCACTGCCTTGGAGAGAAAATATAGACGTTATATTACATATTTCTTGATTTAGTACATGTGTTCCTCACTAAGATGACGCTGCCTGTCCTTGCAGTTACTTTCAGAAACACTTTTAATTACAGCTTCCATCATTCCAGCTGCTGTTATTTCTGCCAGCGTCCTGCCAGAAATAAAATTAAATCTTAAAAAAGCAAATAGTATTACCAATGAAGTAAACCACTCACAAAAAAAACAACCCTAGCAAGTATATAACTCTCAGAATAAACAAAGAGGAGGCAAGCATCCTGTATTACAAGACTGTTGCATACAGAGAACTCCAGCAAGTTTACTTTCTCTGTTCTTCTTCCAGCAACCAATTTTTAAATACAAATGAGAGTTTCATGCAGTTTTGTGATACATATCCTTCAGTTATCTTGTGGTGAACTTGGCTCAGGAAACACTCAGATAATTATTGTATCAGCACTGTCCATTACTTGTCAATACAAATTTGGTCAGAATTGCACAGCTAGCAAAATCAGTCATTTCTTGGAGGAGTCATCATCCCTCCTGGTACTCAGACTGCTCCTTGTTTACAGTGCCTACAGTAAGCAGTAGAGATGGAGGCTCAGAATTGAACACATCCCAAAGGAAATATCCAGTCCCATTATTTCATCCCTCACTCTCTAGCTTCTCAGTATATCTGTGTCAGGAGTAGTATACCCTTGCCTAGGCCTTGCACCTGTAGAAGGCATGGTCTTGGTGGAATTGGAACAGTCTTTTATAATGGAAGGCCTAACTCTTAGTCCAGGTCTAAAAGCTAGTCCAGCTTTGTCTGTGTCTGGCATAGGATTCTTCACACAATACACTCTGGTATTCCTTGACTCCTTCAGGTTCTAGGCTGGTGGGATCAGAAATCGCATTTTGAAAGTGGCTGTGCATAAGGACTTGGGAAAGAAGGTAACTAGTCTGACAGTCCTCAAAGTCCTGCATACGCTTAGTACACTGTATTGTTGCCCACAACTATGACCCGTAGTCCTAAGAGCAAAGCTGAGCAAATCAATCAGAAGACCAAAGGCTACAAAAGTGGAAAGACCACCAGAAATGTGACACTTGAAGATTGCCCATAAGCACTCTCCTTACTTGGAGGGGCATGAAACCAGCATGCTAATGAGCATTAAGAAGGTGATTTGATCACTTAGATTCTGGCACTGCATATTCATCCCACTTCATTACAAGCTAATTTGGGGTTTAAAACTTGACAGGGAGCATCACAACTAAAAAGCAAGTTCTACTATTTGGATAGTTTTTAATTCAGGCTAACTGTGGCTGATAGTGCTTCACTCATAAACTGTGCTTTGAATCAACCAAGAACATCTGTGATTCCACTTGCTCCCTTCAACTCGCTATTGTGCAACTTGGACATTATAGCAGAAATTACCAGGGTGCTCCAGGAAGCATAATGCAAGCAATGACTGACCAAGTCCAGTTTCCAAGGAACGTAGACTGCAAGCACACACCCATCAAAAAAGTTTCATATGAAAAACCTACCATAAAGCTGCAAAAAAAAGAAGCAGTTAAAAGAAGAAAACGGAGAGGGAGAAATGGGGGGTTTTTTCATCCATTGTGGCAGTCAGGTTGCTGCATATATTCTGGACATCTTTCCTAAGTTTCCGGGCTCCCAGAATCTCACTCACTGCCTCCTCCCTAGACTTCACTCCTTTTGACTCTTCCACAGATACTTTTCATTTTATTTTTCTCATCATTCCCAGCACATGAAAACTGGTCTCAGAAATCATCCCACATTCTTCCTCACAGAAGCTCTGGTGTACTCCAGTGTGATTTCACTTCCACAAATATAGCTGCCCCTTATGGTAGAAGAGCTCCCTTTTGACTCGAGGGTGTTCATTGCCTTTGGCTTTCTTCTCAACACAGAGTCTGAATTGATTCAGCTACCTAATAACTCCAAAATACATTATTTCAGTTAGACCAGAAAATGACATGTGTTCCTAAAAATGGCTTTCCATTCAGATATCTCTGCCCACATTGAATTATATTTATAGTCCCTAAATGGGATAACGAAAAACACTTGGGAAATCCAGCTTACTATTCTGCACTGTCATGGAGCTCAGACTTCGTCTCCAACTGAGCAGCAATGTGTTTTTGTCAGCATTGTTGAGTCCAGCTGTACCAGCTGTTTGTTTATGGATTGACGCAGAGAATAGCCAGAATCAAAGGAATGGAAGGCACGTCCACATGCATGTTCTAGTGAAGACGTGGGACAAAAATAGTCCAAACAGAAGTGGTGGTTTTGGGTAAAATATCAAACAAATTGTTGTGAAACCATCAAACAGGGCATTAATCAAAGACAATCTATGAAAGCGCAACACTCTAAAAAGAGATTTGTTAGAGTATTTGGCTACAGCTTTGCTCTTTTGTCCTTCATAAGTTCCAAGATGTGATTTACAGACAATGATATTAATCTTTGTGCTAATACATAAACACCATAAAAATTTAAATTTCACTCAGTATGAGAGAATTTTATAGTAGTCTTTATAGCCACCTGAAGAAAAGAGATAAGATTTACTCACTTGCTTGATAATATTTTCCTCTACCTTAAATATGAATACAATTTTGGGGGATGAACTTAATAGGAATCAAATCACATTGTAAATTGTTTTATTTCTTTTGAATGGACACAATATCTGAAAGTCTTTGTAACAAACACACAAATATAAAAATGTGAGAAAATCTCATTTGCAATTCAGAAATTTTAAAATGTTAGGTGGCTCAAATAATCTTAAATTAATTGTTCATTTAGATCCTGTATGGATCCAAACTAAGAAAGAAAATACATATTTGGAGTTCAAACCTGCAGTCTTTCAATACTAAAACAGTGTCTGCTCAAGTGAATAAATCCAATTGGTCTGAAAGGACTACTTGCATAAGCAAAAAAGTAATTATTCCAAGTATAAATGCTCTGAGAACAAATATTTGGTAAATGCACAACAGAAATAACAAGGAAGTATATTGTTGTTGCAAGCTTGAAGGCCAAATAACCTTTTCTACACTAACATTGCAAAAATGACCTTGATCTACTATGAACTTTCTTGTTAAAAGGAAACTAGAGGTCATTACTTGACTCAGCAAAGAGGATTCTCAGGCTGCAGTCAGCAGTCAGCTAAAATGTTCTTGTTGCTTTAAAGTTCATAGGCTATTTCAAATTATTATTTTGAAGAATCTCAGTATTTTCAACTATGTAGAAAGAGATTATTGAATTATTATTACAATTCTCTAGAATAAAATGCCATTTGGAGCCGAAAAAATATCTGCTTGTTGGCATATTCATGCTCCTAAGGATGTGACTTAACAGGAAGACTGAACGCTGGTGGTCCCACCGAGTAATGTACAGAGCTGTAGTGATACTGGCAGATATAACAAAACCACTTTTTGAAGCTTTTTGGGGGTTGTTTTGGGGTTTGGGATTTTTTTTTGCAGTCAAAACCAACAACAAAAAAAGGAGTCAAAACAACATCCCCCTCCCCCTGTAATTTTTTATTGCAATGGTCCTTAAAACCACTGGAATTTCCTATCAAACTGCAGAAGAAATCATAAGGCAATCATCAGGCAAGCTGTAATAGATCAAGATGTTTTTTTCTCTGCTTTTGTAAGGAAGTCCACCTGAAACTCTGACAGTCAATGCGAGCTACTGAAATAAAAGATAAAGCATGTCTTTCTTTGCAGTAACACTACAAAAGAAACTCACACAACTTCTGAACATGGGGCACAGCCCACACTTAGTTGCCAGAGTGGAAGGAAATCATGATTTCCTGAAATAAATATTGTCTATGATGCCAATACTGAATTCCTACTCATATTAAGACGCAGATAGAGGTTTCTCTGAAACTGGTGTTTAGGAACAATAGTTTTGTGCTCTGCTGTGTGAGAATCCTCACAGGTAGGTATTTCACCTCTGAATGTGCATTTTTTCTGAATATGCACACTGATCTCTGAAGATCTGTCAGAAGCTGTAATGATATATGGGTTGGCCATGAATCCCCGTACTCCAGTCAGAGAGCGATGCAATGAACACATTAACAGGAGTTTCCTACTATATAGTTCTCCATGGAAATATTCACAGAGGGAGTAATAAAGGATTTACTAGTATAAACACAATATTGTAGCAGAACTCTCGGCAGTTTTCAAGGAAGACAAAGGACTTGGTTGTCTCTGATAAGATTTGTTTATATCTGAGGAGAACTCCTCTAAGGGACTGGGTTGGTCTGGGGACAGTATTTACATGAGAACCAGACTCACTTCCTGAAGCCAAGGAGAAGATTTATACTGTTAAGTTATAATAGGGGCCAGAGATTTGGGGTGTAACTAATCATAGAACGATCATAGAATGGCCTGGGTTGAAAAGGACCACAGTGATCATCTAGTTTCAACCCCCCCGCCACATGCAGGGCCGCCAACCACTAGACCAGGCTGCTCAGAGCCACATCCAGCCTGGCCTTGAATGCCTCCAGGGATGGGGCATCCACGACCTCCCTGGGCAACCTGTTCCAGTGTGCCACCACCCTTTGGGTGAAAAACTTTCTCCTAATCTCTAACCTAAACCTCCCCTGTCTTAGTTTAAAACCATTCCCCCTTGTTCTATCACTACCCACCCTCAAAAACAGTTGCTCCCCGTCCTGTTTATAGGCTCCCTTCAAGTACTGGAAGGCCACAATGAGGTCTCCCCAGAGCCTTCTCTTCTCCAATATAAACAAGCCCAGTTCCCTCAACCTTTCCTCATAGGAGAGGTGCTCCAGCCCTCTGATCATCTTAGTGGCCCTCCTCTGGAGCCGCTCCAAGAGCTTCACGTCCTTCCTGTGCTGGGGGCCCCAGGCCTGGACACAGTACTCCAGATGGGGCCTCACAAGAGCAGAGTAGAGGGGGACAATCACCTCCCTCTCCCTGCTGGCCACCCCTTTTTTAATGCAGCCCAAAACACAGTTGGCTTTGTAGGCAGCAAGTACACACTGCCGGCTCATATCCAGCTTCTTGTCCACCAGGACCCCCAAGTCCTTCTCCGCAGGGCTGCTCTCAAGGAGATCTTCCCCCAGTTTGTATAAATACCTGGGGTTGCCCCGACCCAAGTGCAGCACCCTGCACTTGGCCTTATTAAACCTCATTAGGTTTACATGGGCCCACTTCTCCAGCCTGTCCAGGTCCCTCTGGATGGCTTTCCTTCCTTCCAATGTGTGGACGGCACCACTCAGCTTAGTATCATCCGCAAACTTGCTGAGGGTGCACTCGATGCCATCGTCTATGTCATTGATGAAGATGTTAAAGAGCACCGGTCCCAAGACAGAACCCTGAGGGACACCACTACTAATCTTACTAAGCGTAGACATCTATATGTTAGATGGCTAGTCCAATTTTCTATTTAGGCTCCTTCTGTATACACTTCCAAGTGAGAGCCTCTCCAGAGCATAGGTTCTTGTAGCACTTGTTGTATAATGGGAAGAGTAAGTTCCTGGAGAAACTCTCCCTCTCCTTTAAGTATAGAGGAAGCCTAAAAAAACAGCTTTCAACACATTCTCAGCTATAAAAAAATCGGATACAATTAATCCTATTTTTGGCAAAATATACATAGAAGCCATGAGTTGGTTTGAGGCTAAACAAACTTAAGGATTAAGGAATGCAGAGTTTTACCATATCAGTGTCAGAAAAATCTTTTCAGATCTATCCAAGAAGTGAAACAGAAAGAACAATATTGCAAATTCTAGATGTTAAACGAGGAAATTCCTTTAATTCCAGTTCAGATCTCCTGCTTAGCTGCTTGAAAACCTCTCACCATCTCCTACAGTACATCATTCTAGGGCAATCCAGCTTCTAACCACCCATGGATTAAACTATATTTGCGGGCAAAACCTCAGCAGATGCACTTTTTGTCTCATCTTATCTTCAGTCTATTTGCCCAGCTAGAGACCTGCCAGTAAATAGGAGCTCTGTTTTTATTTTAGAAATCACTGCAGCTCTTTTCCTGGAAGACAAGCAATGAAATATATTTTTGCATCCCTGAATGTTGAAGCACCTGGGAAAAGTGTGACATGATTTTATTCTGAATGCTCAAATGCGGAGTTTCTCACACAGTGCTTTTTTAATGGTTAACAGTGTGTGTTGTATCATTTCAAGAACTTGCCACATTGTTTATTTTGGATGGGAGGTTTACTCACATTGTGTTAAAACCATGTTGGTTTATTCAAGGTCATGCATTGTTTAGCTACTTTCACTTCCAATTTAATTAAATTGAACAAAACGAAACACACCCAAACTTATGAACACCTTCCAATAAAACACTAATGAAAGTTTGATACTGAAAAAAAGATTTGAAGAAGAAAAAAAGTACTCCAAAATTAGAGAACTAGAGGAAACAAGCAATAAACAAAAAAGCCCATACATATCAAATCATGATCTATCTGATACTGATGGTTATCTTCCTAATAATAACAATGGTAATACTTCCATATTATATATAGACATAGAAAGTTAACAAAGGCAGACTCCAATTCCCCTGCCATTAACCATTTAAATGTCATACTCTTAGCCTAAGATGGCAGGTAGGCTCCCTCTAGAGTTGATGGAGAAGAGAAGGCACAGGAGAACTTCTGTACCGGTTCCGAGAAGAGTAGACTAGGTATGACTAGGGGATACTTCATTTCACTGACTGTAAAACAAGCCTTGACAAATGGCTTAGATTAGACATATTTTAAATGCAGAAGATGTATCTTACAAAAAAAATGCAGTGGCATGACTTACTAGGGAATCCTCTCCAATACTGAATTCCAGGGTCAGGGGTGTTTAGAAATGTATCAGCCATGAAGATCAAAAATCCTGTATCTGATACACATTGCATTGGCACTAGATTTCATCCAAGGCTGAATCTAATTTATTTGTGCCTAGCTTTCAGGTTTTATGTCCCTTTTCCAGCCTTCAAAGTATCATATTTTTATTTCACTTGGTGGAATATGAGAATTCTGGGATTCTTCAAATAATTTTATCATGTCAGATATAAATTAACCTAAATGAGACTTTATAACAACCAAATAGTGTGTGTTAGAGATAATTCATTCTTGAAAGGTAAAGAATTACTTAACTGTTCAATAGAATAGGACTTTTAAAAGCTAAGCTGTCATATTGGAGAAATACGATAAAATATTATCTGACTCAGTAAAAAACAAAGCCAGGGAAATTTTGTTAAACTGATTTTATCTCTTATGGAAGATATTGTACAAACTTAATTCAGGAAACCAGTTTTTATATTCCAAGTAGTATGAAAAGCTTGAACTATCCAGTATACAAGGAGCCTAAAATGCAAATACGATTGTTCATTTGTTTGAGAAAATAAATTCCACCAAACTTTAAGACATTCTCTGCACTGACCTCTACACATTCTTTTAAATCCACCTATCTTTTGTGTAAAACTCTTCAGCAATTTTTATTTAAACAAAAAAGAATAAACCTTGACCGTCCGTTTGTCTAAGATAACTAGAGTCCTTGTAAGTGTTAGACCTCAGATAAAGAGCTGTGGTTTCAGAGATATCATACAATGCATTGTCAGGAAAAGGCGTGGATAGCTTGCATACGAAATTTCCTGAAAACTATGTTTACAAGGAATTTGCTTTGTTATAAAGCTTTTAAATCCATTCCATTTCTTATTGAACACTGTTCTTTTGTGAAAACACATCCCCCAATGTTTTTGCTTCCGATGGCAATATATAGTATATGTTTTTCCTACGATATTTCTGTTCTAGATAGAACTTAAGCTGGAATGAAAATTTGCATTGCCTCTCATAGGTGGGAAATTATAATCTATTAATTAATGTAGCATCTGCTTTTATACTGACCTCTGTAACAGGAAACAGAGCACAAGTGACCCAGTACAGTTGGTGATAAAAAATATAAATAACATCTTGCTTTCTTGCTATTGTGTTGGCTTTTCTGCCACTCTGGAGGGCCTGTGTCACAATATAACTCACACAGTCCCGCTGCAGAAAGACACTGCAGGAATTCTGTTTGTTTATGTGCAAGTTGCTGGAGAAATAAGCTGTTAGCTGGACTCAAATTTGACTTTATAAAACTACTTAATCAGCTTATTTTGACAAGTAAATAGTACACAAATATTGTTTAGAAATACAATTGAATTCTTCACACTATATATGACAGAAAAAATATATATTACAGTTATACCTCTAATAATAGATGCTGTACTTAATAGTAAAAGCAATTCAAATTCAAATTGTGTAACTATTAAAAAACCATGCAATAATCATACTTTTGAAGTCATCCTATTCTTTTAATTCCAGATTCTCTCTTGGATTTTTTGACTTTATGGTGTTTTGCTCACTATTTGACAGGGGGAAAAAAATCAACAGAGACAAAACCAGAAAAAAATAACGTATCATATATCAATTAATGACTGTTCTTTCAAAATAGCACCTTTTAAATCTTATTAGATAGAATTAAGCATTCAAAGTATCTGATTTTTCTATCTGATTTTTCTTCAATATTATTTGTCCAAAGAACAAGAGGTAAATATCTCTTCAAAATTTTGCAACATATTCTTGCTTTCCACACCAGTGGTTGGGAAGTCACAACATCTTCTATTAGTCTACCAACTGTCCAGTAGCTTTGAACAAATAGCTGTGCTCAGTCAGTTACCACATGTTGCTGCAGAATTCCAGTAAGTTTACCACAAGTTTCAGTCTTTTAATTGGGTTTCTTGCAAAGGGAACAAAATTCTTTCATTTTCAAAATCTAACTGAAAGTTGATTTAAGACCAAAGAGGTTTATTGGTCTTTAGTTAAATTTTTAAATACAAATGAGGTGAATTATTTGTAATCTAAAAAAAAAAAAAACACTCTAACAAACCTAGTGAAAATTGGCTAGTTTTCTGTGAGTTTGTCTTGTAAATCTCTTCCCCTTGATTTTGATGATTTTGATGATTTCAACTTCTCCTTCCTTCCCTTTGCCCACACCTCCTATCCAACACCTTTCCCCAAGCATGAGACAACAGTGCTGTTGCTACACTGAACTTCCAAGCCTGATAATTAGCTCTCTGGTATAATATATACTGCTTGTTCAAGGCTCTAACATGATCCTACTGGGGAACTGGTGGAAAAGATGAGGCTCTAATTTACCCTACTCATCTGACTAACACCCACATTCCCCAGACTTGTGAGACCATATTCAGTCCCCTGCTTCTCTCTCAAATGGCATCAGCTGAAACTGACTGCTAGGTTCAAAGCAGATTAAAATAAGAACATTAAAAACTGAAAAAAAAGGATATGTTTGTCATCATTTTCTTGACCAAATGGGGTCACCACAGTTACTCAAACCACCAGCATAAAGAAAAAAATGGTGTTTCAGGTTACGAGTCACCTAATCTTTTTTAAACCTCTTATAATATGACATCTTTTAAGCAGTGGGAAAGCCTGTTTCTTTTCACTTATTATTTAAAAAACACTAAATTGACTAGTTCAGGTAAAGATATCTCCATTTACTCAGACAAATTTTACGCACAGGACTCAGTTCAGTTGCACGTAAAAACACCCAGAACTAAAAAGATCTTTGTGAACTACATATAGTATCTATCAATGTAAAGCATATAAGCCTTTGCAGACGTAGTTCCTTTCTTCAGGTAAAATGGTCACAGTTTTCCTCTTGCAACACCATTTTAACTGCGATTCCTAAGTAAGCTTTGTCAAATGGACCAATAAAAAAAATAAATAGAATTCTAGTTTACAGGGACTAAGAATTCTTTCCATTGGATGACTATGCAAATATTCAGACTCCATGTTTTAGGAACTCATTTTGCGAGGCCATGACAGGAGAAAATGTCAGAATTGTTCACCGTTGGTTACATGCACGTCTGCTAATCTATTTCCTTGGCTGCTTTAATAGGATTCTCCTACATGTGGAAATCTGATAAACATTAACACAGAGTAAGTTAATGTTTACAGCTGTGGCTTTTTTTTTTCCTCTTTTTTTATACTGGGCAATGGACAGAACACAGTTTGTTAACAGGAAACTAGGCTGAGTTCATAATAAATGCAGGACTAACAGTGTTACTATATATAGCTTTACTGTTCACCTCCTGCTATGTAAGATTATACTGCTTTTTCCTTTCTTCACTGTATTGCCTATATTTTGAAGATATTCCAAACATTAGCCTTTAAGACCCTCTCACTTTCCCTCTTGAAATCCTCAAGACCTACTCCAATCAAGTCAACTTACACTTGTAGTCCAAAATAGTGTCCACTTATGATATCCAAAAATTGCACCATACCTCCTAAAACCAGTCAAAATACAGTCATGAATTAACTCAATTGTTAAGCCTACCCACTGCCTGCTTAGACAAAAGTTATTGTCAATGTTCAGAGCAAGGATTTTAACAAATGGATATAAATGGATATAATTCTGTTCCTTTTTTTGGTTCTCTAACTTCTCCTTCAACCCTAGTGGCTTGAGTTGAAGCCCCATCTGAAAATTCTCTGCTCTGTTGGAAAAGGCTACAATTAGGATAGGTCTAAGATAAAAGAATCAAAATCCATCTATTAAACTGGTGGAATTGTATTTTTTCTAATATTATATAAATGTATTACACACTTTTATCTCACCTAAAGAGATTACTAAACCAGAACTCTGTGCTCTACAGTAGGTTAAACTAAACAACCATAATAATTCCCTTGGCCTTAAAGTCTGTTCACTCTGAAATAAATTTTTGGCCATCTCACTGGAAATACAACTCCTCCACTGTGACAGGTTTTCTTATGCATTTTGCAGGTCTGGAGATTTCGAGAAAGCCAGTAAAATATGTCTTAAAACACACAAAATAAATTACCTTTGTAATGTAAAATAACAGCATCTCAGGACTGCAGACAATGGGATATGCAAAATATCAAATCAAGCCGTTTGAATAGCTTGAATGATTTTAAAATTATACTATGTATCATATTTTGAATGCTTAAAGAAAGTACAAAACCGAGCACTTATCTGAACTTAAAAGCTTTTTTCCCCCACCAAAATAGTCTCTGAAGTCCAAACAGTGCTAAAAAAAAATGTAAACAATCTAATATAATGTATCAAGAAGGCTTAAATCAAATTATAAGAAGCCAGTATTATAATATTATCATTACAGTGTTTGTATCATCATACGTTTTACACCATACAGTACTTACTCTAATTTTAATTCTAATAAAAGCATGAATTTTTTATCAATCTGGTTCACAAAACAGTCCCTTGCCAATTTGCCAGTCAAGCTCTGTATGTAGACAAATTTTGGAAAAGTCAGTAACTAAAAAATAATCAACAAGTTCAGGATATTCTTGACATTAATTCATAGCTTTATTGGTTCACAAAAAACACATGCTGATACCAAGTACAAAATTTCAAATAGCAAACTGGGTTTCATTAACCAGAAAGCTCAGTCTTTTCAGAAAATCCTACTACGTAGCTGCACTGCTACTACGTACCTAGCTGCATAAATTGCTTTGTCATTGTAAATACAACTAATACCAGTAAATGAATTTGGTCTCAATGTTTTCTCAAAGTTTCTTTGTTTTTTAGTTTGAGTGACTTTGCTTTGACAACTAGAACACCTGTGACTTTTCAAAGGCCTCTTCTCTACAGCTTTGCTATTTCCCACATAAAACACACAATGCTGACTGAGCATTGTAATCACTGCTATGAATCTTGTTGCCATAGCTGCAGCTAAGACAGCTGTTTTATCTTAGACATTGTCACTACAGGGCACAGCAGTGTGGTCTAAATCACTGTGGTCTAAATTCCCCTTCTTCTGCACCTCTTTCTTTATCTTGCTACTTAGGAGGTTCACCATGCTGCTTTCAGTACCAGCGACTCCAGCTCAAGCACATAAACATATCTAGTGTAAATGCAACTATAAAAGTAGCTATAAAATAATTCCAAGTGTGTCTATGTGAATTATAGGAAAGGCTACAGTATAGACAGTGTAATCTACTTATCTGTACACAAAAGGTGATTTTTATCCTGTACAATTTGTTTTTGTTCGAATACACCACTCAGTTCCTATCCTCCCCCATGAAGCAAGTGAAACATTTCAGGTGGACCACCCCATATCTCCACACCACAACAGTCCTCAGTTTCCTAATTGGTATAGTCCATCTGGCAGCCTACTCGGAGGTATATACACCCGTATCTATGTCATTCAAGAAATTATAAACCTGGAAGCTGGGACTAATGTTTTCACTCCTTATCAGACCAATAATCCAGGAGTGTAGGAATCACATCTGGTAAGGTGCTGTGAACATACAAAATACAGGTTCTGGAGCTTTGTGATGGCTGGCTTACAAAGTGGGCTGCAAATGTCAGGTGAACAAGCTCATGAGACACCAACTTTGGACCATTCCTGGAAAAAATATCTCATCTGTAGAATACTTTAAAATCTCAGCAAAGACCTACCAAAAATATTTTTCTTCTAGCTTTTTCAGTCAGCTGTACAGCAGCCATAATGACTTAGCTGAGAACTGAGGCAATAGATTCCTAGAAGAAATAAAGTTTTGACACCTATGAGATAAGTATTCCACCCTGGCTGAGTAAAATACTTTCAGAAAAAGCCATGAGACTGTAAACAGGAGAGGAAATGGGAATGAGAACAAACATGGTCAAGGATGCAACCATTCCTGTAACTTTAATAAGAGCACTTAGAGAGCACTCATGAACCCCAACAAATCCTGTTCTTCTAGCAGTCAAAACTCAACTGTGTTCTGGTGACACAGCACTGTACATCAGAGCCTAGAAGGCTTCTAAAAGAGTTGAAGATACCAGGTAGACAAATGCGTGTTAGGTGCACAGATATTTGACAATGGTGCCAAACTGAGTTAATCAAGAAGCTGCAACCTATGTGTTCTGGACAAGGTCAAAAGGCTAGTTTCTCAGCAGGGTTTGGGGGGGTAATATTCTCCTGAACTGCTCCACAGGGAGTTATCTGGATTGCTGAGCTGGCTTCAAAGCCTCTGC
The DNA here is from genome assembly GCA_011057875.1 of Pterocles orientalis. NCBI lineage: Eukaryota > Metazoa > Chordata > Aves > Pterocliformes > Pteroclidae > Pterocles > Pterocles orientalis. Next base: position 445,457 of record WKFP01014069.1, on the reverse strand, counting down.
AAAGGGTGCTGACCTGAACCAAGGTCTCGGCTCTGAGCCCAGCCCTACTGGAGACAAGATTTCCATAGACAGTAAACATGAATTAATCCAGCCATAACACTCATATCCACCGACTCACCAATAAGCACACTATTATTAATAAAATTAACTCTGCCTCTGGCAGATACATTCATTATTCTAACAAACGTCATTATGGTCACTCGATGCCCAGACTTTACTGTACTGTAATAAACCTTCTTTGATGAAGGTGACAGAATTTCTTTAAAGAGAAAGCATACTACATAGTCTGCAGAAACAGGTTGATTTGTTCGTGGTTGTTGTACTGGAGAATATCTTGAGGATGAAAAAAAAAAGTGCCCTTAGACCTTAGAAATGTGTACAAACATTTTTTTTTTACTTCCCCGTGTGTACTAAAACCAGGTCACTCTGAAGTTACATCTACGAATGTTGTATCATCTGTGTCAACACTATGCCACAGCAGAACACTGGACATCTGTCCAGAGGATTCCTGGTTTATTACAGTAGTAATCATCATTTCTGAAAATTTCCACCTAAGAGATAACTTTCTCCTTGTCCCTTGAGTTTTGCGTTAGTTCTCGTCTCTGAAACCTGTTACAATTTCCTGTGAGCTGGAGGAAATAGCTGCATCTTTCTTTTTTCAGATTATACTTTTACAACACAAAACATTCAGACATCACACAAATGGCATAATGACACATGTCTAGTATAACATCTATTAATTTCTATCTCTGTTGCTAATAAGCTCAAAAGGAGAATAATACAGCATGAACAACTTTGTTGTGTTTCACAGAAGATGTGTTTACAGACTAAGAAAAATTCCTACTGCCACAGCAGAACTTCCTCTTTAATTATGACTAAATACTTTAAACAGTTACTAGGAAGTGCTAAAGTTATATTTGCTATAGCCAAGGATCATTTTACATAAATGGAATACAGGTTCTCAATTTTTGTATCAGCAAATATTGCCACCGTGTGATTAAAATGCTACAAAAAAAATTCTCTCTTTTTAAATTAATCCCAAAGCTATGCTTGCCCAATGATCTAGATGCACTGATACTAGTAAAGCAATTCCTAAATTAGACTAGGTACTCAAATCCAAAATTGTAATCTAAAAATTCTTCTTTCACCTCTTCTCTGAACTTGGAGATAACTACTCTGTTTGGGTGCTAACCTGTTTGAGTCCGTAAGGTTTTCCAGACATTTATCATGTTGGTTTTGCATGGCTACAACTGTTCTTCCAAAGCAGTTTGGTGTCTGGATCAGACCTCTAGACCAGACATTCTTCCCTTCAGTTTTCCTAAAGAGCCAGCTCCTGTAGACACACTCAGAGTATGCTTAGCACAAATTGATATAATTTATTTCCTCAAAAAACGCAGTTGCCCCCCCTGTATGAGTGGAAGCAGTGACTGTGTCCATGTTTTCTTTAATAGCTTAACGTTTCCACATTTTCTGTAATAGCTTAGTGTTTACAGCATCCATTAGATTCACTTCCCTTCCAAGCTTGGACAGATCCACCATGTTTTACACGCCAAGGAAAATGTCCTAACTTTTGAGTCCTTTGACAAGACAGCAACATTATCATTGCAGCGATGAGTCCTAATCTCTGGTTCCTTCTCCTAGGACCATATGGATTCTATATGATGATCAGGACACTCCTATGTAAGTGAAATAACCTAAAATGACTGAGTGGATTCAGACCACCAGAACAACTCAGTCCCATTTAAGGCCCTCCTCCTGGCTACCTGAAGGTTGTTTGGATATGGTGACAGAGCAAGCAGCGTACTAAATGGATTGTCCTGGTAGCCTGGTCTTTTGTCACCCTCTTTCATGAGGGCCTGACAGTACTTCTTTCATCACATGATCACAAACTTGCCTATCATATCAAAAAGGCATGATATACAAAAACACAATGTTGTGGAATATCTCCATTGTACTCATCTGCCAGGGCACATACATGTGTATTCAGTCATGTGACAGACATGTTAACACACCAGTTACTTGAGGAGAATGCGTCTCATAGAATCACAGAATGGTCTGGGTTAGAAAGGACCTTGAGATCCAACCCCCTGCCATGGGCAGGGACACCTCCCACTAGACCAGGTTGCTCAAAGCCTCATCCAGCCTGGCCTTGAACACCTCCAGGGATGGGGCATCCACAACTTCCCTGGGCAAACTGTTCCAGTGTCTCACCACCCTCTCAGTAAAAAATGTCTTCCTAATATCTAATCTAAATCTACCCTCTTTCAACTTTAAGCCGTTACCCCTTGTCCTCTCACTACACTCCCTGATAACGAGCGTTTCCCCATCTCTCCTGTAGGCCCCCTTCAGGTACTGGAAGGCTACTATTAGGTCTCCCCAGACCCTCCTCTTCTCCAGGCTGAACAACCCCAACTCTTTCAGCCTTTCCTCACAGGGGAGGTGCTCCAGCCCTCTGACAATCTTTGTGGCTCTCTGGACTCGCTCCAACAGGTCCATGTCTTTTTCATATTGGGGCCCCCACATCTGAACACAGTACTCCAGGTGGGGTCTCACAAGAGCAGAGTAGAGGGGGATAATCACCTCCTTCGACCTGCTGCTAATGCTTCTTTTGATGCAGCCCAGGACACGATTCGCTTTCTGGGCTACAAGTGCACACTGCCAGCTCACGTTGAGCTTCTCATCAACAAACACCCCCAAGTCCTTCTCATCAGGGCTGCTCTCTATCCATTCTCTGCCCAGCCTGTACTTGTGCTTGGGATTGCCTCGACCCACATGCAGGACCTTGCCTTTCTGAATTTCGTGAGGTTTGCATTGGCCCACTTCTCTGGCCTGTCAAGGTCCCTCTGAATAGCAACTCTTCCTCTCTGGCCTGCCAAGGTCCATCTGGATGTCATCCCTTCCTTCCAGCATACCCACCACACCACACAACTTGGTGTCAACAGCAAACTTGCTGAGGGTGCACTCCATCCCACTGTCCATGTCACCAACAAAGATGTTAAACAACACTGGTCCCAATACTGACCCCTGCAGAACACCGCTTGTCACTCATCTCCACTCAGACATTGAGCTGTTGACCATAACTCTTTGAGTGCAAACATCCAGCCAATTCCTTATCCACCAAATCCATGTCCCTTCAACTTAGAGACAAGGATGTCATGTGGGACTGTGTCGAAGCCTTTGTGCAAGTCCAGGTAGACGATGTCAGTTGCCCTTCCCTTATCCACAAGCGCTGTCGCCCCATTGTATTTGCCCTTGGTGAAGCCATGTTGGCTGTCACCAATCACCCCCTTGTTTTCCACGTGCCTTAGCATAGTTTCCAGGAGGATTTGCTCCATAATCTTGCCAGGGAGAGAGGTGAGTCTGACTGGCCCGTAGTTTCTCGGATCTTCCTTATTTCCCAGGTTATGTTTTCCCTTTTCCAGTTGATGACTCAGCCTGTATGGGTAAAAAAGGTTCACTGTGGTAACTTCCAGAGTTACCTGATCTGCTACCCGTTTCTACCTTGAAGAAACCTTAGTTCTCTAGTACACAGCATTAGTTACAACAGAATGCTACAGCCAGTTAGGCAAAAGCCTGCTGGTTTTGACATGAATCTGGGAGACTACAGATGCTTTTTGAAAGTCTTTCAATGTGAAAAAAGAACACCAACTTACAATCCTGACTTTGAAGCTGAATGTTTTATTAATCTGTTAAGAAAATGATGTATATTACCTTCTCTGTCAGCTATCCACTGTTTCTGTATAACTCACATCTAGAAGGTTCTGAACTCTGGCCTGGAGGTGGCTAGAAATGCCTGTCTTCCTGTGTCTTCCGCTAAAATATCTTGGCTTGAAAAAGAGGCTGGATTTCAGACTCACTCATCTGATAATCATTTTACTTCCAGAAAACCCAATATAGGATAGTAAAACCCAATACGGGCTTCTATATGAAGCCCAGGACTGTCTTCTTACCAGAGTGACCTAACCACTAAGATAAAATTGTTGAAGAGTTTCAGACCACAAAACCAAATTATTTACATGGGCAGGAAGGTGGTGCAGTGGGATTTATATTGCAGGTTCGAAAAATTAGTGTAGCACCCCTGAATCAAAGAGTTACAGCAATGTACAGAAGCTGGAATCCCAGCAGAAGACTGGTTTGCAACATCCACCAAAGAAGCAGCAATGTGTTGCTCATTATAGAAGCACTGTTGCAACATCCTGATTTGTCTTAAACTCACGTAGTTAAAAAATAAAGGTAATCACTGCAAACACTGGAGTGTTATCCAGAGGGATATTTTTCTTCTGTGTGTGCTGGGTTTTTTTCTTTTTTGTTTTAAATGTATGTCATAAAAACACATACTGGCATCATGATGAGGCTTATGATCCTGCAAAAAGATTTTTCTTCTGATTATGAAGACTAAAGGAAAGCCTGGGAAGTGATCTATATTCAAATGCTGCTTTTGCACTAACAGCGAAACAATAGAAATGGGAGAGGAATGTGTGCAAGCATCAAGGAAAAAAGGGACAGCTAATGTTTTTATCTATGTAGAACAGAAAAATAAATAGAATAAGCTGAGAGATTTCACCATGGTTATGGCAGTCACAGCTACCTTTTTTCTGTAACCGAACAGTAATAAGTAATTACATTATGCAGACCAGCTGTGAAGGCAATGAATGCAGTGCAATGCAATACAATCTAAACTCTGCAGACTATGTTATTATTTTGAGAAATCACTGACATTTATTAGTCTCCCTTCACAGCATGTTCTCAGTAAGTTATGCATTTATATAGTTTCATAATTAAAATTTATCTGAACAATAAACAATATTGGTTATGCAACATACCATGAGCAGCAGTTTATTTAAAAAAAAAAAGTCAATCATTAAGAATCTGTAATAAAAAGAAATGTGGGTGGAGTGCAGAAAGCTAAAGGTAATAATAAGAATCAATTAATCCTCTGCCTCTAAATTCTGGCTTCATTTAAAATAATTTCATTTGTATAATTCAGTGGAGCTCATGCACTGATGGACCAACATTAGCTGAGATGTTATATGTGCCTTTATTCAAAAACCTTATAAATATATTGCAATTTCTAGTGCAGGCTCTTGCACTTAATTTATTTCTTTCATCTCCCCACACTCGAAGTTACTAGTTTCATTCCCCTCAGACTCATGCCACAGCTTCAATGACTTAAATGCTGCAGAAAAAGTGCTTCAGCACAAAAAAGGCTGAAATACTCTGAAAATCTGAGAGAGATCAGTACCTCATTCGAGCTGAACAGATAGACCAGCTGGTGTTTTTCTACCCTTATTTGCAGTGTATACTTTCAAGAAATATATATTCATGTTAAAGTCTGGCAATATACTACTGAGCTCAAAGATATATTGTTGACATAGTAAATAAACAGAACAGTAAAAAAGCAAGCAGCAAATTAAAACCATGTTGTAGGACAAACTTGTAAATCAGGACTTAAATTGTAAGAAGCTGATATAAAGGAAACAGAAATAGCATAAGAAATGATGAAAAGAGTACGGGTACCATCCTCAAGAATCTTAAATTCTATTCTAATATAAAAGCCCTTCTATATGAGTATAAAGTGACAATCAAAAAATAAAGAGACTGGTGGAAGATTTATAACAGCAAATCATGCCTTCTAAACTCATGTCTTTCTGGTCTTCCTCTATTTTTCTGATACACCTAGTTTTGATCTTTACAAATTTAGGATGAATATTGAAAAAATGTATCCAGAGAAAATGTGGAAAGAAAAGCAGCACGACTCAGGATGTGAGATATTTTAAATCTGTTAAGGAGGAAAATCAGACTATTTTGGTAAGAATACAGACTGTACATTAATTTGGTTCATGAATACTCTATGATAGTTGGCATATAATTTAAAAAAAAAAGACCAACAAAGAGGACGTAAAAGGCATTGTAGAGAATAAATTTAACACAGAACACAAAGGGCATTTTCCATAACATTTCCTACCAACTTTAATTAACCTCACACAAGCTGTGAAAAAAAAAAAAAATTATGAAGATCCCATTGTATGGTAAAAGGATTTTTGGCACATTTGTACCAGTGGTTAATATACATGGAGCAGAAACATGGGCATTCTCCAAGAATATCAAGTGTCAGCTAAAAGCTGAGCTGTAAAACATGAAAAGATTTATGCATAGAGTATTGCTGGAACTGTACCAAATCCTGCAAGGTCTTAGTTCTGGTACTTGAAGAAGGAGCCCTTGAGTATCTCAGACATAATAAAAATAAGACTACAGCCCCACAAGTTCTGCCAAGTGAATTCTAGCATGGTCCTAGAATCAGATTGGAAAAAATTGAGACCATGAAAATTAACAACAGAGTAATCAAGGTGAAAGACATCTTGGAGACTGTGAATAAGCAAGTGTAAGAAAAAAATGTAAACATAAATTATCCCTAATCTACAGTACAATGTAAACCATCAAAGATGACAATAAGAAGCTATATGAACAAGCTCTGCAATATTTTCCAAGCAGTGTACAATACAGTATATTAACAACAGTGAACATTGCAGAAATATGTTGCGTCTCTCTTACAATTACTGATGTTGTCATACTATTCCTTTAATGGAGGTAAGTTGAGCGTGCTTCTGGCTAGTGGAAGACAAAGTCTCGCATTACTCACTGCTCGCTTGTGCTACAGGTTAGAAATCCTTCTTACCTAAAAATCAAAATAAATTAAAATTGCTCCTATCCTGTATAAGAATGGAAGAAGAATTTCCAATGAAAATGAGTTTTATGTACTTTATAGTCATAGAAGATTGCTTGCCTTTGAAAATATTTGAAGAGCTTTGGTTCCTGTTCCTTCACCCCTCATCTTTGGGACAGAATGCATTTCCACTGTTTTTTGAAGGGAGAACTGGTTCTTCCTGAAGTTTTTAAGTTATGCTGTCTTCTCAAAATCTAATATTGTAAAGTTTTAAAATCAATCTTTAATGACAAATACTTCTGTAAGACTCCATGGAACTACTACGGTACTTCTTCCATAATATGTATTCTAAAATATTTTGTTGAAACTGAATTGGGAGGCAGAGGCATACAAAAGAGAGCATTCTGCAACTCTGTAGAAAGGTAAAAGAGTATGCAAAACAATTATATTCTTTAAACTAATTTGAGCTTATTGTTTTATCCATCATTTTCTGTACTACTATGATCCACCGAAACGAATAATCCTTGTTATGCTGATATTAAATTTACCTAATATCTTAACTACAGGTGCTGAGCACACCTTATCTAGGGATTCCTAGATGTGTTCCTTACTACTAATGTATAAAACTTCAGATTCCAAGAAAAGCATTTAGCAATATGCTGTGCACTGTTGCCTGAATGAATGCACCCAACGCAACAGAGACTGCAAAAAGATGCAGCAGCTATTCTACAAGCAATAGTAGTTTGCTTTTTTCTGAGTTAGTTTGGCATTCCAAAAGAAATAATGGTCTGTAAGTCTGTAATGTATTGTACTTTTTTGAATGTGTGCAAATTAATAAGAAATGCCAGCTCAGTGTAGCAGTTCTTCTTTTCTAACATCCTCCTTTCAATATCGTCAGGTGCAAGATGCATAGGATACTGCCACAAAAGTAAGTTAATAAATAATAACACCAAGAATAATTTGGAAGAAATTAGGAATAAGCCTACATGAGGAAAGTTTATTTTTAGTCTCATGAAGTCTTCTTCTCCAACACAATGTACGTTCCCCACATATGTACCAAATGTCACGTATACTTCAAACAGGTTTGAACTGATTATTTTAATCCATGTGAAAGCACTTAGTTTTCCTCTTTCTTTCTCTGGTGTAGTTAATTTTATCACAGAAATAAACCCTTCACTATGATTTGAAAACAAGCTCAACTCCTCTATATGCATTTAGTTGAAGTATAGTGACAGAAAGGGAAAACAAAGGTATGGTTTAAAAAAAAAGAAAAAAAATTAAGTTATTGTCACTTTTGAAACCAGGTTAAAACCAGCAGTAATAATATAACTCACTTGCAAAAAATTAAATTACTTCTTTTTCACAAAATCACATTCTTTTAGTTTGAATGCCACTTTATTTTCCTTTAATTTTATGCATAAAACCTTGAACTGGGAAAATGTGTCTAGTCTTTTAAACTGGTACCAACAGAATTCAGATCCTAATTCAGCAAAAGTTACACGTGTTTAATTTCACCAACTTTGAGTAGTCCCTGTGTGATAACTATATGTATTTTATAACATGTAAAGGCAAGCATATACACAAATCATTACCGAATGAGGACCTTTGGTCTTAAACTCAGCTTTGAAGTGTTGCATTGTTTTCTAAAATTTCCACAGATGTACAAGTAAGGGTGCACCCAAAGTGTTCTCATTAAGACAGAAGTTGGAAGATGTACTTAACTATTATAGTGATGATTAACAGCTGTAGCTTATTAGCTTCAGAGGAACTTACAAAAATTCCACTAACTTCCACTTACCAAATTCTTTGCTCCAATTCAAAGAAAAAAACTGGGGATATTTCTAGTAGCACCAAGATCTCCAAATCCATATGGAGTATTTTAATTTCTCCTTTTCTTGCTTGAGGGACCAGAGTTTCTCTGTTTTATGAACAACAAAATTATTTTTCATCAGGTCCAGTGCGAAAATTCATACACTGCTGAAGGGATGTAACTTCACCTGAGCATCACTCTGATAAACAAAAAAAGTCCTGCAAGCTGCTCTTTTACAGAGTGTTTAATGAACCCTGAAAATCCCTACTCACAGGCCTGAATCTGGCTTATTATTACCTTTGCTATTTATTCAGTGATTTATTAGTGAAGTCATTCAGGGGGCAGGGAAAGGGGGTGGGGGGAAGGGAGAAGGGATGGGATGCAATGCAATGCAATGCAAACGTTCGGTAGATGAGGGCAAAGGCAGTCATTTGGGAAATCTAGGATTTCCTCTTCGCAGCAAAGCACAGGGAGACGCAAAGACTCAACAAAATCGTCCACAATCAGGAGAGTTACTGTATCCCCAGAGCTGCTGAGAATGGGGAGGGGGCGGCTGGCTTCCTCCCGCAAGCGAATGACCGGCGACAGAGCGCGTTTTTAAGGGGTGATGTAAGAGAAATTGAACTTGACCAGCCAAGCACAGCCCCCACCTCACCAAAGCGTTTTTGCTGAGAAGGGGGAAAGAGGTAGCGGCGGAGCACGCCCAGATCCCTCCTACCCTACTGGGAGGGGGGCTGACCGGCGGGAGACACTTATTAATTAATTATGAGTGGGCAGATGTCCCTTTAAGGTCTGCTGTGCTCGTCCAGGGCTGCAGCCTGAGGCTTGCGGGGGGGAAAGATTTGGCTTTATTTGTACATCTTAGCGCTGGGTGAGCTCTACGGGGAAGTTCCAAAGCTCAGAGGTCTTTGGGGGGTGGGTGGGAGGAAAGTTGTGTGCGGGGCGGGGGGGAGGAAGCTAAATTCTTCTTGATGCGAAGAAACAACGTAAAGACCGAATAACAAACAGGAAATGCCTGACTCGGCTGCAGGGCGGGCGGGCGGCGCAGAGCGCTGAGCTCCACTCTCAGCGCAGCACCGCGGGGCGCGCCGGCGGCTCAGCGGCTCCGACACCCCCGGCCCGGGCTACCGGCCCCGGGCTCGCAGGAGCCCAGGCATGGCTGCCTCCTACTGGATGCTGGCAGGTGAGGAAAGCCCCCTTTCTGTCTTGCTTTGAAGACCCAGGTCCTGAAAGCAGTTCTGCTTCCCTGAGGGAGGGGTTGAAGCTGTTGGAGGGGGACCGGCACCCGAGGGATCGCGTCCCCCCTCCCCGATCCCTCCACCTGCCCCTGCCCTGGCGCTGACCCCCTGCCGGAGCCCGTGAGGGACTGCTGCGGTTTGCTTCTCCGTGGGAACTTTAATGCCTAAGCCAATGTTAGAATCCGCGGAGGGGGAGGGAGGGGTTTCAGGGAGGTTTTTTTAGGTGAGGATGAATGAGGGAGAAGAAATACTGTCATTGAATGTGGCTTTGGAAAAGAGGTGCACCTGGCAACTTTTTTTAAAATTAGGGTAGCTTTTCTGTTTGCCTCCGTTTGGCTTTCAGATGTTCTGAGTGGTAAAAGGGGAAGTGAGGAAGTGGTTAACTGCACCCAACTAACTTCAGAAAGATGAGTTCATCCGGAGATGGAATATATAATATTTCCTTTTAGGGTTTCATTTATTGTTAGAGACATACTTGCTTTTTTAGTAAATATATATATATGTGTGTGTGTATATATATATATATATATATATAAAATAACAATCACCCTAGCCAGTCAGTCTGTAGTAACACTTTAGATCTGAAATCGGGGGAATCCAAGAAGTGGGAAAGAGGCTAAGGTGATCCATGCGCTTGTACACTTGGGCACTGAGCTCCCCAGCAGCTCTTGCGCTGGCAACTAGCACACAGTGAACCTGAGGCGGTACAGAGGAAGAAATCAATTTCATAAGAATCATTAGGAAGTGGGGGAAAAAGCAAGACTAAGGTTTTTCTCGCTTTGCTCTGTGCTTATTGTGCAAGAAAGGACTGATACAGGAAAATGTGAAAGTCTGAATGTAGAACTTTGGTGTGCCATGTCTAGCCCTTGTTCATAGATGTCTTTATTACTTTTCTTACACAATGATATTCTCCAAAATATGGGTTGTGTTCCTTCACAGAAGGAGGCTTTGTAGTGGCAACAATTCTGTGTGCCACAACTTCCCTTCCAAGTTGCAAAGTTGCCACTGGTACTGCTGACAGATAATTAACCAGTAATGACAAAATTTCCTACTGTCAGATAGGAGAACATCTCAAGGATGGGTCCCATCCAGATCTGTCAGGGGCTTACTAGTTTTTGTTGTTTTTTTTTTCTTTTCTTAAAAAGTTTGCATAAAATAGAATACACTTGAAAATAAGAGGAGGCACTACAGATACAAGGAATGGGATTCAAATTGTCTCAGATAACTAAGAGTGGCCCTACACAAACAAATCAAAATGTCATAAAAAAAAGGGACGAGTTTTAGAATTACAGTGGAATAAAAAATAAACACAAATTAATTACATGCTCATCTTTCTTAAAAAGTAAAAAAAAAAAAAGACAAAAAATCTGACATGCATCTAGAATGAAGGAGGTGTACTTTTGTGTATTTATAGATTTATTTTTTTTTTTAATTCTACTTGGTATTGGTGAGGCCTCTGATAATGTTGAGTACAGGAAGTCTGACAGATGCAAACAGGTAGAAGTGCACAGAGAGGTGACAAGCCCAATAAGGGCAGAGGAAAATTATCTATGAAGAAAGACTGAATGAGTTAGGTTTATCTAGAAGAAAGAAAATGCAAAGTGTTGGGCATTTCAAATATATTTTTACCAAAGTAGTAAGACAAGTCTTATAAATGTCAGTGTTTTCTTTGTTTTGAGAGAGCACTGAATCATGAATTTCTATATCGCATATGTTGGTTTGTAAAGAGATTGACGAACAGTTGGCTCTCCATGTCCAACAAAGGACAAGAGAAAATTGGCATAACTCACTGTGGAAAAAAAACCCAAGATATTCAGAGGAACTTTCTTATTCTTCAGGTAATGAATTGCTAGAACAGGCTTCCCAAAAAAACCCACCCCTGCATAATCTCCTTCACTGAAAGTTTTGATGAAGTTGGACAAACACTTGTGAAGGTTAGTCAAGGTTTGCTTCACCTGGCCTCAGAGTATGTGGTTTGACTACAGATCTGCTGACGTATTCTCCAGCCCTAAATTTCAACAAAAGAGAAAGGAAGAAATCAATCCAAATGGTTCCATTACCTTTTAATGTTTCTTCACGTACAGTTTTATGCATAGCCTCCTCCCTCCTGGAATTCTGTCCTGATTGGTGATGATCATGCTGCTGGTACTGATTAAGAGTACTCATCTTTATAATAGGAAAGAACAGTAATCATAAAGACAGAACTGTATGCAGAACATGAAGTGGTCTCTGTCCAGAGCCTGCAAAGGCAGGACAGACACAGGATAAATGGAAAGCATGAAAAAACACATTTTCCACAGTTTCTTTCTCCATCTTTATCTTCATTTGCTCTTGCAACAATAATGTCCTGCATTTCTCAGCTGATTTTTCTCTATATTTGAGAATCTTTCCACTAGTTTATCTTATCCACGTCTTGAGCGTGTTTACATGAATTCTAGCTAAAGCTATAATATGGGGGAGACGGGGTTTCCTATGAACATGACCTCTCCTTGTCTAAAGCCTGTAGAAGATCCATCTTCAAAATCAGCTGATCAAGACTTGAAGATTTAGGGCAGTGTGTCTCTCATGTTTTCAATATAATAATCTTATAAAAACAGCATGGCTCCAAAATCCCTATGGATATATACAATCACCATTTTAGCTTGTCTTGTACTATGTTTAAGAAGGTCTGAAAATGGAGGCCAAATTGCCATATTGATAAAATTGTTTTTGAAAAGTGATAAATGGCAAGAACAGTCAGATTCTACACTTAGTCTGAAATAGTTTATGTAATTTTGACCAATTTTTTGATATTAGCAAAATTAGTATGAACTTGCAAACTTACATTTAATGGTTCTTAAATTTCTGGTGCTGCTGCTGCTGCTCATTCTTTGACATATTCAAACAAATAATAATAGTACTTATTTTTACCAGAGTAGGCAAAGTAGCATCACTAGTAAATGTCTTCCTTTAAGTTGACAATGGTCCTACTAATTGTGGATACATAATTGAAGATTATAGTTGTCATTAAATACTTGTGGATCGCGCTCATAACTGTATAAAATCTCATTTATTGTTTGAGAAAGAAAGACACATTTTGAGATGCACAAAAGTCCTATGACAACAGTCAATATCTTGAGTGGCAATTTTGTTTCAAGGTGGTTGTTCTTTGTTTTGGGTTGGATTTTTTTTGTTCGGTTTTTGTAATGCAGCAAGTCACCTGCTTTCATGAAGTGAATGTTTCATTTCTGCTTGATGGTACTGGATCCCAACTTGAAACCTTTATCTAAAATATATCACAACTTCAGGGATGTGAGGGTCCTTGTAAAAATTAAACTGGAATCAACAAGCAAGAAAATTTGTAAATACACAGCAGCAAAAGACTAAAAAAGAAAATAAATATTAATGTCAAAGGTATTATATGCGCACTACAGCTAACTCTTCTTGAAAGAATAGCATGAGGTCAACCCCTGCAATTTTATAATCGCAAAGAATGTAACAAAGAAAATTCACTGTAAATTCACCATGCAGCATTTACATAGATAAGTGAAAGGAACTCCCAAAGAAAAGCTGAATGCACACACTCTGCCTAAGCCACAAAATGCTAATACAAAATTATGAGGATGCACAAGCTCAAATTAAACAGTTATTTGTAAGTGTGCTTATGTTATATTCCCTTGGCTGGTCCAGCTTCCTTCTGTGAAACTATTCATGCTAACAGCGTTAAGCATGTGTACTCACAGGAAGAGAGTCTGAAGTCTCATAAATAAATTCTATTATGTAATATCTGATAAAGTTTGTTTTACATCAGTATCAAGCTTAGAAACAAGGAAGAACACTACTGGGCCAGATCTGAGTTCAGTGTCCTGTCACAACTAACCAGTGCTAGATGCTTGAGAGAAACTTGTATGTCCACCATAATGGGAGATATGGAATGATTTTTGTTCACAGTAAGTTTGTGTCTCACTAAATTCTTGACTTTCCAAGTCAGCAAATTCCATAATCCACAGTGTTTTGTTTTTTTCTTCCTTTAAAAAAAAAACTAAAAAACTAAGAAGACCCAGAAACTTTAACAATTTTATATTTGTCACTTTCTCATCTCTAAGAGGATGTTTTCTTGCTTTTCAGCTATCAGGCAATGTGTAGACATTCCAAATTCAAAGTATCTGTTCCAGTTTCCTTCATACACTTAATATGGCACACCAGTTTGTCTACTTTCTAAATATTCTTTCTTTTAAATCATTCTTCATACAAGCATTTTTTCTATTCTCCATTCTTTTAATTTTCCTCATTCTTCCTAAATTTGCAACATTAATTCTGAAATGGAGTTTTCAGTGCCATACACTATTTCAAAATAAGTTGCAGTACTTGCATAATGCCATTATCTTTTTTCATATTATTTGTGGCTTGTTATATTTGTCTAGGTGGCAAATTGAGCTGTGTACTTATTGTTCAGGTCCCTTTTCCGTGCAAGTATCATTGAACTAATCTGTGCGTCACTGACAGTCAGTCTTTTGCAAGGTGTATTACTTATATTTGTCAACATCATACGGCCTCTGCAGCTTCTCAGAACTCGGTCGTTCTGAGTAACTAACAGGTTCAGTAAGCAGGTCAAGCTTCAGTATAGGCTGAAGTGTAACTTGCAAGTTTAAGCAGAAGCTCAGTTTAAGAGCAATGCCAAGGTAACAGGTCGGGTTCTGGCGCGGCCTGGGTCCGGTGTCCTTTCACTCGGTGCCGGCGCTCTGACGGGCCGCCTCCCTCACGCCGCAGCAGCTGTTAGGCCGCGCCGCCGGTCCTGCTGCCTCCAGGGGACCGCAGGAACCAGGATACCTAGCCATACCTATCTCACCTCTTTCTCGATCTGTTACCATAACCTCCCACAGCTTCTGAGGTTTCGGGTTGTTTGGGTTTTTTTGTTTTTTTTTTTCTCCTCCAAAGTTAGGGACTATGTGGGAAGCGCGGGGAAGCTCGGATCGCTCGAGGGGAAGGAGCAGCCGGGCCCCGACATCCTCCCACCTCACTCACAGAGAGGCTGTAGCTGGGGGACGCACCAACGTACAGTCCACCTGCCTCGCAGCACGGAGGAGCACCGCGACCCCCTCCTCGTCCCCTCCCTCAGGTTTCCCCCCGGCAGTCCCCGCCTGGCCCTGTCTGGCGGAGGCGGCAGGTCGCTCGCGCGGCCCCTTCGGACCCACCTCCCCACATGCGCCGCCACGGCTGCGCGTAGCGCCCCTGCGCATGCGCCAGGTCCCGAGGCAGAGGCGGTGCTGAGGCGGCGGCCGTGCGCATGCGCGCCGGGCACTCGGGCGACAAGGCGGGGGACGTGTGCGTCCAGCCGGCGCCTATTAGGACGCACCGTGCGCATGCGCTTTGCGGCGGCCGGGCCCTACGCATGCGCGCGAGCGGGGTGAGGGGACGGCCGGGTGTGCTCGGAGGAGCAGCTGTGCTGGGCTGCGGCGCGCCTCAGGTTCGCCGCGGGCCCGGGACGGGTCGGTGCTCGGGAGCGGCCGTTCATCGCGGCCCGGGCTAGGCCGTTCGTCTGCCCGCCGGCAGCGCAGAGCTCCCGCGGGCTCCCTCCGCCAGGCCTCCTTCCTCGGGCAGGCCTGCTGCTGTGCGCTGCCCCCGCGGCTGCGGGGAACCGCCAGGATGAAGCTGGTGAGGAAGGACCTGGAGAAGGATAATGCGGGGCAGGTGACGCTGATCCCCGAGGAGCCCGAGGACATGTGGCACACCTACAACCTCCTGCAGGTGGGTGACAGCCTGCGGGCCTCCACCATCCGCAAGGTGCAGACCGAGTCGGCCACGGGCAGCGTGGGCAGCAACCGCATCCGCACCACTCTCACCCTCTGCGTGGAGACCATCGACTTTGACTCGCAGGCCTGCCAGCTGCGGGTCAAGGGCACTAACATCCAAGAGAATGAGTACGTCAAGATGGGGGCCTACCACACCATCGAGCTGGAGCCCAACCGGCAGTTCACTCTGGCAAAGAAGCAGTGGGACAGCGTGGTGCTGGAGCGCATCGAGCAGGCCTGCGACCCAGCCTGGAGCGCCGATGTGGCAGCAGTGGTCATGCAGGAAGGGCTGGCTCACGTCTGCCTGGTCACTCCAAGCATGACGCTGACCCGTGCCAAGGTGGAGGTGAACATCCCCCGCAAGCGGAAGGGGAACTGCAGCCAGCACGACCGGGCGTTGGAGAGGTTTTACGAACAGGTGGTGCAAGCCATCCAGCGGCATATCAACTTTGAGGTGGTGAAGTGTGTGCTGGTCGCTAGCCCGGGCTTCGTACGGGAGCAGTTTTGTGACTACATGTTCCAGCAGGCGGTCAAGACTGACAACAAGCTTCTCCTGGAGAACAGGTCCAAGTTCCTACAGGTAAGGAGCTAAACAGTCTCCGGAGTGGGTATAAAGAGGGTTAAGAGCTCTCTGTGATAGCAGGAGACAGTTACAACGTGGTGGGAAGTAATTAACTTATTAAAGAAAGTAGATTTCTGTCTGAGCATCATAAGGAAATTATTCTCATGCCTGCCAAACTATAAGACAGTTATGCAAGAAGGAGGGATGGTTCCTTTGTAGGTTACTTTAATATGGAGTAAAGAAAGTGTTAACTATTTCAGACTCCTTATAAAAGCATATTTAATCTTCAATTAAGAGGGAAGGACAGTTTGGAAAATAGTATAACTGTGTAGTGTTAATCTGTCATACTGCATAGCATGCATGCTTAATAACAGCTTTCTAAAGCTTTTCAAAAAAGTACCTGGATGTGGCATAGGTTGGTTAATCTTCTTGTTAAGTTTGCACTGCATAATTAAAGGTTATGCAGACCATAGCATTTTTTTTTCCTTTTCCTTAGTCTTTTCATTGACTGAGAAGGTGGGTTTTTTTTGTCTTTCACCGAAATGGTCAAACTCAGAGCCTAAAACAAGTTTTCCTTTTCATAAAGATACATTTTTTTAAATTGCAATAGGCCTGCAATGTATGCTTGCAAAAGGCTGAGGAGGGAGGAGGTGTGTCCCAATACTTAATGGTCACAATGTTTAGGAGACACATTGCACCAAGAAGCCTCCTTTCCCATTTGTAGCAAAGTGATAATAATAAGCGTGAAAAGTTTTAATGTCCTTCACAGTTCTGCAAGCATAGTAGCTATGCAGTTGTGCAAGGCTTGATGCTTTTGTGCTATTTGTCTGCAGTCTTAAGAGGTCTTCCTCTTCTTGAATGCTTTAAAAGGGAGAGGTTTTTCTCCGTAGTTTCAAGTGACCCTACCTTGGGGACTGTCTGCAACAGCTTGCTTATTTAACCCAGTCTTTGAATAAGAGAAACTGCTTTGCTGCACTTTTTAAAATACAGTTGAAGGGGTTTGGTATAGGCTTTGGGTTGCAAGGCCAATCCTTTAAGAAAAGAATCAGGTAGGTTTCGAGAAACAGATAACTTCCTTGAGTTATTTTCGAGATAAATGTTATGTATGGTGTTTGTTTGTGATTTGCTAGTCAAGAAAATGGTCCATTTTATTTAAAAAAAAACAAAAAACCTTTGACTTTTTTTACTATAGGTCCACTCTTCCTCGGGACATAAATATGCATTGAAGGAAGCCCTCTGCGACCCAGCTGTAGCTAGCCGTCTCTCTGACACTAAGGCAGCTGGTGAGGTCAAAGCCTTAGATGACTTCTATAAAATGCTGCAGCATGAGCCTGACCGGGCTTTTTATGGTCTAAAACATGTGGAGAAGGCCAATGAAGCCATGGCCATCGATACCTTGCTGATCAGCGATGAGCTTTTCCGGCACCAGGATGTGGCTACACGTGCCCGATATGTTAAATTGGTAGATAGCGTGCGGGAGAACATGGGCACAGTACGCATTTTCTCCAGCCTTCATGTGTCTGGAGAGCAGCTTGGCCAGCTGACAGGAGTGGCAGCCATCCTGCGCTTTCCTGTTGCTGAGCTCTCTGACCAGGAAGATGAGTCTAGCTCTGAAGAGGATTGATAAGAGTGACTTCATTCCAGAGTTTATTTTCCAGGTCACGTTGAAATGACATTAAAGGCCCTCCCTTCCTAAATACTGTGTGCAGATGTGCCATGACGTGTAATTTAAGTTTTGATACTATTTCTTACAACCTATAGCTCTGCTCACTAGTGGGTATCTGTTCTATGTTAATGATTGTTGGTATACTGTGCATTGAAGCTGACTGGTTTTGCAAGTTACACCCTGGACCTCCATCAGTACAAGAAACTAATTTAACTCCCTGATGCTCATTCAGCATGTTGACGCAGACTGGCAGCTAAGTGTTTTGAAATGTGTATGAAAAGATAATAAACTAAGAGAGAGAAAATTGTCAGACTGTCTATTTCTGTTCAAATACTTGCAAAGAGTATTGCAGAAGAAATGTAAATATCATGCAAGACCTATCAGAACTGTGCTTGATCCATTCTTCCTGAGATGTGGCAAAGGAGTGGGATGAAAATAATCAGCTGCGTTTTTTTTGTGATGTTATGAGTCTAAGCACTTAAATATTTCTGTGAAACACTATAAGCAATCTTTCAGAAACCAGACCCTTTAAGTGTTTCCTCCCTAATATGATAGACAAATTGTGAAGTGCAGTGCACCCATTTCAGTTATATTTTTGAATGCTGTTATCTTGGGAGATTGTCCTGAAGGCTAACAAGGTATGATGTGTCTTGTCGTTGACTGTGTTCTGATCAATTGGCATTGAGATTATTAAGCACCCAGTTTCGAGGAGATACATGAAAAGGTTTACAAAATCCGGACCCTAGTTTCCATTAGGAGTCTTTTGACAACAGATATTTTAAGTAAGTTCGTAATCTGGTATTTTTCTGTTTGTGTACCTCTTTAAAAACGTATTTAAGCTGATAAGTGATACAGAAGTAAAGATTACAAATTTTTAAATTGCACTTTAAGATAATGACAACTGTCATCAAAATTACTTTTCCAATTGTTTGATCTGCTCAAAGTATTGAGAGCCACAGTGAGTTTTGTTTCTTCACCAGACAATAAATCTTAGCCTGAGGAAGCAGAAACTGTTTTCAGATTCTAACATACCTGCAAGGGGATTGTTCAGTTTAAATCAATGTTTGATGCTATAGGTTGTGCATGTAAATAATCATTCCTTTTTCGAATGTGGTGGTGGTAACCAGGGAACAGGAGAGACTTGCCAAAAAAAAATTTCATTTAAGAAAGCTGTGGAAGACTTCTGAAATGTGGAAAGGGACATAACAATTGAAGATTAAAAATAAAAACACCAAAACTTTTAGTCTGGGTAGAATAATTTTTAAAAAAGCATTTTTAATGGTATTCACATATGTTGATGGATGCCAGCTCTCTCAAATTAATATTATCTATGGCTGGCTGAAACATCAGCCTAAACTTGATAGAGAAGTACTTTTGAGTTAAAAGTAATCTTCCTTTTTCACGTCATCCACACACTCTAATGAATGTATGAACAGAAGTTACATTGCAGCTGTACTTTATAAAGACTTCGATTCTTCTGTCACTGACCACAAGCCAGCCCAGCTGTTAAGAGTCAGCTTGCACAGATGAACTGTGTTAATTTGAGTGTTACATTTTTGTCTTGCATGGTGTTGAGTGCCACAAGTCATAGAATGTTCAGGTAAGCTTCCTTCAGCAGTTAGAACTGGTTAAATTGAAATGACTTTTATTTTCTTTCAAATTCTGCCTAAATTGATTAGACACCTTGCCAGCTAGGAAGCAATCTGATTCCTGCTGTATATGGATTTAAATGTAAAGAGTATATGAAACAGGTAGAAGAATCTAACATTCGATAAATATTACTGATATGCAGCAAATTATGGCTTTAAACAGGTTCGTAATGTCTAAACAAAGTAGTTAACTTCTTTAAGATAAGCTGTTATATTTGTATTTACCTTCTAATAAGTAACAGCAACTTTTTGCAATTGTACACAAATGATACTTAAAATTGTAGTACACCGGAAAGTTTTTAGTTTAATTTTCACCAAACTGAGAGGCAAATCAAATTGTTCCTTGGTTGTGTAACGGTTTGCTATTTTATTAGACCAGATTGATTCCAGTTATTCGAATTTAAACAGAAATTCTGAAGAGTTTTTGCTGTGTACTCTGAGAAGATTACAATGGCAATTCTTCAAGTGTGTGTTTTTTGCTTGTGGTGGTGTATCACCAAGGAAAAGAAGCAGGCTTTTTGCTGTTTATTTGGGGTTTTTTTCAAAGTATAACAGCAAATGTCTGGTAAGAAAATTATTTACACTTAGAATTAAAATTCTGCACTGACTTCAGTATTTATGGGTGTTTTTCTTTTTTTAGCTATTGCTATCATGGCATTAAGTGTCTGAAATAAATACACATCTAATTGCCCAAAGTATGGAAGGGTGGGATTTTTTTTTTGTAAGCGTTTTTTGTAGTAAAATAAATATACAATCACTATGTAGACAAATACATCCTGTTTCAGGAAACAGCTTATGGGCTTGGTATTGAAAGTAGGCTGTGTTCAGTAGTTACAGATGCTTGACTTGGCAAAGTTCCAGGGTTGTTAGTATCTTTTGCATTTGAAGGAATTTTGAACGGTTGAATAGTCCATATTGACAAAGATGTTTTCTTAGCAGACCTTAATGTCTGTGTATAGATAACACTTGCACAGAAGATGCATGTGATCTGCAGATCAAATAAGTGCTAGAGCCATGGGAAAATATTTTTGTCTTTTCCTTGAAACTAAACATACAGGAACTAAAAACTGTCCACACTATGAAAAGCGTTCTCTTGCACCATAAAGTATTGAGTAACATTGTGTCTCAGTTTAGTTTCTGGTTAAGTTCTGAAATAATTCTGTGAATTAGTAGCATAGTTTATCTTCCAATTTTTCAGTTTTAAAAATACGTGAATACACATCGTAGGACTACTTAATGTTTGCTACGTTTGGTAGAAAGAAAGCTTTAAAAAGTATCATGAAATCAGCTTGATCTTGAACCCTGTTGTGCTTTTCAAAGACACAAATTCATTAATTTAGATAATAAAGCCTGTGTTACAAGCTCATACTTTGTAGCAGGCCCCAGTTTGTTAGTTTTGTCAACTTGGGCATTTAGATCCAGTTACATAATTTTTTGTTGGTTGCTTACCAAATAAAGTTTTGTGTAAAACATGAGGGCACCACCAGCAACTGACCAAAATAATCCTACTAGTTATAAAGCAAAATAAAAGATAAATCTTTTGGTAAAACTGCAAAGCATTTAGCAGTATTTGACCTGGGGAATTCCTCATCTCCCTCCTCCTGTCTTCACCCTAGTACATTATACCAGTAAAATGCTGGTAATAAATGGTCTTCTGACCTCTCCCTGACCACCAGTGTAACAAGAGCCCATAGCTCTTCAGCTTAATTTGTGTAACTAGCCGATGTTTGTAAAGCCATGTAAATGTCTGAAGTAATTTTCCTTTGCTACTGTTCTCTCAAAGGTTAAGTAGCTCTGAATATGAAAACAATCTTGCATACCCTTTGAAGATTTCTTAGTTTAACTATTGAGCTGCTGGCTTTGGTTTGCCTTTTTCTGTGGAGGTATGTTGTAGCTACCTTCTTTAACTAATTTATAGCTTAAGCCTCTCCAGTTTCTTTCTGGAAGCTGCATGACCCATCCATAAAATGTGCTTAGTTTCATAAAGTTTCATGATTATGCTGTTTTATCTGAAGCCACATTTGTGCAGTGTGTGGTCTAATGCTTCTACAAAAGATCTAAGAAAGCAATGTTTTAAATGTGAAATTTCAATTAGGAGGTCTGCAACTGGAAATCCTTGTTTATAACCAAAATTGGAATTTCTGCAAGACAGATAATAACAAAAAAAAAAAAAATGAAGGGATGACTTAAGAAAACTAATCTGTGTACTTTTTTAGATATGGCAAAGCTTCAGACTTGAATTTTTTTTTCTTGCTCTCTGATATGCCAGTTACTTTTATCAGTTCCTTTTTTTTTCCTTTAGTTTTTTAAGATGTTTGGTTTAGGTGCAGCTGAGATGGTACAAGTTGATGGCTTAAAGAAAAATGTCTCTTCTTCAAGCTGTACTAATACAGGGAATGGTACAGGTCTGGGAGTCATTCCCTTCTCAGTTGTTCAATATACACCTGCATGTTGTTACAAAATGATGATAAATGTTTTGATGCTGTTAGAACTTAGGATTTCTCAGTTTTGGTTTGATTTTAGGAGATGGTGGGAACAGAAGAGAGGCGTAGCATTGTAGTAGATTATTTTATGGTATCTGTGTTTCTCCAATAATGGCCACAACTTCCTGATACTGTTGTATTCAGATTTTGTATAGAAAAACAGTATTTTGCAAACTCATTATTCTGCTAACTTAGGGTTAAGAAAATGCTTAACCATCTGAGTCTTGTGATTACTATTATAATTCTTAATTCAGGCTCTGACGTGGGTTGAGCCTGGGCTTTTTCAGCAGTGGAGAGTGTAAACATAGGCTGTGGAGCCTCTTGTGTGACAGTTGCCCAAAGAACTGCTTAATAAGTATGGTGTTTAGTCCTGCCAGATTTTTTATGCTTGACTCAAGTAGGGCATTGACTTTGATTTGAGGATAATTGCTTGCATGATACAGAATGTAAAGGAAAATGTCTCCAGTCTAACAACCAAACTATAGAGCATATTCTCTCTAAACTTCCGAACTTGACTTTCTTAGAAATGCAATATCGCTTTTATGTGAAAATGTTGTCTCCTAAAGTGTCTTAGACTAAAATAGAGTGTGAGGAAAAGGTCTCTGAAATAATACTTGTTTATTCTGTTGTCTGAAAATAATTCTTACTCTTGTCCCTCTTGTCCCAGTTGAGGGCTGTGCAAGAAACAGAAGGGGTTGGTATCAGAGCAGCACTTGCTTCCAAGTCAGTGTCTTCTGGGAAATACAACACGAAGCAGCAGCTTTCAAACACTGCCAGCTCTTGTCAGATTTTGCTATATCGATCTCTAATTTATTGCCCTCTTTTTGGGAAATGGTATGTTCACAGCTAGTGTAATTACTGTCATGCTGCTCTAGTAATTGCTTAGAAGTCAAATTAGGGCTGATCATGAATCCTATGATAAAATAGCTGTTCCATTAGAGAATGTTAATTAGTTGAAACCAGTCCTCCTTTTTAGGAATGTACATACCAGACTTGATGGGAAGTTTTTTCTCTGAATCAAAATGGAATTTCTAATCAAAGCCAAGCCTAGAATAGGAAAGAGTCTAGGGATTTAAGGCTTCATATAGGACAAAAGATATGAAGCTTAAGACCCTTCTCTCTTTCATTGTTAACACTAGACTAAAGAAGCTCCCTTTTCTATCTCTGTCTTCGGTCAATACTATTCCACATTGTGTAGGCAAATACATATTTTTACATTTTGGCTGAAATAGGTAAACCACAACTGATTCAGGTGTGATGTCTCTTGGGATGTGGGAGACAATTTTCAGATTTCTGATCTGAATGGGACAGGAAAGTGATTGAAAGCTGTGGCTGTTCCTACCTCACACACTTCAGCTGTGGTCTTTGTGTTTCAGAAAAGACCCCTGAGTAGGGTTCCATGTTTCAAAGAGATTTTGGACCTGGTGGCAGGCAAGGAAATCTGCTTCTGAACACAGGCAGATTATTTCCCATGCAGCCTTAATACAAACCCTTAGACATTTATGTTACTTAGAACACATGTTTTTAGCTGACTTTTTACTGAAGGACTTCAGAACAAAGAAATTAAACATGAGATGCATGCAAATGTACATATGGATGTCTGAGCGTCTAAAGATGCAGGATCCCCAAAGAATGTGGCATCTTCGTGTGAAAAAAAAAAAAAAAAAAAAAAAAA
>WKFP01014069.1:340099-412628 GCA_011057875.1 Pterocles orientalis | reverse complement strand
AAAAAAAAAAAAAAAAAAAAAAAAAGCTGCCTTGGCTCTTGGCTTGTAGTTGCTTTGGCAGCTGAGGAATGGCTCAGGATGCAGGCTTGATAGCTATCTTCAGGCCTCAAATTTTGTTTATGGTAGGAGCAGCTTGGTAGCAAGTGCTACATTTAGGATGCCTGATGGTTGTTCAATGTTCATGAATGTCTCTTTCAGTGGTTTCTGAAGCTCTGAAAGCTGCAGTGGCTTTTGCTGAAGAGACTTGTCTTTTCTTTGACCTGTAGCGTACAGCCTGGTGACTTCAGGTGTATAAGCAGTCTAGTTTAGGCATGAGAGAAAATAATTAATTGCATTTGTTTGTTTTACCCAAATAGTTGCCATAAGTTTACCACTGCCACTCCCTTGGGTAAAGCAAACTGGTTTATCCTATGTAATTTATTCTTTTCTTGGGTGGAAATTGCTGTTCTGCAATACGGTGGCTAAAAGAAGCTGAAATGGACTTTCTTCAGATATGGTGCTGGGAGAACCTCAGCTGTCTGCCAGGACAGCCGTGCCTCTTGGGGCAGTGGCTGCACCTGCTGCAAGGCTGTACCTGGGAGCTGTGGGGACAGCCCTGGTGAGAGGCAGAAAAGGAGCAGCTGCCTCATGAGGGAGATTTTCCGGGTTCCAGAGCCGTGGAGAAAGATGAAAAGCTGTGGTTCAAGGGAAAACATGAGATTCTGTGTTGGGCACATGACTTCTTCCCCAAAGTAAACTGCAGCAGATGTTTGAAAATACCTGTACCCAGTTCTAACAGTTCATCCTCAGCTGAGGGTGAGAAGCCAGCTGACGTGATTATGCTTGTGTCTGACAGAGAGGAGCCTTGAGCCTGAGGCCGAGAGTTAAAATTGAGAGTTTGCTAATCCTGTCACGAGAGAGTAACTAATTTCTGACAAGCCAGCTACACAAGAGTTACCCACCAGCCGTTGCTGTATCAGACTTTTGAAAGACTATCCTTGTTTTCCTTTCATATCTGTCTCAAAGCTGCCTTCTTTTACAAAAGTAGTAGGTAGTGCTTCATGAAACAAACACCTCAATGTGTTGTACTGGCAATCAGCATGATAAGCAAAGGAAAATTTCTAGTCAGACAGTAAAAAAAAAAACAAAAACCAACAGAAGCTGATTGAAATAAACCTCCCAGAGTTTTTGAAGGGGTGCTTAGTGCGAAAAACAGTAAGTGAAAGCCAGAAAAACGATGTTAAAAGATATGTTGGGGTTTTTATAACAGTGTTTCAGGTTGTTTTGACTAAAGCATTGTTTTTTAAGGTGATTGGACTAGTAAATCAAGTCAATCAAATAGCAAGTTTGTAGACTTTTTGTCTTGAGAGCCTCAGAAATCTGTTCTTATAAATCTATTTGTACATAGAAGCATTGTGATCTTGGTAAGCAACAGATTTCTGATTGCTTAAGTAACTGCAAGCCATCTGCATATGTTTTATCCAAGTCTAATTGCATGGTCCTGTGTATTTTTGTTATGAGAGAAAAGTCCTGTTAAGTGTTCAGAAAGAACTAAATTAATGTTGACAATTAACACTGCCAACTGTGAGTCTAACCTTTCCTAATTTTGAAGACTTGTCTTCCTAGCCTAAATAGGTTATGTAAATTTATAATAGTCCCTTTTTTTTTTTTTCTTCCAGGGGAGAATATTGAAATTGTTACTGGAAAATGTTTAGGGCTTTAGGCAGCAGTATTTTGAAATTGAAGTTTTCACTTTTACTTCTAGAACACTTTCAAAACTACTTTGTTCCCTAGCTCAAGCACTTTTATTTTGACATAAGAACTGGCAACAAAAAAATGTATGTTGGAGAGCAGAAAGTTCCTACTGCTGGAAAAATGAGAAGTTGGAACAGCCTTCCAGTCAGAAAAATCAGAGCAAAAGGTCATTTTAATATGGAATTTGTTTACCCTGAAAAATGTAATGTAGTTGCCAGCAATAGATAGGAATCCATTCAGCAATCCTGTACCCTGTGCTCTGAACAGAAGCAGAGTGCTTGCTGTTGTTAATTTAGCAGAGCACTGTGTTGCCCTGTTTATATCAGTCCAATAATTAGTACATATGTTTGCACCCCATCTCAACAGACACACCACATTGCACCACAGTACTGACCTCGTGTCAGCCAGGAATTAGCCATCTGAGCTGATGGTGCAAAAATGCTTAGATTAGGTACCTGGTATGGGTTTAATGAGTACTTTTCTTTTTGTCTCTGGCAGTTTGATGTCCTTCAGCAGCTTTAAAGAGCTATTAAAAATAATTTTTGAGCATTTTATTTGTAAGCAGGCATCAGACTCAAGTAATTGATCATTAAATATGTTTTCTTTAGAAAACATGTTTTCTCCAACGATGATGAAGAGAGCTGCTGGGAGTTGGTCCTCTGTGTATATTGGCACAGCTTAGAAAAATCTGTTTCAGACAAAGGCAACTGCAGTACCCAAAGAGCTACAGAGCAAAGAAGAATAAAAAGAGAGTGCAGCATCAGCAGGGCTGTGCTGCCTTATAGCTGGGCTGGAAGGAAAAGATGGAAGTGATCCCTTGCCACTCTCTGCTGCTGAAGCTGTAGTTGAGATGCTACTGGCAAAAATCTGATGTTAAATCTAGGATAAGGTAGCACATATTTGCAAAACGAGCATTGTGGGACGTAAGGTGGTGGCATGAGGTTCTTTTGTGCATTTTTAGGAGGTCCTTTTCTAGCACTTGCGGCTCCTGTTGACTTTAGAAGACTAAGTACTCTTAAGACCAAAACTGACCTTAGCTTTGAAAACTTCAATTTACCCTGGACAAGTGGCATCTATGCAAGAAAATAAGATTTCCTGACTGTTAAGCTTCCATGCTACTTTGGTAAAGTTGATGCAGATGTCTGAAAGAAAGAGTAACAGGTTCTTTATGGAACTCCTGGTAACTCCAGAAGACTTTCTGAACAGGATTGGGCCAGACAGATATTTTAAAATCATGAGTGTACTTCATGTGCTGTGGGTGGGAAACATAAGTTATTAGCACTTGTAATTCATGTAGAAAGCTCTATCTTAAACTGGATCTAAAAAACAGGATGTTTTTCTACCTCTAGAGCCCAGCTTTAATTTGGGGGGGGAGGGGGGGAAATAAACCTTCCTTTTATAATCTCTTCATGGCTAGTTCCAAATTTCCCTGAATTGTTTACTGACCAGTAAAAAAGAACATTCACAGTAAAAAGACCTGGGATTAATTCTGTAGTGCTTTCAGCTGGTTTACCAGTAAAATCCCTACACCAACAGTAGAGCAAAAGAGGTGCTCATACTGTTACTGGTACTTGGGTGTCTTAATCTTTAGAAATTAGTAGATACGACTGATGATACATATTGTTAGGCATAAGTTTTCAGTATGTTGCTATTCAATATTGATCGTTCATGGTGATATACAGGATTTTGGAGAATTTATTAGCTTTTAAATTGAAAAACAATGTATCTTGACTATAAAAGTCTAACACAGAAAATAATATTATTAAATCCCCTTAAACTGTTACTTCAATTTTTGAAATTATTTTATTTCTTAAACGGCACTGTGAAATGACAATGGTACAGGCACCGATGCTGAGCATATTTCATTTCGAAGATGTCATACATGAGTATTTCAAGGAGTAAGTTTTTAACATACAGTAGATGGGAGTATCTTGCATTCTCATTTCAGCTGAGAGATACCAGTGTGAAGTTGGTGTTTTGGCTTTGTCAGTTTTTCTGATGATAAGTGAACGCTGAATGCCGCTTCCAGAATTACTGGTACATTAATCCATTTACAGAAAGCTAGGTTTTATCTGCTGCCTGTAAATTATGTTCACCTCAAAGGTTGACTGGAGATTAGCTACAAACGTATAAAATGGCAAGCCTATGGAAGTCCTTGTGATTGTCTTGGACCCTGAGTAAATCTGCTTAAATAAGGTAAATAAGTACACATAGTAGCAGCCTGTGAATTGACTAGTGCAATACTAGTTTTTCTTGTGGGTTTTTTTTGTCCAAATGGACAAACATTTGAATTGCTGATCTTCAGTTTTTCTTAGGGTGCTGTGTCTTTTGTGAAGTGTATGTAAAGGTGTTTTTTGTAGCCTGTTCCAGACTAGGCAGCTATTTTATAGTTTTGTATGTTCATGGAAAATTGGATTTAATGATCACTGTGGTCATTTGCAGTCCCACATTCTTGTTTGTGTGGACTTCTCAGTTAAAAATGTAAAATATATGTTATCATTGAGCCATATTCTTTAAACTGTCCAATGCAAGAAAAAATTTATTGCCACAGTTAGCAATTCATAGGTAGAGATGAGTAAGAAAACAGGCTGGCTGAGGACTATCTTCTCTTTCAGCAGTGAGCAGCCGTAAATTTCAAACCAGAAAAGCTTTTCATGTCTTGGTAGGGAGCTGATACCGTGATTAGCCATGCCAGTGCATGCTCAAGATAGGCTCCAGATTTTGCTAGTAAGTGGGTGGAGCTGATCTGTGCAAACTGGCAGTGCCTGCTACCCTATGGTCCTGCAGGACGGAGCTGGCGTTCCCTGCGGGCATTTCACTGCTGTGCAGTTGGGGATGAAGAGGAACTTCCATCTGACCTTGTGGTGTGAGAGCAGTAGCAGCTGGGAACCATTCCTGGCGGAATTCCAGCATTTCAACGAATATGTGACTTATTTTCCATTACTGCCTGTAGCAGTGTCTTATCAACTATATTCTCACTGTAGTAGTTTTTCTGGTTACTAATACGAGAAAAAATTAAAAAAAAAATCTTGAACAATATTATTGACAATACAGTTGATTCATTGCATAAAATTAACATATGCAATAGAAAAGAGGAATTATTTGGATGATGTTTCAGTTTTTTCAGTCTAAGCTCAATGTCAAGCATTTTTAAACTTTTCAAAATTTGTTGTTAGCAACAGTAGGTTTCACCCCTCACATTTCAGTTTGGTTCTCAGAAAGTGCAAGTATGATTATTTAAATTAAAATTGTTTAAACTTTACTAGGATACTTAAATTTATATGTGTGTTTTCTGTCTTAGACTGTTGTAGCATCTCCTTGTGTCGTTTAAATGGAGTTCAGTTTTGCAAAAATCCTTTTGATTTACATTTTGCTGGAACCCGTTAGCTTTACGTAATGAGTTTGTCTTAGAAAATGATATAAGTATTTCTGCTAAGAAGTAGTTTAAATTTTAAGAGTTTTCAGGGCTCTTGAAGTACAACAATACTTATTGTGAACAAGGAAACATGGTATTCTTTTTTATGCAGTCATAAACACATAAGAAGCTGGAGCAACACAGAGGTTCCCTCTTACTCTACTAGAAGATGACTCAGATAAAGAAAATTAATTAACAGAAATTCTGTTGTGTTCCAGTGAAAATCATCAGAGATGCTGTATTATCAGAAATAATAAGAAAAGTGTTCTCTGTACAACTTGACTATAGTTTGCAAGTTGATTTTTTTTCTTTTAATATATACACCTGAGACTTATGAAGTATGTCTGTCCCTGCAAGCTTCTGGACTTTTTGTTGGGTCAAGCTTTCTGCTTGCTTTTGGGTTTCCCCCACCCCCCCCCCCCCCCAGGTCACTGCGTAGCAGAGTTGTATGGGACCAAAGGAAAAGACAGATGTTTGTAAGCTTCTGTCTTCTGTTCCACAGCACTTATTGGAGTTTCTTGGATCACAGCTTATTGATATTGGTGCACTTTGAGGACTTAAAATATGAGCTATTGGCTTTTACTATGCATGTTGACTGAATATGTTTTTGCTGTACTATATAAATACTGTCTTGGATTTAAGTTCTGTGGTGCTGTGGCTTGCTGGATGTGAGAGGGTCAAATCAGGGTATTTGCACTTCCTCTTGGAGGATTTCTTCACTTCCTGAAGCCTTGAGTGATTAGATTCAGAGTAACCCAGTGATTATGCGCAGCAGATGGTGATGAAAGACAGGAGTTTGTAGCCATTGTGAAGTAAAGAAATGGAGAAAGTTGCTCCTTTTCAGAAAGCCTTTATTGCCACCAAAGCATTTCAGTTCTGATATTAGCCTTAAGACTGCTGACCCAACAAGTTACCCAACAATCCCTGAAAACAAGGGGGGCTGGGAGGAAATTGACGAATAATGATGCCAAGTCAGGAAGGCAAAAAAAAAAAATTTCTCCTTCATCCTGGTAGCAAGATAGTAACATGAATTTTAAGCTAGGCATAGTTTTTTGCATCAGTTCTTGGATTATCACATTTCCCAGAATGTTCAAAAGCAATTTCTGTCCTTGTTGGGCATTATATAGATGGGTGTTTTTAAGTTTGATGGGGTAGACTGACAAAGTCTGGACTCATCTGATAGACTGATTTTGTGTGTGTGTGTGTGTGTGTGCGCGCTACGATTTGTATTCTCTGGTTTCAACAAGGCTAACGGTGGAAAGCTTACAGCAACAGGACATCAGCTTGCAAAATTGGGATTCAGCGTAATTAACTGGGCAAGTAGAAAGCTAGTAGAAAACCAACTGAGACATTATACTTCACTCTTCCTATCAATGTAGAGGAATTTTGTGCAGAGAAAATCCCACAGGTCCATGAGCAGTTTTGGAGAGTATTGTGAAGAACACTTTATGTTAAAGAGTCCTTGTTTATTCACTTGTTGCATGAAGTTAATCTCTTGCTCCTTTTTAAGCTGCTGTGGGGACTTGAATGGAGTAAAGGGTTAATGAAAGAACTACATCCAAAAGAAGGTATAGAGATCACTGGAGATAAGCTGAAACATTTTCTAGGAGTTGTTTCACTTCCATCAGGCAACTAAATTTGCTAAGCTTTTGTGCATGTATTACAAGTCTAGTAGCTGACCTCACAAAGTTTCTGTATGTGACTGCATGTTTCTATGGCTTTTTCTCCTTTCTGTGAGAAACTGCCAAGTGCTAAGAATTGTGCCAGTGAGGGGACTACTTTCCAATCTTTGAACAAAATAGTTTTATTCTGATGACTGTCAACCAAGTGGGGCACATTTTCTTGGTCTCGGCTATTGTATTTCCAAAAGTTTTGCCTGTTGCATTGTGTTACTGATTTGGGACCGTATTACAAAACATTGATTCAGTATATTTTCAGGCTTGACACCACATTAGAAAGCTATTTTCCAGTACAAAATATTCAGTACAAAACGAGCAAAGGAAGCTTTATTTAATGGGTTGTACAAAGCATTTAGTTGGTTTTGAAAATCGTGTGGCTACTGGATATGGAAACACTTTCAAATATATATATCAAATATATCTTTGTCTTTTGGGGATATTTATCTATTTTAATAAGAAGCCCCCCCTTTTTTTTTTTTTAAATTATTTGGTCTTGTTCCAGAAAGGCAGTCTTTTGCTCTTCAAAGGTTAAAGATTAAAGAAAAAATGCTGGAGGCAAAATCATACAAAGGTCCTTTTTCAGCCCTGAAAAATAAAGGGCTTGATTTAAGCAGTACTGAAAAAGTTTCAGAAGTTGAAACTTTTTTTTTAATATACAGCTTTATTTGAAATACTCTGATATTTAGCCAGCCAGAACTGAATGTAGCAGAAACTCCTGCCACAGCCTTCTTGGCCTTCAGCAATAAGGACAGAGCACTGTGGCCCCCGAGCTCACAGACAGCAATTGTACTACGCGTTGTATTTTCTTCCGTTGGGATGTCTGTAACTAAGTCTGTTTTTCCTAAGACCGTATAATCTTGCAGTGACATTATCGCAAATGAAGCAAAGAAAAAAAAAAAAGTGGAGATTCCCGCACTTGCTGGTCCAGCAAAGAATCCGCTTTCAAATGGCTGAGCCATGATTTCACAAACAACATTTTTATAGGTATGTCTTTGAAGGAGATGCATGCTTAATCTTCTCTTGCTACCAGCCAGATGCAGTCCAGCCTTGAACCCAAATCCACGGTGGTGTGCTGATGCAGTTGAAAAGATCCAGCTTTCAGAAGGTGGTGTTTGCTGAGGCTCAGTGCCACGCTCACTGACAGGCACAGTTTGTTCTCTGCTACTGGCTTGGGTCCAGCCAGCGGAGAGCAGCAGCTCAGGCTTGCACATGCCAACACACAGTGGTATCAATTTCCTCAAGTGAAGGAGTCTTCTAATTGCAGAATAGGATACTATTTGCCATCGTTTTGAAAACAAGCTTTTGTGGGAGGTCAAATTAATGCTCCCAGTCCTGCTCTCCTCGCTGAGAAACTGTCACCAGTGTTCCAGTTGCTTCTTTTGTGCTGTTAGCTTTGTATGTTTCCTAATTTCAGAACAGAAACAGGTAGTCTTTTGCAATATCAGCATAAAATACTTGTAAAGGCAATCAGTTCTTGCCTTGTAAACTAGGACATCCTTCTTAATATCATAGAATTATAGAATCACAGAATGGCCTGGGTTGAAAAGGACCTTAAAGATCATCTAGTTCCAACCCCCCTGCTGTGGGCAGGGTTGTCAACCTCTGGAGCAGGCTGCCCAGGGCCCCATCCAGCCTGGCCTTGAATGCCTCCAGGGATGGGGCACCCACAGCTTCTCTGGGCAACCTGTTCCAGTGCCTCACCACCCTCTGACTGAAAAATTTCTTCCTAGTATCCAACCTAAATCTCCCCTCTCTTAGTTTAAAACCATTCCCCCCTCATCCTGTCCCTATCAACCCCTGTAAGTAGTCATTCTCCATCCTGTTTATAGGCTCCCTTCAAGGACTGGAAGGCCGCAGTGAGGTCTCCCCGGAGCCTTCTCTTCTCCAAGCTAAACAAGCCCAGTTCCCTCAACCTTTCCTCATAGGAGAGGTGCTCCAGCCCTCTGATCATCTTAGTGTCCCTCCTCTGCAGCCGCTCCAAGAGCTCCACGTCCTTCCTGTGCTGGGGGCCCCAGGCCTGGACACAGTACTCCAGATGGGGCCTCACAAGAGCCGAGTAGAGGGGGACAATCACCTCCCTCTCCCTGCTGGCCACCCCTTTTTTAGTGCAGCCCAAAACACAGTTGGCTTTGCGGGCTGCAAGCACGCACTGCCGGCTCATGTCCAGCTTCTCGTCCACCAGGACCCCCAAGTCCTTCTCCGCAGGGCTGCTCTCAAAGAGATCTTCCCCCGGTTTGTATCAATACCTGGGGTTGCCCCGACCCAAGTGTAGCACCCTGCACTTGGCCTTATTAAACCTCATTAGGTTCTCATGGGCCCACTTCTCCAGCCTGACCAGGTCCCTCTGGATGGCTTTCCTTCCCTCTATTGTATCAACTACACCACTCAGCTTGGTGTTGTCTGCAGACTTGCTGAGGGTGCACTCGATTCCCTCATCTTTGTCATTGATAAAGATGTTGAAGAGCACTGGTCCCAAGACAGAGCCTTGAGGAACACCACTGGTGACCGGCCTCCATCCAGACATAGAGCCATTGACCACAACCCTTTGGCTGTGACCAGCCAGCCAATTCTTTATCCATTGAACAGTCCATCGTTTAAATCCATACCTATCCAATTTAGAGAGAAGGATGTGGTGAAAGATCATGTCAAAGGCTTTGCACAAGTCCAGGTAAATTACATCCATCACCCTTCCTTTGTCCACTGATGCCGTTACTCCATCATACGAGGCCACCAGATTGGCCTAATATCACTTACCTTTCTGTACATTTTGATCAGATGCACTGTTCTGTGTTGCTGTATTGCACTCCTGTGTTTGCAAGTCTTTAAAGTATCCTTACAGCATCATGGGTTGTAATATGTGCTGTATAAGATATTTTTAAAATTATTTTTACAAGAGGTTCAGGTATATGAGAACTCCATAAATCATTTTGATCTTATTTTAATCTTCAGCTTAAATTTATCTCTCCTCTTTAATTTTCCAGAATGGAAGCAGTCTGATTTTTTTTTTCTGCTAGTAACTTTTGCTAGTAACTTTCCCAATATTTTCTAGTTGTGCCTAGTTTTACAATGTGTTTCTGGATGGTTTGTTGTCCTCCTTGATTGTACTCAGATCTCCTTTGTTTCAGTCTCTTCTCGCAAAATACAGAGGAATTACTAAGGATGCCTAAAATGCTAGAGCAGTAAGTATGAAGTAGAACAGAAATAACACTTTGACCACATGCTGGCAGGGAGAAGTAGTGTGTGGCCAGCGTGTAAGCCCTGTTCAATGCGAAGTGCTAACTTGTCCTTTCCCATTTTTGGAAAAAACATTTGTATTTCTCAGAATAAACACCATTTATACAGGATGCAACTGTTATTTGCTACAGATCATACACAGATAAAATATCCTAACTGAATTT
Organism: Pterocles orientalis; assembly: GCA_011057875.1. Classification (NCBI taxonomy): domain Eukaryota; kingdom Metazoa; phylum Chordata; class Aves; order Pterocliformes; family Pteroclidae; genus Pterocles; species Pterocles orientalis. The sequence goes on along the minus strand of WKFP01014069.1, from coordinate 402,402 downwards.
TCCCTCTTTGCTAAATGAGTCTTCAGGATGTCATTTATTGTGGGTGATCTGTGGTGATCTATTTTTCAACAGAAACAAGCCAGGTGTTAGGTTTTGTTCTGCAGTTCAGGTTATGTTTATAGCCATCTGTTCTAGTAAAACAAGGGTGCCTATTCTGCTGTTCTTTGTTTGCAAAAGTTAGAGTGGCCAGGCAGTATGTATGTGGACAAGTGCCAATGAAATCTAGTTTTGCACGGTTTAGAGGCAGAATAACCAGGCAGGCAGCACTAACGTTCGGTTAAAAGATTTAATGACATCTTTAAATAAAACAGAAAAAAAAATTATTAGTGGCTACTGGACAAGTATGAGCTACTACTCTAGGTTTGTAATAGAAATAATATTTGGGTTGTTGTCTTGGTGACTAAGTGTTAACCTTTCCCGTATAGGTACAAACTGTGCTAAGCAAAGAATGCCACAAGCATCAGTTAGTGTTCACCTCGGTTTAAATTGGTAGTGAGAGGGACGTTGTCCCAGGTTTTCTACAGTGCCTCATTTATTTCAGAACATGAAGTTAAAAACTGGAAATTCAGTTTTATCCTTTGATAAACATTTATATTCTGCTTTTCTGATTAGTGCTTTGATCTGTATTTTTGGTCATTCTGTTGCCACAACATGAAATCGTTCAAAATCTTATTTTAATTTACCTGCATTAATTGTGATTAAGTATAGAGTCAAATACTACGTACCTTACAAAAAAATGTCATTTTTTTTCTCCTTAATCCCCATAACTTTCAAAAGAATCCTTTCCATCTTCCCTGTAGCTCTTCTTTTTCCACTGCTTCTGCCAATAGTCTTTTTAATTCATATACACAAGTTTGCTAGAAACAGATGAGCATTTGTGCATCTTAAACAGAAACTAGAAGTTTGGAAGAGTGCAAGCTAGCTATTGTTATTAATATAAAGTCTCATTTTCACAGTCACAGTCAGTGATATTTTTAAATGTTCTGAATATCAGCTCGTGTGTATGATGTTCTTCGTACTGAAAAATGAAACAAAATGTGAAAGCCAGGTTGCCATGAATCAGTAGATTATTGTTAGTTAACAGTGAAATGTAGGTTGCTGTAAATTCCACTTTTCTACTTACCACCTGCAGATTTGAATGTATCTTTGACTAGTAAGATTTCCTTTTACAGAATCTGTGGAAAATGTAATAAGAAACCTTTAAATCTATTTATTATTTTCAATTTAATTTTACACTGCTTATCATTAACCTTACTTTTATTTGAAAACATTATGCTCATGATGTGTCATAGCACCTGGAAGCCACAGAAGGTCATGTAATACCTTTGCATATTAAAATATGCCACACAGTCAAACGTCAAAGCGTCTGATTTCTGGGTAAGGTGGAACAGGAAGATGAGAGCAAAAGGACAGACATACTGGATCAACTCAAGACTGTGTTTTGTCCAGTATCACGTCTGCAAGCCGTGTATGTAAGCCGATAGCTAGAGACAAAAAATAACTGAGCAAGCATATATAATATTCCTCTTCCAGTTTCAAAATATTTCCAGCTGAGGGGATTTCCTGAACCAGATGTGTGTTCTGTGTGGTTTGTAACCTGTAGTGCCTTTGTCTTTCAATAACTTATTCAGTTACCCATTAAATACATATTTAGCATCCAAGACATCCTTTGTCGACAAGGTCTACAGGTCTGTTCCATGCTGTGCAGAGTCACCTCCTTTTTATTTCTGGCCCATCTAGCTTCTTTTAATTCCTCTAGCTGTATTTTTTTATAACACTTGTTGTTATTGCTGGTTCTAATTTGACCTCACTCAGAAGCATGAGGATTTGGAGGGCTAGTAGCAAATAGCTGACATTTTTTATTCCTCTTCTAGTTTGCTTGCTTTAGCATTTCACATTTTCAAACTTTGTTATAGCTATGAAGATTAGAAGTCTATTTGTTAAAATTATGGCATTTGAGTATATCACATAACAGATTCAGGAAACTTCAAGACTACTTAGTATAGCGAATACCCGGTAAAAATCACAATAGTTGTCAGTACTGTGTCGTTTTGAAGAAGTTCCTTGTCTAACAGCATATGTTATAAAAATAATGGAGGATATTTTAATGGCGTGTACAGAGCACAGAGTGCACATGTAACCTTCAGTAGCTTTAGGAGAAGGTAAATTAGAAGACATGAGCTGGAGTCTGTGGCCTTTAATATTTCATATCACAATATGTTTTAAATATCATCATAAGGTGAGAGAGGGGGAAAAACATGAAGGATGTTCTGTCTGTCTTATTGAGGGGCAAAAGTGAACAGACTTCTGTAAATCTTTAAGAGGCAAATTGACATGGATAGATTTTACATCTACCATTCTTCTTCAACTAAATGAACCAAGACCCTTTAGCAGGCGATCTCATTAGAACCATTTCATTGTCTAGGAGCTGGATTGGGAGTCTAAATGATGCAGTCTGAATCCCACACATGGTGACAAAAATAATAACAGCAATAATTTTTACTCTGAAATTTACCTAAAGAATATTTGAAATGTTGATAACTTGACTGAATTTTTAAAGATTGATTTTGTTGATTTTCGCTACGCTTTGAAGACTGAGAGTAGGAGAGGAAAACACCTGTTGCACATGAACAGGCATAGTAGAATTTCTTTAAACATAATTTTTTAAGGAAGAAAAAAGATGCATGGGCTACTTTTTCAGCAAATTATTTCCCATCAGACTGTAAGACATTAATTTTTTCTTATCATTTGCAATGAATCTTTTCTGAAGAATAAAAATAAACTTGGTTTTAGGTTGTTCACTTCTTAGTATTTCCTGACTCTGGCTGGAGGAAGAAAAGCTAACACAAGTGAAGCTTTTCATTTTTTGCTGTCCAGTGAAACTGGAAATAACTGCTAAGTGATAAATAGTCTTCTGTGATAGTTTTACTGCATTAAGCAGGAAATAAGATGATGAGAGAGACAGATTAGCATTGACCACTTGGGAGCTTAATTATTTCAGTAACAAGTTTTATATGAGAATATCATCGTCTCAAGGGTGAATAACAGATGTATTTTAACTGGATGCTATTTAGATGCTTTGACCTGCAGCAAGTATTACGGATTTGGATATTTTTATACAACTTAAATGTCAGCTAATGGTCATGAAATGCTTCTTTGAAATGAAATGAAAGTTGCATATAATTGTGTTTTTTAGTATTGATTTTCTGCAAATTAAACTAATATTTGGCTCTTGTGAATTAACACAGAGCTCTGCAGCAGCAGTCAGGGGTTACTTTTGAAACGGACTTCAACAGGACAAAGATGGAAGAGATCACTTTCTGTACAGTCATATTTTTACAGTAGCTTTAGGGTACGGGAAATCAGTCTGAAGAAGCATGTGCTCTCGTTACTGATATCATAGTCCAACACCACTGTTGTAGGGCAACTTTTCCTAAATGGGTGAATGTTGAGTTTCTGCAAGTAGTCACATACAGGTTTTGAGATGACTTTTGACATGACAGCATCTGACCACATTAAAAATTAATTTTGTTCTTTTCCAAATATGAAAGGTTTACAGGTACTCTAGAAAAGAATTAAGAGAAAATCATATGCCTTTTTTCTCTAATATAGATTAGAACTACATGAATCTGAGCACCTTTCCTTGTTCTTTTCCCATGCATGTATGTCTTCTGCAAACAGTTGAAAATCACTTAGTTCTCAAATTTATGAAAGCTTGAGAACCTCTACCTTGAATGAAGGAAGGAACATTTTATGTAAAATTCATACCGTAAAAATGCATGGAGATAAAAGGAGTAAAAATAACTAAAAAGTTATTTTATTTACTATTAAAGGTAATAATATTTTTCTTATTACTTGAATTGTGATTTAGAAATGAGCAATGGACTTTGCAAAGTAGGTTTTGGATACGGAAGTCCAGTTACTAACATCTCTGAATTTAGCTGCATATGTATGTGTGAGGGAGTGCGTTTTAAATGTCTTGCCAGCTGTGATAAATATGCCCAAAATGCCGCTTTCAACCTGTCTTGTACCCTCACTTAAGGCATAATTGAACCTTGGTTTCTTAAAAGTCTTAGGTTATATGTGTATTGCTACATATTACTTTTTTCTTTAAAGCTCTCTTTCACCTCGTTGACTGTTCCAATGTTGATGTGAAAAATGCAATGACCTTCAGTGGGCCTCTGGAAGACATGTTTGGGTACACAGTCCAACAGTATGAAAATGAGGAAGGAAAATGGTAAGCTGTTTTTCTTTTCTGAAATGGAAACTCCAAATTATCAGCTATTCCACAATTCAGGTTCTATACTATTATTTGTAAGTATGTCCGATACATAAGGGTTCAATTCTGTCAGTCACATTTCTTAAACTAATGCACAGTCCTAAGGAAACCTGGAAAGACTGGGAGACTGAAAGGTCCAAATTTACATCTGCATTTATTTCCTCAAAGACATAAATGAGTTCACAAAGTGGGTAAATTCCCTTATTGATGGACCTGAGAAAGTTTTGTGTTATGCCTGAACCCTCTTTTTTACAATTACCAAATAAAATAATTATTTGTCTTTTCCTTGTGTAATCTATTGACAGTGAAAATGTTCCTTTTTTTACCTAACTAATCAGTATTACGTCTTTTTTCTAAAGTTTTCTGTCAGATTGTCTCAACTGAGTTTTTTAACTGGTGGTGAGATTTCCCTGTCAAAATATTTATTAATACAGTACTCCACCTTCCCTTTTGGAGAGCTAATTATGTCTTGCAATTGGTAATATATTTGCACTTGGGACTTGGAGCCTTCTGCTTAACCTGTCATTTCCTTCTTGGTTGTTCTCCTGAATTAGCAATTTCATTTTGGCCTGCTTACTGGTATCATCACTCCTTGGTCTCTTGATAAATGCCTGCTTATGCTTTTTCCCTTGTAAAAAACAACTCCACAGGCTAAACAGGGCTGGAGGACTGAAATAAAAATTGTATGGTAAAAGGTTTGCGAATCCTGAGATATCCATCATTCTTTGCAGATTGCTCTGGTTTTCCTGGAGCTTTGCCGGTAATTTGACGTTCCTGGTAAAGCCAGGGACTTCCACAGGCAGACCAGGATGACAGGCATGTGGCTGCATGACAGCCAGGTCAGTTCTGCAGTGCACGAGGAATCTCCTCCGCAAGTGCTGGAGCTGTCTGACTCCGAGAGTCTTTCCACCAGTGGAACACAGTGCTCACCATTAGCCATAGGGGATGTTCACAGAAATGAAATTGCAGACCCTGCTGTTGAAAGTGCTAGCTCTTGATTGTCCAGGTTGGAAGATGTTTGAATATATATCACAGAATCACAGAATGTTAGAGATTGGAAGGGACCTTGAAAGATCAGCTAGTCCAATCCCCCTGCCGGAGCAGGAACACCTAGATCAGATCACACAGGAACGCATCCACGCGGGCTTTGAATGTCTCCAGAGAAGGAGACTCCACAACCTCTCTGGGCAGCCTGTTCCAGTGCTCTGTCACCCTCACTGTAAAGAAGTTTTTTCTCATATTCAAGTGGAACCTCCTATGTTCCAGCTTGAACCCATTGCCCCTTGTCCTATCACTGGATGTCACAGAGAAGAGCCAGGGTCCATCCTCCTGACACTCACCCTTTACATATTTATAAACATTCATTAGGTCACCCCTCAGTCTCCTCTTTTCCAAGCTAAAGAGTCCCAACTCCCTCAGCCTTTCCTCATAAGGGAGATGCTCCATTCCCTTCATCATCTGCATGAAGGTCATGGGAGAATAATAATGATCTTCTTTGAGCTAATTTAGAACTTCAGGAAATAGTAGGAGCTGGGATTTTGCAAAATAAGCTATATTGTAAACTGTCCTGAAAACTTTCAAGAACGAAAAATAATATGAGCTGGAAATGGCGACTCTTCCAGTAGCTGAAGGAAGATGGGAATCTAAACTAGGATGCTAGATCTGAACATTTCTGAAATGAAACTGCAGAGCTGCTGTTAAGTTGTCAAGCTTTCAAGTTGCTTTCAGCATAGCAACATCCAGAACAGGAAATCTGTAGGTTGACAGTTAAATATACAAAGCAGTCTTGTGATGCTTTGTCAATTACTATAGCGCTACCTAGATACCACAGATAGAGCTTTTCAGCAACCAATGTTCTCTGAGCCTGACTGCAGTTGTTTCTCAATAAAACAGGGGCCTCCTAAAAAAGTCTCCTGTGCAAAAAGACAAAATAGTCTTTCAGACCACTCCTCTCTGTTCATGGGGCTCATTTTTTTCTGAGGAAAGAACAGCATGGGGACATGATCCTGCTGAGCACCGGTCACCTCCCATGGGACGTCAAGCACACACAGCTTCTCTGCAGTTAAATGAGAGTCAAGAATGCATCGTAGGCTGTGGTGCCTGTTCATAAGTTTTGGTGTAAAGACTACATACGTTACAGCATATAGCTTGAAAGAACAGTCAGATCCAGTCTATACTTGCAGTATTTTATTTTGCTTTAGAATTAATTTATTATTAATGAAAAAATCTTAATGAATCGCAATGAGCTTTTCCAGTATGGTTTTTTTATACACTGGATTGTGTAGTGGATTTAAATTCTCCTTTCTATCTTTTTTAAATCCATAGCCAACATTTTACCTGTTATGTCCTTTTATTCAAATATCTTCTGCCTGGACTCATTAATTTATGATTAAGGACTGAAATGGTTTTCTCAATAACTCTTCATAATCATCTAAGTTCCCAGGAGCGAATCTTGCTGAACTGTTACTCTTAATGGCAGGATTTCTGTTTTGAGTGTGTGCTGTGAATTCTAATTTAATCCAAGTTCTTCCTTGCACATTTAATGGAGCCAATTATTATCTGCTGCTTAATCCTGGCCTATTTAATGTAGCTGATGAGGATCTGAGAACAAAAACAGTGTCCATCTCTAAACAGTGTTTCCTGCTGAGAACTGAATTTAGGAGTCAATGCTGAATTGTGATGCTTGCAAAGTACTATTTGAGAAGAGTGATTTGTGATCACATCAGATTTTGAAAAAAAAAATGCACAGGATAAAAATCTTTAACATTTTAAAATCCTGAAATTTCTTTTAATGACTCTTTTAATAGCATTATTTTTCATAGAGAGAAAATGATGTATTTTATGCTTCTGTCTCTCATTTCTTAAGACTGAATTATTCTGAGTGCCTGTGAACCTGTCCTTTGGCATTTGGTCTCTCAGCATTGAAAATACATTTTCTTCCAAAATACATTAAAAATCAAGGAAATATTATATAAAACAGGTATTTTCTTCTGTATTACTTTTAATACTTGTCATCCACCCACCAGTATTTCTTTTATTTTCCACTGGAATATTTTTAAATTATATTCTATTGTGTAATGTGGTATATAGGCACATTTCCTTTCTGTGTCCCTGTTGAAAAGGAGACAGAATGGTTACTTTTGCCTGTGTCCGAAGTACCATAACAGATGGTTTTCTTGCTGTCCATCCTGTACTCTTTGTACAGAGCTTGCTGCAGCTGTGCTCTTTGGTAAATTTTATTTGCTGGCTTTCATGCCTTTTAAGAAAGAAGAAATTTCAAGTAACTTATTTCATTTGCAGGGTACTTATTGGTTCACCACTAGTTGGCCAACCTGAGAAAAGAACAGGAGATGTATACAAATGCCCTGTAGGAAGGGACATCCAATCACCCTGCATAAAACTGAATTTACCAGGTATGAAAGAAAATGAAGCTGTGTCACGTAGAGGAATAACAGAGATCAGATTTTAGGAGATTTTTAGCTAGTAAATATGCATTAGAATTGTTTCTGTAGAGAAAATTTAGTTAGGATGCAAGGTAAATGTGAACGAAGTTGTAACATCAAAAATTATTTTAAAGCTTCTCATAATACTATGGAAAACATGCTCATGATTTTAGAATGGGCACCTGGCTGTGTTATCAAAACTTTATGACTGGCACTAATTGAGTGTGGTTGGCAGTCCTGGCCATGGAGCCAGAAAGGCCATGGTGCATAGATTCAGGGATTATCCTTTCCAAAGCTCTCTAAAGCCAACAAGAGCCTTCATAATTATGTCAGTAAGCTTTTGATGAGAACATAACTGGCCATAACCAGGCTGATAGAGGTAAATATTGTTTTCTTGCTCATGTCAAGAGATATGTCATGTAGAGAAGAGACTTTCCGTTAATATGAATTTCATAAAAAATGTGATTGGTATATTTAATGTCCTGTTTTCTCTTAAAAACCTAAATGTCAGCAATATAACAGTGACAAATATAAAAGCTAATAAGTAATTTATAGCAGGATAGGGTAAAAAATTAATGTTTGTTTTCTAGTTAGCAAAACTCTGTGAACAGCAATCTCTTGCTTTCATTGTGCTGTTATTTATTTTTCTTTTTTGTGGTTCAAGAAAACTATTTTAGACAGCAACCCAGACAAATTTTCTGGGAAAAAAGCCAGTCTCAGAAATTTTTCTTGATTGTTGCAATTGAAGAAGGAGGAGGAAGGGTGCTAAAATATTTGATGATACCAGTGTCAGTCTGGGTTTTATTTTTGAAGCTGGGAGCTCCATGCTAGGGGATATATACTTTTAACGTTTTGTTTTCATGTTCCCAAATACTTAACATTTTAATCTATTTATAGCTTCTACTTCAGTTCCTAATGTCGTGGAAGTAAAGGAAAACATGACTCTTGGAACAACCTTAGTGACTAACCCAAAAGGAGGCTTTCTGGTAAGAAAGAACTTTTTGCCAATTTTAAAAGTAGTCCGGTTTTTCCTCAGGTACCATAACAATAACATGTCACCCTTTTTCATCTTTTAAAGGCATGTGGACCACTTTATGCTTATAAATGTGGGCGTCTGCATTACACAACTGGAGTTTGCTCTAATGTCAGCTCCACTTTTGAAACCATCGAGGCAATTGCTCCATCTGTGCAAGGTATTCATGCCACAGGAAAAGTGCCAAACAAGACAAATGTATACACATAGGGATACCAAAAAGTATGAACTGCCTAACTTAGCTACCAGCATTACCAAGTTAAGTAAATGTTTTCATTGTCCGTATATAACCTAAATTCTTGCTACTTTTGGAATTTATCTCAGCATAAACAATCATTAGAGTGCTATGTAACATCCAAACACAATTACTAAAAATAGTTGCTTATGTTTTTTACTTATGGCCAAAAGACTTTTTAAATAATGACGGCATGTTAATACTTAATACAAACCCAATTTAGTAACATAGATAAAAACCTTAAAGACCTGGTTCTTCGGAAAAATCAAAGAGGAACAGATTGACATTGAAGAAGGTAGGGGTCACTAGTAAATGCTCCAGTTATGCAGCCTTCTAATCACATTCTTCAACTTCTGCTTACAAGAAAGCGTCTTGCTGATAAAGGGAACATAAGCCATGTAAAATATGATGCAAAAGTTCATAGGTGACAGTTGGCATTGAACATGCAAGTTCAGCCCCACTGCAAGATATGCATTTGCTACTAATCACAAGTAACCAGAGCTGTGAGATACATTTGTTCCTTGTTAGAATAAATTCTTATGTGGCAATTTGTGTTGCAGAGTGTAAAACCCAGTTGGACATTGTCATAGTCCTTGATGGGTCCAACAGCATTTATCCATGGGAGAGTGTCACAGCCTTCCTAAACAGCCTTCTGAAAAACATGGATATAGGTCCTCAGCAAACACAGGTAACATGGTAGATACTTTGATTGTTTAATTTGCCAGGAGAACAAGGATTTACAGGAAATGGAATGAGAACATCATCTACGGAGCTCTCCAATTACAAGAACTTAACAGCAATGGGGTACTAAAACAAAATAGCTGAAACCACAACTAAGTCAGTGTCTGCTGCCAAGTAGCGATGTCAGGGAGGCTCTACCTCCCCCCGCCACTCAGGCAGTCTGGAGAAACCAACCTTCTAACCTAGAGACAAAAGTTGAGTGCACTGAGTCCGTTTGAACATTGTCTTTTCCCACTTCCTTCCTCTCCACAACCACTTCTTGTCGTCTTTTATACTTCATAGCAGAACGCTCATTTCTGCTCCTCGAAGGCACACATACATGGTTCAGACAGCCTTTGATTGTAAGCTTTTGGAGAAACGTTCAGTATTTTGTACTGTGAAGCATTGAGCATATAGCTTTTAAACATTTGAAATTATAATTAATGAGTGGCTGTTAAGCCACATGTTATTAATGGCAAAAGCTGCATTTATGTAAGAAGTAGAGAGAGCCAGATTCCCAGCTGGTATAAATCAGTGCAGTTCCACCAGAATTACTGGAGCTACAACCAATTACCCCAGTAAGGACTTGAAATATGTTTCACAGTCTGCTGAACAAAGTAGCAATTCCAGCAGAACTTGGGGAACAGGGAAACATGGACGCTGAGACACATTTTAGTACAGAAATCTTTTTTAACAGGAACAGAAGAAACCAGTTCTTCCTTTCACTTTTCCCTCTTCCCCTTCCCAAAATAAAGGATTTTCTGGGATCTTGTACAATATTTGATATGTTGCAGGCCAACACTTAGCATTTTTGTTGCTTCAGGTTAGCTCCTAACATTCTGTTCCTGCCTTCACAAAGAAGACTGTGCGAAGGTGGCTCTCTGTGTCTGCAGAGGGTCATCGTCCAAGTTAATTGGGATTTGTGAGTTATTGCCCAGCTCCCCTGTTGGCTGTACTGAAGAGTGGCTGATAAAATTCTTACTTACATGCTGTCAACTTTACAATCGTGTCCTGTTATTTTAAACATACTATTCTTCCAGATATTTTAAGGAAGAAGGAAAAACACTTTGTCAAAGTTAACAGAAAGGAAAAAAAAATTCTTCCAGGTAATTACTCAAACATGTGGCATCTTGGGAAAATACTTAAAGCTGAACTTCCCAGTATGGGGCAATGGCTGCATGGAAATCACCACTGCCTTCTGCCCGAAGGACTTTACGGGAATAGTACACAGGACAATCAATTCTACTGTATGCTCACCCCTCTTCCTCACCCTGAAATTCCTAAATTTTTACATTGCCACACCTCTGTTATATTTGTTTTTGGAATCCCGCCTCGTCTGTGTGACTCCACTCGCACACAAAAGGTCCCTTGCTGACCTGCACTCCAGCAATCCGCCATCTCCACCTAAAAAATCCGTTCTACCCACAGTTTGGCATAGCTACCCCTCTTCTCACACGTACGCATATTCACTTGAGAACGTCAGCTTTGGCATCTGATTGCTACAGAGCAGAAACATTTGAGAGGGAGATAAGAATGGGATAAGGGTGAGAGAGGCTGAAAGACTGGGAACGAAAGGCAAAGCTAAGTTGAATTTTCTCAGTTCCTCTTACTTTCCCTCCCCCCCCTCCCACTCCCCAGGATATATTCTGTCTCTGTTCTCTCCTCTGAGTCCCCTGCTCAGGAACCCTGGCACAGACAAAGGTAGTAACAGGTTTATACCGTCTCCTCCACCCACACTGTCTTCTTTCTCAGAAACTGTGTTTAAATTACTATTGAATGGGAAAGAGGAGAAATGACAGAGCAGGCTTTTTTCTCCCCTCTCCTATGGGAGCACGGAATAGAAATACAGGAACAATTGTTTACTTGCTGTCTATTTAAATTGATTTTTCCATGTTCATCTTTTGGGGATTGTTAAGCACGTAGAAATCAGTGGACTTTCACTCACTTCAGGTTGTTTTCCTCTTGCATGGGAAAGGAATGAGGCGATTGCAGAATAACTCCTTAGCAGCTTGGGTGTGCCTTGTTCAAGACTGTGTTTTGATTAGAAGTTTGCGAGTTTTTTTTTTTTCCACTTACCCTTTCTATGAACAATGGACATTAGATTTATGGCAAGTCAGAAGAGAAATTCCTCAGTGTCCCATGTTTGGCAAATTTGAAAGTGAAAGCCAGAGGATTCAGATGCAAAAAGCCAAAGTTTATGGTATAATTATTTCATAAGTATTTCCTTCTCTTCCTCTTTCCGTCCTCCATAAAATCCACAGCAACATAGTGATGGTTAAGCTGCATATCCTACACTTAGGAATAGAAGAAATTAAGGGAAAGTGATGACAGAAAAGTGAAAAAGAAAGAAGGAATTAAATGAGAAAGAATGGTACAAGTAGGAAAAAAATATTTCTCCCAGCCTTATTCCACATTTCAATGCAACTGCAAAGCAAGGTAGTTCCTTTCTCTTTTTTAGCTTTTGCAGAGATCATTGTCTTTTTAATATGAGGGTGTGTTTTTTAATCCTTTACATATGAGCAGGCTTCTGTGGTAGAAGAATATCAAAAGAGAAAACAGAATACTTTATATTCAATTCCAGCTTTAAAGCTACGTTGGAATGGCTGTCAGAAATTTTCAGATAGGTTTTATTTCTCCATTGATATATTACGTAAGCAGTTACAGGTATTTGGCCTGTACCTAATTATATCTCCAAAAGGACTATATCAGTGGACTAGTAAGTCATTCCCCGTCGTATCTTACGGTAAGTTTTGTCTCCAGAAGAACAGAAGTGTATTATGGAGGTATTAAAAAGATTCAGGATGAAGAATGATTTTGCAATAGTTTACAGTAATTTTTGCCCGAGTCCCAAGCAAACAAAATGTAGCAGCATTAATTCAATTTTGCTTTGATTCAGGTATCTTTAGAAAGCTCACCATATGATAAAATGTGTTATCCATTAGTGCTTCCCAAAGCATCTCTGCTTTTCTGTTACATTAAATATGATTTAAGTACAACAAAAAATATTTGTGGTTTTCCTTCACATCCCGGTGGTGAAAATTCTAGCAGACCTGTTCCATGTAAGAAATGATTTTCCTTTCATTTTTGTTTTTCTGTTGTTGTCAGGTTTTACCAAATAGATTAGCTTAATAATTTATTGTGAAAGTCAGAATGTATTTTCATAAGGGCTGTGTTCACTTATGGAACAACAATAGATGATTGCCCTCAGAAATGTTTTGTCCCAAATCAGAACAGTCCTTCACTTGCCTGTTCTCTCATACAACGCTTTTTCACAGGAGCTGGGGACAATTAAAGAATTATTCCCTTGTGTAATATAACAGCCATGGAACGCTAGGGAAGGGAACATAAGCTTAGGAATTACAAAGATGTTCAATAGATTATGGTCAGTAATGCTGGGAAAACTATTAGGTTTTCTGGAGTGAAGCACAATTACATCCTTCTGTGTAGTCTTACTGCATTTTCCAGATTTAAATTAAACAGGCAAATCAAAACATACAATGCCTGTAAATCATTCATAGGGGCTTACTGAAGTTACACAGTTTGATCAGGCTTATTGTCCTATAAAGGCACATTTGCATCATATAGATGTGCCATTTATAATTTTCCATTGGATTAAAGGGCTGCAAAATCTCAAACCTTCATTGCTATCTGATCTATCTAAAATAGAACATAATTCTAATTTTACAAGGTGGACTTGATTCTGTGATCCTGTAGGAGACTGGGACATGCAGCCTAGTAGTATTTTGGCAGTTCTGGGAAACTTTTTGTTACCCTTTTTGGCGGAATAGCTCATCTTCAATGCCATGAAATATGTAGAACATGACGATCAGTGTTTTCAAAGCTACTGCTAAGGAAGGGTCCTGCAGAACAATTGTATCCCATAAGATAACCACATGCCCCCCTTCCTTCCTGATTTACAAGCTATGCAACACAGTTCAGTTTTCCAGACTCAGATGTTCTTCCCATTCACTTCCTGAGAAGGAAATGCTCAAAATGTTTACTTGCTGTGATCATGGACAACGTTTCCTTTCAAATAGGAAATGATAAAACTCAATGTCAGCCTGTAATCTTTTTCAAGAAAACAACACCACCAACATGTGTCTCTAGCATCATGAAAGACTGGCAGGTACTTTTCACCCAGGCAGCAGTGGATAGTTGGTTTAATCTTTGGTACCACTAAAATCCTCAAAGCTGCAGATAAGGAGCCTGTGAATCCACAGTAGTGAGCTCACTGGTGTACAATAGTCTCTGGCTGTACTTGTGCATGGTGCTGGAATACTTGAGGTCCTCCTGCTCCAAAAGACCAAGCATGATGAAAACCTCTAGTTTATCACCAGTTAATAGCAGTCTTTTTAAATGACTAGCAGCATCCTGTTCAGATTATGCTGTATGTCGCTTTAGATGCATGCCACAAAATAATTGGCTTGGAGGGAATGGATTAAAAATTTAATCTTCAGCTTGGGGTTCAGCCAATGCCACGTGACTGCTCAGGTAATACAGCTTGTGCCCCAGCCTGTTGAGTAAACACTGTGCAGGTTTAATAAGCTGCTGCCCACGAGAACGTGCAGCCTCTGGATGCTCAGCTGCAGGTGGAGGATAGCATGCCTAGAAAGCCAATGTTATCCTGGGCTGCATCAAAAGAAGTGTGACCAGCAGGTTAAGGGAGGTGATTCTCCCCCTCTACTCTGCTCTGGTGAGACCACACCTGGAGTACTGCATCCAGCTCTGGAGTCCTCAGCACAGGAAGGACATTGAGCTGTTGGAGCAAGTCCAGAGGAGGGCCATGAAAATGACCAAAGGCCTGGAACACCTCCCCTGTGAGGAGAGGCTGAGAGAGCTGGCGTTGTTCAGCTTGGAGAAGACTCCAAGGAGACCTGATTGTGGCCTTTCAGTAACTAAAGGGGGCTTATAAGAAAGATGGAGATAAACTTTTTTAAAGGGCTTGTAGCAATGGGACAAGAGGTGATGGTTTTAAACTGAAAGAGGAGAGGTTTAGACTAGACATAAGGAAGAAGTTTTTTACTGTGAGTGTGGTGAGGCACTGGAACAGGTTGTCCAGGGAGGTGGTAGATGCCCTGTCCCTGGAAACATTCAAGGTCAGGCTGGATGGGGCTCTGGGCAATGTGATCTAGTGGAAGATATCCCTGCTTACTCTAGGGGGGTTGGGCTAGATGACCTCCGTGGTCCCTTCCAACTCAAACTATTCTACGTTTCTGTTCTGTTCTATGATTCTATACTTTTGAGAGGGAATTAAAATATCTTAAAAGAGAGTAACTTGTGACTTTGAATTTACATCAGTTCTTCCAGATTTGATTGTATTTTCAAAGGGATACAGAAATTCAGTGGGATAGATTTTGCTGCCACACACCATTGTAACTATAGTCTCATAATAGTATGTAACTAGCTTTTCATAATGATCTTGATATTGATGTTTAGTATCAAATATTTATCCAATTCTAACACTTCTACTACAAACATTGTGCAGAATCTGAGAGGCTATGAAAATACCTCAAAAACCACCTATAAAGCAATTGCAAAGGACATACTAAACCACTTCTGAAATAATATGATGGCATAAACAACTCAGAGATCTTATTGATCTTCAGAACCTAAATGCTATAGTGCTTTTAATAATAGATGAGTGAGACATAAATATGCCATGTAATACTACATTATACTAAATGACACCTATAAATTGCTACGTATAGCACAAAATTGAAATATACTAGTGGACCATTGTGTGGAATCTTCCCAGTAAAAGCTGTCAGGAAACTGCCAAAAACTGACAGAGATGAATGAGAGAATTTAATTTATATTTAAGAATATTGCTCATCTTTTTGTTTCACACTTACTTTTGCAGCAGGCTCCCTCCGGCATTTGTGGCTGGGTTCCAATCCCATACGTTGACCTTTTGCAGAAAGACTTGTTTTGCTGAGATAATATAGAGTCTTTCAATCCTCCTCCCCCTGTTCCAGAAGCCACCACTTTATTAACGATGTCCTCTCTGGCACTTGTTAGGTGTCTTACTTTGGCTTACCTTCTTCTGGGGAAGTGGTCATGTCTGGGTCTGCCCTGCTGTCTTCATAAAAATAAGGGTACTTGGGTCTTCCTCACACCCTGAGGGCCTAAATTTGTCATTGCAGTGCTGTTTCTAGGCTAGGTTTAGGGTAAATAAACTGTCAGATGTAGGAATGCTATATTTGGGTGGAATGAAGGGAGTTGTGAGTGAAGGATGTCCCCGTATGCTATAAGGAAAACTATTTTGAGAAGTTGTGGCTGGTGGTTAGAGCACTGGTCTGCCTTGGCTGAGAGGAGAGCAGAGCTGTGGCACAGATTAGCACAAGTCAGGAAGATCGAGCCTGCTTTTGATTTTGTTCCTATTTTTAATAAAAAACAATTTAGAAACGTCAAAATGTTTCATGAGGTTGAATGTCTTTCAGCCACTCTTGCTCAAATGCTTATGGGTGTTTCATTCTGAGGGAAACACAAGAGTTAAATTCTTTTCCTGGCTGTAGGTACAGATGGGCATTTACCCCACTGCAGGAGACACAAATGCTTTCTTTAAGGGTAGTTGATTTTTAATGTGAACTATATGTGTTTCAGGTTGGAATTGTTCAGTATGGACAGACTGTAGTCCATGAATTTTTTCTGAACACATACTCAACAACAGAAGATGTGATGGCTGCAGCCACAAGAATACGCCAGCGTGGTGGCACACAAACTATGACGGCCCTGGGAATAGATACAGCAAGGTACAGTCACAAAATATTGCCCTGCATATGATAGAAACAAACATAAACAAATATGGTGACAGTTCCAATTTTATAAATTAAAAATATGATGAGGCTGACATCTGAGTTCATTTTAGCAGAGCAAACAATATTTAGGAAAAGGGTGGATAAACAGACTCTGCCCAGCAACCAGAGCAGTCATGTATGTCCCCTTGAAAAGGTAGCTGTCTCTTGAATGGAGCAAATAGGGAAAGAGAAGATACATGAAGCAAGGCTGTAGTCCTAAGCAAATGTCTGACAATCTTTGATGTCCAAACAGAGCAGGTAGGAACTTTGTAGAGAGATGAAGGAAATTAAGTTTTATTTGTCTTCATTCCGAAGTTAAGATTATTACGAGGTTTGAGCCCACACTTACCAGAAAGCCTAGAAATTTTATATGCAAAGTCTTTGAGGCTTCTGGATCATTGGGAGATTAAAGATCTGTTGTAGTAATAGCGTTATTTAGAAATGCTTCTCTTATGAGAAAAACGAAATCTGACTTTTGTAGAACAGACCATAAATGCAAAGTCTCTCAGACACTTTCAAACCATACACTGTTGTCCTGCTATCTTTTTTCTCTTCTACTTTTTTTTAGCATGACAACATGACTTTATTCCATAAAAGATTGCATTTGCCCTTTCCAAACAACCATTTAGTGAAATATGCAGCATCTTTCTGATGAACTATTTGATTATCTGACCAAAGTTTTGTTGATATGATGTCTTAAATCCAATTAAATTCTTACATATTCACCAGTAATGTTTTTCTTAGATACAAGCAGAAGCTTGAGGGAGTCTGAACAAGTTCATGAAAGCAGAGCCAGCTCAGAATTGCCAAATACTCAGAAACCACATGTGGTTCAGAAAGTCCCTGTGCACCGCAAATTGTTGCAGGCTTGTGTATACAAAAACTGTCAGCAAAAGCTTCCTCTGTTCTTGCAGTCTTTATATCCAGCCACTTTTGGCCATCATCAGTGGTAGATCCTAGCTTTCACTTGCGTGACCAGTCTTAGAGTTCTATGGTATTATTCTAAAAAGAGGAAGCCTTGCTTCCTTCCTTCTTCTCCAGATCCCTAATCCAGCCTTGCCTTTTGTGGTCCCCTCCAGAATCTGCATGAGCAGCTGCCCAAAACCTCACTGCCTGTTTGCCCGTCTGTGACTAAAATTTGACTGGTCAGCCCCACCTGCCTCCACTCACTTGAAACTTACTTCTGCCACATCCCCAACACTCAGTTTTACTGTAGATGCACAGAGGTGTGCAGGTAGCTGAGTAAATTCTTTGACCACTTCAAGTGCTGCTGTGGGGTGGAAATAGGTGGGGTTTTTGTATGTGGGTTTTGGGATGGGGGGTTGGGGGGAGGGGGTTTTGTTATGTTTTTTATAAGCTGCCAAAAGCTGTTTTAAGGTGACATGTTTATCTGGAGAGGGGAAGGATTCTTCACTACCCAGCATTGTATTTTCTCCTGTTGCTCTCGAATGAAAGAATAATGAATGAATGCTTGTGAAACACTTTGGATATGAACTACTGCTGTTGTTTGTTCATGCTTAATATGAGTCTCCTTTTCCTGTGTCATAGTTAATGTTCTTTTGTTTATGATTGACTATGTAAAGATGATGCGTGTGCTAAATGCTGATATTACCTTTATCCAAATGCTTTATGCTCCCTTCAGGAAAGAGGCTTTTACTGAGGCTCATGGTGCACGAAGAGGAGTACAAAAAGTAATGGTTATTGTGACTGATGGGGAATCACATGACAATTACAGATTACAAGAAGTGATTGATAATTGTGAAGATGAAAACATTCAGAGATTTGCTATTGCTGTAAGTGAAATTTAGTGGGAAAATTCAGAATCTTTAAAGCATGTTTCATCTTCCAAATGTAATTTCTGTTTAAAAGTTCACTTCATGGAATCTTTAGGGAAGTATAATGATTTCAGAGAGGAAAAAGAGAAAGAAGCTGAAAAAAAAAGGAATTTAAAATTTGCTTTCCAATTTTATAGCACATAAAAAAAGCAATCCATCTGTCCTCCTGGTGATGACAGGTCCGTGTGGATGTGAAGAAGAAGGAGAAAGAGTTTGAGGGGCAGTATAAAATCAAATCCTTTTTGATAAGAGCGGTACTTAACAGAGTGGATTAGTTCAAATCTTCTGAGCAACTTCTACAGACACATTACCTACTTAAAAAAAAAAAAAAGCAAATGTAAACCACCAACAAAAAACAGGTTTATCATGGTTGTTTTGTGTGGTGGCATCCTATAGTTGTCGTTTTCATGTTGAGCAAATTTAGTAGCTTAAAGAGAGGATGAACATGATGGAAGTTTACCCATATCAAGAAATATGGACACATTAATGATAGATTTCGTGTGAACTTTCCACTGTATTTGTGTATACAATACTCAAATCATGTTTCCTCTCATTAATTTTGAAGGTACAAATGAGGTGGTATGGAACACTGCAACTTCAAGAAAGATATTATCTTTAGTTTAAAGAAAGACATAAACCAGAAGTTGAATCAAGCAGCACACAAATTGTCACTGCCTTCATAAAGCTAGAGATCATGAAGGAAAATTTGTCTTTGAAGCTGCAATAATTTTGGGGCATAAAATCCCTGTCTAGAACCAAATTTGAATTGTTCATTTTTCCAGGAATGCTAGGACATGGGAGTTTCGGTTTTATTTCCCTCTCAAAGCAAGTTAAGGGTATAGAGCAGTTTTTTTCTATGAAAAATACTTAGCAGTCTGGGAATTGGACAAGAGAGTCATTTTGTTCTGAGCCATCCTGAACATCCTGAATTACAGCAGTGGTGTTAAAATTACAAGCCAAATCTAAGGTCTCGTACTGTGATGGAGTTGCTAACTCTGAATGCTGTTGTTATATGTGTTTATAGGGCAAATCTGCACACAAAAAAGAATTATTTTATGAGTAATTAACTTGTTATTAGTTGCTCATATACCACACTATTGGGAGAACTGGTGGCACCTGTGCAGAAGCCAGTGCAACTGGGGATTTTCCTAAATGAAGGCCTACTTCAACAAATCGTAGAATCATTGAATGAATCATTAGAATTTTGTCACAAAGGCAAAAAAAAAAAAAAAGGCAGTTGAGGATAGCAGACATTACACCATACAGTTGCTTTCTTTGCTATTCTTGGTATTTTCCGAAAAACAACTAAGCCCTCATACAGTTCTGTTCTCCTTGGATAATAATAGTTTCAAATCAATTTGAGGGAGGTTTTAAGAGAAAGAAGTTCAGGTCAGATATTATTTCCAAATATTCTCTGACAACCTGCCTCAAAGGTATCTTTTAAAACAGGTTATAAAATGTGTCCTTGACTTTTCTTTTTTTAAATTCTCTTTAGATTCTTGGCAGCTACAGCAGAGGAAATTTAAGTACTGAAAAATTTGTAGAGGAAATAAAATCAATTGCCAGTAGGCCTACTGAAAAGCATTTCTTCAATGTCTCAGATGAATTAGCTCTTGTAACTATTGTTGAAGCACTTGGAGAGAGAATATTTGCCCTGGAAGGTATGACATTATTTAAAATTTTACTTCATGCCTGCTTTACAACTGAAGCAAATAGAAGACCACCTGCTTTTATCTTCCTTTGGAATGTATTGTGCTGCATAAAATTTATTATGCAGATACTTTTTTCATGCTGATCTTGAAAGTATTTTGCAATAGGCCTTAAAAATACAGATACTTATGTGAAATACATGCAGAGGGGTTAGAGTCTATGGAGACAGTAGCCTAAAAGTGTAAGTAACCATTACTGTTTTAGCTGGGGTAAACATAAAGTTGCCTTCCCTTAGGTAAAAAAGCGTTGCCAGGCCATATCCTGATTACCCCATGATTATGTGGTCATTGGCCTGTACCTTTAGGTTCTCTTTTTTGGTTAGTTATTAGTTATATCGTATTCCTTTGCTATGCAAGTTAAGATGGACTTCGTGCATAGAGTCAACAAGATATGTAATGTTCATGATACTCAGATTTTAGCACAGAAAATCAATTATCTCATAATGTCTGCTTACATTCTCCACACAAACTAGACAACACATTCCAAATCTCTGTTTGTTCCAAACACACAACTGGTAACAGAAGACTGAGTTTATTAGTTATCAATTATATGGACAACCCTGAAGGGATAAATAAAAAAATCCATCTGTTTGGACTTATTTTTTCCAACATCTCAATTTTAAAAGTAGCTAGAATTGTGTCATTTACATCTGAAACAAAAGATAATATTCACTTTTTTGTCAATAAATAGTACAAATATGAGAGTGTATTTTAAAGATTTTAAACTGGATCTATATTTCTCTATATTTTCTTCTAATGCCATATTTAGGGGTTGTTTATCCTTTAGCTTCATCATTATCCTTTAACTTCATTTAGTTATTACTAAATATTTTTTCCAGTTTATATGTTCTTATGTTTTTCTTTATGAAAGATTTTGTTTCCTCATTTTTGAAGCGGATTAATTTGAGGAGAATGTGATCTCTCTAAAGCCGAAAATATAGCCTACTTAAGCTCATTGAGTACTTCAAAGTTCATTGAATAGGGGGCTCTTTTGTTAAGTCTCTGTTTACTATGAAGAATACACTTTCAGTGGAAAAATAGTTGTTCAAACAGAAATTGAAAACTTAGTCTTCAATTTGTGCTTTGTACTTCTAGAAAAGTGAGACAACTCGCTAATGTCTTTCATTAGTAGAATAAAATCTGTTAGTTACACCTGTTAAATATAATGGATATAGAATAAAAAGTTAATCAACTGCTAGTCGTGACAACAGACAAAGGATATATGAGACCTAACATGACTGAGTTTCTAGATATCAGTGTACTCAGATTCAATGTTTCATGCCATAGCTCAACCCTTTGAACAATTAGCTGCCACTGGAAGAGATGGTCTCACTGTGTCACACTCTGCCTTGTCCCTTTTAACAATCAGTAGCCATTGGGTAGTACTTAATGTGACTAATCTGTCACATTAAACCCCAGCCTCCAAATAGTGGAGTAAATTCTGCTGGCTTGAACTCCCTGCTAGCGGGAAATGCTTTATACCACCAGCCCTAACCCTTCCATTGATTGTAGTAATTCGTTCCTCAAACCTGCAGAAAAAAGTTACAAAACATTTGAACAGTAAACAAGTTCTGTAGCTTAAAAAAATCCAAAAATATGTAGTTACGTTGACAGTGCTGAAGGTAACTGGTTGAATAAACTTTGTAAACATTATCTGTTTACATGATAGTCAGACTAATCCTCATCATCATGTTCTTCAGTATTTTGGTGCTTTAAACTTATTGTACCTCTTTAAGTATCAACAAGTTCATCAGTACTCCTTGAATTAAGCTTTAATTTTCTGCAAAAGATGCAGTAACAAATATGTACTTCTTGGATATTTTTACTTTTTATTTAACATTAACTTTTTATAAACTTTTATTATATTTGTGCCTTGATCTATTTTCCTTATTTTGAATTTTTGTTTTATATAAACTTCGCTGTATTACAAAAAAAAAATATTTGAAACAAAAAATGTGGAAAATTATTTTCATCTACACTGTAAGAGATCGAGTAGGTGATTTCACCACTCCTGAAAGGCTTCTTGATTTCCAGATTTTCACTAGGAACTCAGATGTGCTATGATTTCTATGTTAGACACCTGTGATATGAGACAAGAAATGTCACCTCCTCCACCTGTGAAAGTCCCAGAAGTCACATAATCTGGCTGCAAGAGAATCAGAATAGGAATTGAAAGTGGGATCTTAGCTTTTTGTCAAAACTTAGCAAGGTTGAGTTCTTCCAATGGGTTGGTAAGGCTGGAGCTAGAAGATGCTGATGACTAAATCAGCTTCTGTTGATTCTTCAGGCATGCTTTCCTGTCCCCTCCCAAAGCATTCCAGGAGCTATTCTAGATTTGCAACTGTGTCCATGGACACATCTTTGTGGTGGGGGAGAAAAGCAGATTAATTCTGTCCCACCCAGCTTTCCGCTGACAATCCAGTTTATTGGATAGGTGCAGTGTGGAAAAGATTAATTAAATTCATACACTGTATCTGAATTCTTGATATTCTTCATCTGAATCTGTTTAAATTTTCAATCTAAAGAGCCTCTTGCTGGTATAGCAGTACATTTAATTTTTTTCTTGGATTTATTGTTTTCTTTTTGGTTTTGGCCTTTAAAAATTGTGAAGGAAAAATCAGAGAAAGTTGAAAAATCAGATCCAACAAAAACCCATACTTGACAGCCAGTGGATTTTTACACATAATCTTTTTCATATGCCTCTGTGTCTCATGGCATGGACTTCTGGTATTAACAGCAATTTTATGTTTTATCCAACCCGTAGGCAGGCACAAATATATCCTTTGTAGGATGTTTGGCAGTTTGAAACTCAATGGAAAGTTAGACTGAGGGCTGTTATCTGAGCAGCATTCAGAGCTGCATGCACCAACAGTACTGGCGTTGTCCTCTGCCTCAGACTGTGAGAGTCCTGTCTTTCTCAGCTCGTTAAGGAGCATCCTTTACCACAGGAAAATATTGTTTATCAGCAAACGTGCAACTTAAGACTTTTATGCTTAAAAGGGACTTTTTCAGACTTAGCAAAGCAGCTACGTCTTATGAAACATGATGGTCTATGTTTGTGTCAAACATTTTGTGTTTGAGATCATGTCTCTTTCCAGTGACTGGCTATAAATCCCAACAATTAGCAGACATCATGTCTCAGAGAGCAACCTCTGTGTTTTAGTTGCTGAGTATCAAAAGTTCAGTATTATTTAGTCCAGATGCCTGAAATTCATGCAGCCATGGCTTGCTATGGATGTTTTATTCACACAGTTGAAGGTTCACCTCAGCACTCAGCTGGTAGAAAACTGTGAACTCTTTATGGACAAGCATCAGAGCAGATTTCATAGTAGTTCCTTTTTACTGCCCATTATGGTATCTTGCTCTTGAGGAATCAATATGCAGAACATAGCTATCTTACTTGGCCACTTAAGGTGGCAAAATAGTCCTTGAGTATTGCTTTTAAGTAGAGGAAGAGGCAGATCTTTTCCTTCCCTGGTGATATTTCAACTGTCTCTAGGAGCAAGCAGCCCATCAGAGTTTAATAACTAGTGTATGACTACCTGAAATTTGTCACCTGATACCCTTTTTTTTTCAAAGTCACTTAAGAGAATCAGGAAGATTTTCATCTGACTTTCTGGGCAGGATTATAGCTCCCAAGCTCTTCCCCGAGGCTTATGAATCTTGGACAGCTGAGATTTTCCTGTGTTGTTCTTTGCGAACATTCATACAAACATCAAATGTTTTTCGTTTAAAGTTTCTCCAGTTGCCTGCAAATTTTTAGTTGGTTGAATACAAAGCTGGGGTTACATGGCTGGTGTTTTATTGTTCACTTAGCTCAAGTGGAAAATGGCTTAACCATATTAATCAAACATTCCAAACATATTTACCGTCAGCCTGAGGTCAAATCTGGTCAATTTTATCCCAGAAAAATTTGTTGGACGAGTTCTGAGACATGATCTTAAAATGGAAACTCTCATACTTAATGGTAGCATTTAACACAGATCTTAATTTCTGTGTTTATTATAAAAATCTATGGCAAACTATATTCACTGAGTATTCTTGTTAATTACGCTATCCTTTACTATCATATGAGCACTTTCATTACACTGTTGAGATACTTTTTTCAGATTGAAACTAATTTACTTTTGAAACTTATTTTTTTCTGTTCAATAGCAACAACAGACCAGCAGGCCGCCTCATTTGAAATGGAAATGTCTCAAGCTGGTTTCAGTGCTCATTATTCTCAGGTAAACAAACTGTTGGAGAATAGAAATTCTTTTACAAAGTAGATTTTTCTTGGTGATGGCATGAATTTGAAATGAGTGTTTCAGAATTCTTTGTACAGTCCTGCTTGCTGTTCGAAGTTCTGAAGTTTCCCATAATCTGTTTTGCTTTTTGGTTTGGTGTAGGTTTTTTTTGGTTATGGGATTTGGTTTTGTTTGGGTTTTTTTTGTAAAATGTCTGTAAAAAAGTATTATAAACAGTGAAAGCTTAAGAGAACAAGTACCTTCTTCACATGAACTCTAGATTTAATGCTCACATAGCCCTTTCTACAGAGAATAGTCTACAATATGTTAAGAAAGAAGGATAAAGACTTTTTCTCAGAGCCTGTAGTGACAGGACAAGGGGCAACAGTTTTAAGTGAAGGAGGGTAGATTTATATTGGACATAAAGAAGCAATTTCTACAATGAGGGTGGTGAGACACTGGAACAGGTTGCCCAGGGAAGCTGTGGATGCCCCATTCCTGGAGGTGTTCAGGGCCAGGCTGGATGAGGCTTTGAGCAACCTGGTCTAGTGGAGGGTGTCCCTGCCCATGGCAGAGGGGTTGGACTAGATGATCTTTAATGGTCTCTTCCAACCCAAACTATTCTATGATCCTGTGAACTATAAAACTGTTCTCTCTAAATGTTAATGTATAATTTGATACTGGATTGTACCAGTGAAATTGAGACAGAATATATATAAAAAGGATATTTCTATCATGGATATGATCTGCATTATTAGTAGCACAATATATTCTTAGTTCTGTTAACACGTTGATTGCTTCAGTTCTCAGGGGGTGAACATTAAACTCGGATGCAAAAATCCCTGGGAATTTGTATTAGCAGAAAATCACTCCCTATGTATTTTATTTATTCTTGAAAAATCAAAAAGTATCCATTGTGATGATCTGCTCACTATACACAAATGAAATTAAAATTTAACATGAGATCAAAAAAACTAGGAGGAAATAAGATTTAAAGATCCGAAAAAGCAGTGACAGTGGAAGAGAGCCCAATAGGAGAGTAACTGAAATGAACAAAACCCAAGCCATCCAAGACAAACTGACATATATAAAAAAACATATGTTTGTATACAGCTCAGCATATCACTGGTAAAAAAAGAGAGTAAGAGACCTTCAGTGTGATTTAACATAACTACTTTATTGCAGAAGTACTCTCTGTTCATTTTTACTCTGCACTACATTATGTATGATGCTTCAGATGGTGGAGTATAATCTTGATAGGGAGCACAAAGATTATTTATAAAACTTTCTGCTTGGTAGAGCATATTCTTGAAGTTCACAAACAACTGACCTGCTGTCATCAGAACCTCACTTCAGAAGTAGGTCCTGAGTCCTTGGAACTTCGACAGACTCAGAATCTCTGGTGTTTGTCTTGTGTGGAACATTATGTTCATGCCTTCAGGCAAGAAAGGTCAGCAAACCATTTCTCATTGACAAAAGGCTCTTGCAGAATATACAAGACTCACACATTCAACAGAGAAAGGTTCAAATTTCTGTAAGTTTTTCTGGGAAATGCATTTAAGTGTTGTATGTCTGATTAGCATCCATTTTGTCTTCCTGTTTGGCCTGTGATGGTGTGCTGGAGTTTCATTCTGCTGCTTTTCCTGAATGGCCCTGTTGGGTGCATTTTTGACAGAAAAAGAAAAAAAAAAAAAAAAAGGGAGACCTACTATGACTATAAGGGCTATACTGTAATAGGAAAAGCAGGGCTACATATGTAAGTATATGGGAAACATTACCCAAATGTGAGCATCATGATGAATGAATGTTTAAAGATGGTTCACACAGAGAACAGGCTTTTTGTTTTTCTCTGCATAAGGATTGGGTCATGCTTGGAGCAGTTGGAGCTTATGACTGGAACGGCACAGTGGTCATGGTGAAGGACAGTGGTATTTCAATACCAACTAATGACACTTTTCGTGACAGGCTTTCAGAAAAGAACGAACCCCTTGCAGCCTATCTAGGTAAGAGAAATAGCCCATCTTGTAACACTTTTTACCACAAGACCTCTCTCAAATCTCATTCACAAACACAACTTACAGAATATCATCTTATATTTTAGGAGCCTGGGGAAATATATAATGTAATGACATGTCTACTTTATTATTTTATTGTTCTTTTTTTAAAAAATTACTACTTCTACAATCAAAAAACTAGTCCAAACACTTACAGACATGAGTATATCTATATTAGCCCCCAACAGAGATGCCTAGTCTGTTCAGAAAAAGTTTCCTCTAGTATTCTTATCAATTTTTTCTACTTGATAATTAAAAAGTTTTACACAATATTCAGTCTAAATCTTTTCTTAAAATTAAGCTGATTTCTGTCAATGGGCAAGAACAACAGTTTACCACTCTCTTTTTTGTAATAATGATTTGCATATTGGCAAGCTATTGTTTTCCTCTCAACCTTTTCTGCCAAAAAGGGTCAGTGGCCTTGCTCTCTTCTCTAGGTCTGTCTTTCTACACCTCATGGTTCTGCTTACTCTGTTATCTCATCTAAGCCACATTCTCAATGATGAAGAATCAACACTAGAATATTTCTTTTCCCCTAAGTGCACTGTTTGTCTTCTTTGCAAATGTCATTAGCTGTTTGTTTTAATATCTCAAATTTGGTGAAATCATTTTAAATTTAGATCCTATCCTCTGTAATACTTGCAACTCTGGCAGAGTTTTGGTTCATCTGCAAATTTTTTAATTGTTCTTTCACCAAAGTTGTTAAATTGTTGTTAATATTAAACAGATCTAGGTTCGAATTGCCCCCAGAATCACATTTGTAAGACTCCATCAGTTTGACAGTGAGCCGATGACAATTGTTTTTTTTCAACCACCTATTCACGAGTTATTTCATCAGCACCATAATCATCTTACCCTGTGTGAGAACAGCAAAGTGAACATGACTCACCAGTCTCTGAACAGGTTTATTAACATAGTGGTGCTCATGGCTCTGAGACTGTAGACAAATACACATCCAGACCTTTTTATTAACTCTGATATTATTCTCTAGCATGAGTAGGACTAAACATCTAGTGGTAGAATGAGCCCTAAAAAGGCTCTAAATCTGAGCAAGTGCTTCTGATGCATTTTATGTGTACTGCATCTTGACTTCTTTTCTGCTTCCTAGGATATACTGTGAATTCAGCATTCACACCTGGAGGTGTACTTTACATAGCAGGACAGCCACGATACAATCACACTGGCCAAGTTATCATTTATAAAATGGAAGGAAGAGAGGTACGAGTACTTCAGAGGTTAAAAGGAGAACAAGTAAGTATGCATTCATGATTAATATCATGGAATGATATTAATGTGGTGCAATGAGAGGAATGTGGTGCAAGAAGTAGAAATAGCGATTTCAAAGGAGAACTGCATCAGAAGAGCAAATGAAATGGGATACTAAGCAAGATCAGAAGGAAAGGTTAGGTAGCTAGTCTGGTACAGTAAGTGATGGAAAGTAGATTCTACAGTAGTCAGTGATCCTTGGAAAATTTGTCTATATGAGTTAAGCCTTCACCAGTGTGAAAGTGTCTAGCCATCTGTGTACTTGCAATTTTCTCAGTCTTCTGAATGGAAGGGGTATGTCTCTGGCAGGAAACAGGTTCAACAAGCAGGGTTCTGTGCAAGAGCATAATCCGGGATAACAGGAAATATTGAGCAGCTGCTTATTATGTTGAGTAGCAGCTCACTGAGAGCTATTCCTGCAGGAAAAAAGCGGTAAGTAATCACATAATTAAAAATGGTAGTATAATGTTATGCACATGAAGTTTGAAAGACGTGCCTACTCGGGTCTTCCCAGGCTGCAGTACAAGCTTCTTTCAGGAGAATTAAGATTACCTAATTTTAACCTGTAGCTGACATCTGTAACTCATCTGATCGATGAATCCTTTTAGAGTCAATGAAGGAAAGTAGGCATTTTTAAGGTGAGAAGGATCTGGCCTACTGGAAGCATGAAGTGAGATGAGATGCATCTTGGACTAGAAGAGACTGCTTCCATGTTGAGTGTAAAGGAAATGCAGGGTGTCTAGCTTAGATGTGAAGTGAATGCAATCAAATAAATCCCACACCTTGTACCCAGACTATAAATGTATCTTGCTCTTTGTGTAGATCTTGTTCCTCTGCATTCAGTGGCAACTTGGGAATTTGTGGAGACTGCCTGCACTGTGTTGTCTCAGAGCTCTTGTCCACCATCTTACCTTTTTCCCTTAGCAAGCCTAAGACTGTTGATTTTGCTCCTTCTATATGTTATTGTTGGGACTAAAGAGAAAACTGGCCTTCCCCGAGACACTTCTTTAAAATGCTGTCTTAAGGGGTCCTCCTCCCTTTAGCAGGTAGAAGGCACCATTGGTACCTTTCAAACTCAGGAGAGTTGAAAATTGAATGGACCATTCTTAAATAAAAAAATCTGACAACAAACCCTAAAACAGAAAACAAGCTTCAAAGGCAAACAGACCAAAAAGATCTTCCAAGTAGCAAAGAAAATTTCTACCTAATGGTTAACTTTTGTGTGGTTGTAAGCAACCATAAAACAGGTCTCTCAACAGGAGTGTTACATGATGCTGCCGACTCTGTATCTGATTTGTACCTTATGTTTTCCTGCAGATTGGGTCATACTTTGGAGGTGTTATTACCACAATTGACATCAATAGGGACTCATTTACAGACCTTCTTCTTGTTGGAGCTCCTATGTATATGGGAACTGAGAAAGAAGAGCAAGGGAAAGTATATGTTTATAGTCTGAACAAGGTAAGGATGGTGTTTATTGACCAGGAACAGAACATGCTCTTCACTGTCTTCATATTTTATTTTAAAGAAATATGATAATTTGAGCTGGGGTAGATGACCTGTTGAAAACAGAGAAACATGATTTTGACAATTGGGAGATTGTCAAATACAGATTGTTTTTAAAAACTTTCCCAAACTCTTGTTTTCTCACCTTTTTTTCTGATGGAGTATATTATATAGATAAGCATCCTGTAAGGTGCAAAAAGGCATAGATGCAAATTTATAAGATTAATTTTCTATCACATTTTCTTTTCGCTTTCACAGATTAGGGAAACAGTAGGGCTCATCCATCCTAAAAGTGTGTGCTGCAGGATCATTGTGACTTGCTCACTAACCTGGGGCTAACACCTGTACATCCAACAACTCCTAAACATGTCATGACTAGACTGAGGAATATACCAGCTACACGTCAACTTCTTAGTTTGATAAGTCTCTCCTTCCAATGGCTATGCATATTTTTTCTTCTTTTTTGTCTTCTTTAAGTCTAGGATCATTAGTATTAGGCCATGAAGGTGGTCAGAGGGCTGCAGTACTTCCCCTATGAGGACAGGCTGAGAGAGTTCAGGTTGTCCAGCCTGGAGAATAGAAGGCTCTGGGGAGACCTTCTAGCAGTCTTCTACTTCTAGTGCTTCAAAGGGGCCTACAGGAAAGATGGGGAGGCACTCTTTATCAGAGAGTGTAGTGACAGTACAAGAAGCAAGTTTTTAAGTGAAAGAGGGTAGATTTAGATTGGACATATGGAAGAAATTTCTACAATGAGGGTGGTGAGGCACTGGAAGAGGTTGCCCAGAGAAGCTGTGGACACCCCATCCCTGGAGGTGTTCAAGGCCAGGTTCAATAAGGCTTTGAGCAACCTGGGCTAGTCGGAGGTGTCCCTGCCCGTGGCAGGGGGTTGGAACTTGATGATCTTTAAGGGTCTCTTCCAACCCAAACAATTCTATGATGATTCTATTATTATTGTGTATCGTCATAACAGTTGTCAAAATATATCCTAGCAATAATGGTCTCCTAAATTGCTATTGCAAGAAGTAACCTGAAAGGACTGGATCTATTGGGCAGGAAAATCTTCCAGTTTCTACATGCATGTTGCTAACAACAAATTGCTGGTGAATAGGGTTGGCAAGAAAACAAGAATTCCATGTCCTCCAGTACTGTGAGGGTTTGAAATTTGTTTTTCCTGTGCTTCCTTTTATCGAGATGAAAGACATGCAGCAACTTCTTGCTGCTGCTAATTTCTAACATGGAACTCATGGTGCCAACCTCTTGGAAAGATTTGTTTACATACCACACTGTATATGTTCTTTTTTGGTCTAGGATGCAGACTAGACCAGAAGAATACATATGTCAGGCCATGGAGTATGTCTACTGAGGGCAGAATTCAGTCCATGTAAGAGAAATGCTGTCTTTTGTTCTAGAATAACAGTATTGCCATCTGTGTTTCATCAGAAACTTGGCTTGCTTCTCAGATTAAGAGAATGCCTTTAGAGAAACTCTTTATCTTAAGAATGAAGTGGTTTACTTACAACAACATCAAATATTGTTATGATACTATGCTTTCCTGTGAACCTCTAACTTCAAGAATCATGACATCTAGATGCAGAAAGAGAGGGAGTGAGAATGTATTTCTTACCTGCTGCTCAGAAAGAGCACTCAGTCACTAGGACTAGGATGTAATTGTTTCATTTAATTCATCAGTTTGTCTTATGGACAGGAGTTCTTAAAAGCCTGCATTGCTAAATTGTTGATGGAAATCCACAAACTCTCAATTTGTTCTTTCACAGACAAAGTTTGAATACCAGATGACTCTTGAACCTATAAAGCAAACATGCTGTTCACCATTGAAGCAGGACACCTGCAAAGTTCTTAAGAATGAGCCTTGTGGTGCACGCTTTGGGACTGCAATTGCTGCAGTGAAGGATCTCAATCTTGATGGATATAATGACATTGTAATAGGTTCTCCCTTAGAGGATGATCATCGGGGAGCTGTTTATATTTATCATGGCCGTGGCAACACAATCAGTAAAAAATATTCACAGGTATGAAATAAAACTTTAAAGATTAGCAACTGCTTTAAGTGTACATAGCACAAATCCTGTTTTCACATGTCTCGACCTGTCATGACAGCTTCTTTTTTAAAGTGCTCTGTACTTTTAAACTCACACTGCTTTAACTGAATTTAACATTGTTAGAAAATATATTTGCATGTTTTTATTAGAAACATTCTGAAATGTTCTGTATAGCCAGAAAAGTAGATATTTTGCAATTCTGAAAATTTATATTGTGTTCATCACCATGGTAACCATTTTAGGAGTATCGTAATGAAAATTGAATGTATTTAAAGAGTCTAACAGTCATCTAATTGCCAACAAATGTGTCTTGAATGTTTTTATAAAATCTTTTGATATGCACTCTTAATGCTTTTCACAGCGTATTGCATCAGGTGGAGATGGAGAAAAAGTGAAATTTTTTGGCCAGTCTGTGCATGGAGAAATGGATTTGAATGATGACGGGCTGATTGATGTCACCATTGGAGGCCTTGGTGGGGCTGCCCTCTTCTGGTACGGATGCTCACAGCAGCTCTCAGGCTAGAAAGTAGCGATTTCCTGGGTTACTGGTGTAACTTGCACGCAGTACTGTTCGGACTGTTGAGAGGATACTGGTTTCATCTCATGCATTGACACTGTCTGTGAATAGTCATATTTTCATGTCTCTCTGGAGGAACTGGTATTAAACTTGATGGACAGCAGTAACAAATACAGGAATGTTTTAGAAACCTTGTTAGCCTACTGTGAAGACCTTGTCTTTCTAGACCATATTCAGAATAGAAACTGATTCCACTTGTGGCACCAAGTAAAACAGAAAAAAACCTTTTTTACAGTATATTGCATATCATCTTATTAGCAATATCAAGGAGAAATTGAAATGTAAAGGGATCACTAAGAAAAATCCTTTGTCTTCCTAACAAGAAAACTCTAGTTTGAGTCCCTGCAGAAAAATTTGGGAAAAAATAACTAAAATTTCTGGTTAACAGTGAATTAATTTTCTTTACAAAAGAGCATGTTTCAGATGGTATAATGAGTAATATATTTTTTTAAGGGAGAACAGAAAAATACCAGTAAGAGACATAAACAAGGTAGCATATAATCCCTTATTTCTAAAGCACAACTAGAACTATTTCTCTCTCTGGTAAAGTAATTGCTAAGCCAGCTCCTTGCTTTCCTTGTCCTACTGTTCCAACTAACACACCTGCTAGGTGATCAAGTTAGTCAGGTCTTGCTACCATCCTCAAGCTGACAGCTTCTCCTCGCCTTCATCTGGTAGTTTGTCTTTCTGAAAGCTCCATCTGTAAATGCAATGAGATACCCCTTCACTGCGTTGTTTAGACCACATATTTGAAGCAAGCTGTTTTGCCAGCTAAATTTGCTGTGGGTTTAGTGTATCAGCATACTCAAAAGCAAAAAGAACTGAGTTATAGCAAAGGGAGAGGCAGGAATGCATTGCATGGACAGGGATAAAAGGGAGTTAAAGTGAAGCAAATTTTAGTGAATCGCAGCCTGTTTAGTTACCCATAGCCTAAGAGGTGGTATGCTACCCTCCAGCTTGTGTATAATAATATGTTCATCTAGCGATACCCTTGAGGATAGATCCAGGTCTTCAGGCTCTTTTAAAATGGGACTGGCTCTATAGAGTTGCTTTTGAATGTTTGCTTTCGTCTGGTGTCTGTTCTGCAACAAGCACAGCACTGTGGAAAAACCTTGTGACCATTTTATCTTTAATTTGTTGTTTACTGCTACTATGTATAGAGTGTATAGTTAGTTATTTGACTAGGCCATCACATATGTGTCTTTTGATGTTGAATGTTGAACATTTTGTAAGTTCATTCTTGAATGGAAAAGTTGCTGCTATTATTTTCAAGGCACTTTTTCTCTGTGTTTTTGTTAAGGTCTCGTGATGTGGCTGAAGTAAATGTTTCCATGCAATTTATACCCAAAAGCATCAATATCCAACAACAAAATTGTCAGATAAATAAAAGAAAAACGATATGCATAAATGCCACGATTTGTTTTAAGACCAGACTAAAGTCAAAGGCGGATACGTTTGAATCCAGTAAGTAGAAAAGCACTAAGTTACGGAATCTTTATGCTATCAAACTGCTATCTCACATTCATTTATTTCTCAGAAAAAGTGGAATGCAACCCTTTTAAAATCGCTGCTCAAAGTCCATTTAAGATACCGGGGGAAAAAAAGAATATGTAGAGGCAAATTGGTTTGTCATGTGAATGTCAACTTCTTTTGCAGGTCTGCAGTATTGGGTTACTCTTGACGCACAAAGACAAATATCTCGAAGCTTGTTCACAGAAAGCCACGAGAGGAAAATGCAAAAAAATATAACTATCAAAGGGTCAGACTGTATTAAACATAACTTCTACATGTTGGCAAGTAAATCATTTAAAGTGTTTTTCTCGTGCTGACATTACAATAAACCAAATGTACTCCATTAATTGTAAATTGAACAACAAATTCTTCATCCAGAATTAATCTTAAGTGTACATAAAATTTATTTGCTACTTATGATTTATATATTTGTGTATAGAGTGGAGATAAACTATTTACTTACATGTACAGTCTATTTACCTGTCTCTTTGTGTCTGTCCTAAGAGCATAACACATTCAGTGGAACTAAGCAGCTGTCGTAGTTAATAGTTTAGGTGCATTCAAAACTTAGCAGGAGCATGTGAGCTGGAAGTCTAGTTTCCATATTGGTGCAATTCCTCTTACCAAAATACAGTTAAAAACTCACAAATTCGGTTTGGGATAGAGAATACTCGTTCACTGCAAAACAGAAATGTACTTAGCAACTGTGAGTATGGAATTGCTCAGATTGTAACTAATGTGCGGAGTGAATGGAGGTATATAGTTACCCGCATTTAAAATGTTTATTGACTTCACAGTTGTATCATAATTCAAAACTAATGATAAATGATGCCTAGAATTTGCTTGAATATGCAATATATGTCCTAACAGCAGGCCCCAGTTTGACTTTGCACAAGGTGATCATAGAATCACAGAATCACAGAATGGCCTGGGTTGAAAAGGACCATAGTGATCATCTAGTTTCAACCCCCCCACCATATATACATCTGTTCTTCACCTCACTGTGATAACTCTGTGATACCTCTGTTCTTCATCTCTGATCCTTTAAGCACAACTAAAAGAGGAAAGTCAATGAGTTGACCATTCCATGACATTCTTAAGTGAAACTGTGTTGGATATGCTCAGGCTATGTGACATGTGTGTGATGAGATGAGATACACAAAAACATTTGTAGATATTTATAAGGATTTGCGTGCATGTTAAATGCTTTATCTTCAATTGCAAGCATTCAAATACTCCTCTAGCAAGGATGGCGACAGTGTGACTGAACAATACTTTACCTCAGCATTGTTTGGGCTTTTTTAACTTCCTTAGGTACTAAAGTGGATGTCCATAACAGCAATTTTCTTTTCCTTATGTTCTAGGATAAGCCTGACTTTCAGGACTCTGTAAAAGTTTTGCTGGAGTTCAATTTCTCTGATCCAGAGAGTGGACCTGTTCTTGATAGCAGCCTGCCAAATTCAATATCAGAATATGTAAGTCAGCAAGATTCTGTATTAATAACCAAACCATTTAAGGTAAAACTTATAGCCCACACAAGAACTGAAAGTGTTGTCCACAGGTTGGCTAAAGAGGGAGAGTCTTTTTCTAATCCAGATGGATGACATAAGTAGAAAGGTTATGTTTCACCTGTGCATTCTACAGGATATTGGCATGCTTAACTGATTAGTATTAGGGGAGATGTCTTTGACTGTCAGACAGAAGACCTTAAATAAAATTAGATAGGGTATTAAATTGCAAGTACTTAATTTTAATAATAAATGTAATAAGACTGAGAATAAAAATATTCTTGTTGCAGATTCCTTTCACAAAAGATTGTGGAGCCAAAAATAAATGCATTTCAGATCTTGTTCTGAATGTAAAAACAAGCATAGCTGGAGACAGGTAACTACACTGGGTTTATTGTATCACTTGATATCTGTACAAAATGTCTATGTAAATTATAAATTCTGTAGTCTAATAACATACTGTTATGGATAATTTCCAAATCAGAAACAATGTAGTCTGGATACTGAAGGAATTTCCTTTTTATGTTGAAAACAGATTCAAAAGGTAAGATGTCCAACATTCTCACTTTATTTTACAGCTCTTCTCCATTCATTGTAAAGTCACGCAATGATAAGTTCACCATCCAGCTCTCTGTGAAGAACAAAAAAGACAGTGCCTATAACACCAGAGTTTTGGTTCAGTATTCTCCAAATATTATTTTTGCTGGCATTGAGGTAGGAATTTTTTGCATTATGACATTTATCATAACCTATATGGATAGGGAGATCTAAGGAAGTCTTTGTATTAAGCCTGAATTTCACTGCTCTGGCATCATCTCGATTGATTGGAGGAGATTCCCTGGGAGTGCTGTCTTTGTTTATCCCTCTAAAACAGTGTATTTATTTTGACCTGAGTGGACTGTTGCCTAGTCTCCATAAATTACAGGCACAAATTTCACAATGGCGTTTGGACAGTAAGTGCCTGCATCTTAGGTGTACATCAGCACCATGAATAATCTGTGCATTTGTACAGCCAGAAATGCCTTGTTATTGATCAGTTCAGCTCCTGAGCCTCTAGAATTCTGCTTCTGCATGTGTATAGAAAAAGCACTGTCTCTGCAGGACAGCGTTGGTCACTGCCTGCCTCATCCCTGCCTCACCCAGCATTTACAAAGTAGCTGGTTTTCTTCCTGCCTCAGCAGATATGCTACAAATTCACCTCTGTTCGGGTAGGAAACATTAGGAGAAATTTGTTTTCAATCAGAGGTCCTGAGTGTTACACATGAGGAGAAGTCAGGGATCCATAGCACTGTTGCTAACCCTGAGACAGTAATTTATTGAGCATGAATGCCAATTTTATTTCCAAGTTGGGAACACATTTACAAAATTACACTTAAAAATTCTGTACTTATGCGTATGTTGATCTGCTAGACCCCACGGCTAATTTGCATTTTGTCCAGTTTGTATATAATTCCTAATGTTCCAAACACTTTCACTGGAAGGGAATAATGGCTGCTAATTGAGTAGATGTCTATAGGTGGAAATTATTTTGGAGGAGCTGTGAGTTCCTACTTTTGTTCAAGTTCAATTAAAGCTTTGATTCTTATGATGTTTTGACAGTGAAAAGCAGCAATGGTATATATGTTCAACAGGCCCTTGAAGCTTAGTCAAAATTTAAAGGGAGTTTGCATAAGGTCATGATTTCACTTTCTTTTTCCTTTAGGATGTACAGAAAGATAGTTGTGAATCTAACCATAACATTACCTGTAAAGTGGGATATCCATTTCTAAAACCTGAAGAAGAGGTAAAAAGTTCCCCTGCATGCAAGTTCTCCTTGTTCCATCTCATTCTAAGGCCAGGGCAGTCCCTATCACCTCTGAATTTCTTTCATCTTGTATTCACTGCAAAACCTGTCCCTGCATGTTTCCCAAGCTATCCTTGAAAAGAACTGCACTGCGCCAGATAGGAAAACATCAGGTCTTCAGTACCTGGGCAGTCAGCTGTGGTATGTAAGGGGGTAAAAGGTGCCTGTTGCCATTGTTGACGCTGGTTGAAGGCAAGTGGCACATTTAGCTAGAAGGGTCTGTCTCCAGAAGGATAGGATATTGGGTAGGATATGGGTTAGGATATACTGATAAAGTATTAGATACTGTGGCTTTCGACAGACTGTAGCCTATGACTTTAGTTATTTTGTATATAAAATTTGGTCATATGGTTGAAAAGAGAATAAGCTGGTATGTGGAAATGCTAACCTGGATCTGGCAAAGCCAGGTGTCAAGAC
This sequence comes from Pterocles orientalis, assembly GCA_011057875.1. Taxonomy (NCBI): domain Eukaryota; kingdom Metazoa; phylum Chordata; class Aves; order Pterocliformes; family Pteroclidae; genus Pterocles; species Pterocles orientalis. The sequence goes on along the minus strand of WKFP01014069.1, from coordinate 365,379 downwards.
TTTGCCTCTGCTCAGTGGGAAGCAAGAGTCCTTTCCAGCAGGCAGTCCACTTTAAATCAAGCTCCAATTTGAACAACTCCAGTGATAAGCCTATATCTCATCCTGGAATAGAGAGGGAGCTTTAGCTAAACTTAGCCTTTGAAAATATGCATCAAAGCCTTACTTAAATGGTTCTGATATTGAATTGGGAGATACCAAATTGCATTCAAATAAGACCAACTGTCTTTCCTGGCAGTTTCTTGTTGTTCCTTTGTGTTATCAGGTCTGTGTGGCAGATGCGTAACAGGGGGAGTAATAGGAGAGATGTCGTCTTACATTGCCTCCCACATACACATTCCAGCTTGTGTCTTGGACTTGTAGGAATTAAGTCAGCTGTTACTTTCTTGGAGCCAAATAAGCATACTACCCAATGCCAGTGCCCACAATGCTCCCTTCCCAGCTTAACTCTATTTTTCACATTTTCCTTTCATGCTTTGATAGTTTGTCTGTAGCTATAGATCCCTAAATTTAGAAATTTCACGCTCTCCTTTGCATTCAGAAATCAATTAATCTCTGATTCATGGATATGCATCCCTAGTACAGTCTTTTTTGAAGCCTATTTCTGGACCTTTTTTTTTTTAAATATTAAGGAATATCTAAGACAACTTTCTCTGACTCACGTTGCAATGAAGATTTGTACACATTAAAAGAAAAATAAAAGTCTGAGCTGAAAAATCCTGTACAGTAACAAATACCAAAACTTCTGATTCATATAAAATTACCCTAAAGAGTCAGGATATGAAGAAGGACATGTTTGGGACAGTGTTCCTGAGTTCTGTGCAGTAGTGTTCCCGAATTCTGTGTGGTCCCAAATTGTGATAGATTTGCCCTAGTTAAAACAATGAGGGAATTTTTGTGATGACATAGCAGTTATTTTTTTTAATGTTGTAAACACTTCTGTTCAGTGTTCTAGGTGTTCTACTGTATATTGAGATGCCAGCAGCCTTCTATAGGGAACTCATCTCCACTGTAATTGTGAGGCTTTGAAGCTTTGTTTCTTTCTTACTAGAAAAAAAAAAGTTGTTTTTATAAATTGCTTGCAAGACCAGTTGGTTTCTATTAAGAATTATTTAGGTATGTATTTGTAATATTCTATATAATAAGTTTTATTGACACTTCTCAGTTCTGAAAATTTGAGCCTTTTGTTTAATAAGAGATAACTATTAGATTTCCCTCTTGGTTGGGACAAATTCAAAAAAGTGGATTCATGCATAGAAAAGTGTTAAAATGTGAATAAGAATTCTGTAGATATAAGTAGCAAAAATTCACTAATTTTTCATCAGACCAAAATTTGTTAATATGCTTTCATTTATTTTCTTTTTTCTTTTAAAATGTGTAATGTATTTCTCCAAACAGATTTCCTTCAAAATATCATTCCAATTCAATGCATCTTATCTCCTGGAAAATGTTACTGTTCATGTGTATGCAACAAGGTTAGTTGCAATCATTACTTGTTTGCCTTCTGATTTTTTTTCTCTGAGAAAGCTTGTAGGAAAACAAGGATGACTTTTCTAAACTCAGAAGTAGTTAAACAAGCTGTAGAGTTGGCAGCTCTATGGATGTACGTGGTCCAGCAGTGGACTGAGTGGACTAAATAAATAGCTGTTTGTTTCTAGAGCCCGAGAGTCACAAATGAGTCACAATTTCCAGTAGTTTTACCTTCAGAAAAGGTTTATTCTCCTACAGAATTACTGCATACTTTAGCATGAACCACAGTTTATGCCAAACAAGAAGGTCTGGCCTTCAAAGAACAGGAGCATTACAAAAGTGGTCTGTGATACAGTAGAGGAATGTGCTTGCCCTCAGTGTTTGCTGTCCCTGCAAAATTCAGGGATGGTGTGAGAGCAGCAGCCGTTGCTTGATCCATTTTAATTCAGTCAACTGCAGTGTATAATTTTGACAAAAATGCGTCTCTGAGGTAGGACTGGTACAGGACTTAACTTTTTACTTACTGGAAATAGTCCTTTGAATTCATTTTTAGGAGATAGTAATTAATTGTAGTGTTTTTTCATACCCAGAGCTATAGGTATTTCTGTTTCTTAAGATTCCTTCCCACCTAGTAGTTTTGTTGTGTGTGCAGATGACTGTCACAGTCTGATCTGAGTGGCATATGTTGTCTTATTTTAGTGACAGTGAAGAACCACCTGAGACCTTGAGTGACAACAGAGGACACGTTACAATTCCAGTAAAATATGAAGTAGGATTAATATTTGTAAGGTATTGATGCGTCTCTGTACTTTTACTTGCTAGCAGAGTAAATAGCAGTTGTTCAGAGATAATATAGTATTGTTTTGTTGTTGGTCTGTGCTCAGTATCTACAGATAACAGCTCCTAGGTTCATGAACAGGAAGGAGGGGTCTCACTGAAAAGAGCAGTTCTATGAAATAATGGAGCCTATCTGGCTTTATCTCAGTTTTTTCTGTTTAAATTTGATCTGCAGTTTGCAAATACAGCAGCAACTTTTGTTGATTCTTGTACTTTGCTGTATTCATTCAAAGGTGTTTGAGGTAGATAAGAAAGCAAAAACTTCCAGATTCCTGATGGCCATGAGTTTGTATCACTATAATATTGCATGGTACGGTGTTTGATTTCCAGCTTCAAAGATTAGCCTTAATTTTAGATTCTCAGAGAGGTTTTTTATCAATTCAGACATAAACTTTGATGCAGGTCTTGTGGTACACTTTATTTTCAGAAATAACTAGAATTCAGTTAAATTCCATCCCTGTAAAACATTATAAATATTATCAGCAGAGTATATTGCATAGTGTGCAGATGTAAATAATGACGTTAAATTCATTTTGGATACATTCCATGGTTCAAATCCAGCCTTTGTTTGACCCGTAAGGAATAACATTAAATTGAGAAAATGCTGGTTCTCTTCTCTTTTTACCCTGTTTGTCTTTTATAGGATCTTGCCTGTTTCACATGGCAATAGTCAGGATAAGGGACTGCACAGCTAGAATAAGAACAGCAAAATCAGGCCCTTGTGTTATTTTCAGGAACAATATTTGCTCATTTAGTAGTTTTATCTGAACAAAACATTTAAAACGTACGTAGCAAAAAGCAAATACTACTCAGAAAATGGATGGGTTGAACTTCAGTGGAAGTAACAGTGCACTCTTAATTGCAAGACTAGTCCTGGAGGATTCATGAAATAATGAAAATGCCTATAGTATTATTAACTACTAGAGTTTTTATGAAGTTTTTGTGCTTATTGGGGTTTTTGTTTTGTTTTTTAACCTGCAGTGTTTTCAAGGAGCACCATGTTATAATTGCAGCAAATGATACTGTACCTACTGCTATTAACACAACAGAGCAGATTGGGGATGAAGTTACTCTGCATTACAGGGTAAGAAACAATTAAAACTGCATGATATAGGTGCTAGCTTCATCTTCTTTATCATTTGGTTTGGATCACTTAGTGTCATAGCCTATTACTTAAATAGAATGGTTACTTTGTGTTTAAAACTTTATTTTTCTTGCTTGCTTTGGAGTAAGGTGAATCAGAGGGTCTCAGTAGTTTGGGTGGGTTTTAGAGCTGCTGCCCTCAGCAGGGGAAAGAGCATGCTCCAGTAAACGAGAACTTGACCTGCACTTATTGCAATTTTTAATATCTAGTCAGCTTTGAAAAAGGCAAATGCCATGCTCCAAGAACATTGTCTTCCTGATGGAATGAATGCTGCAAACTCAAATGACTTGGAAAAGATATTTAGTGGACTAGAAGCCCAGCCTCAAGTTTCAGTAGGACTTAATTTATTTTTCTGGAGAGTATCCTTGCTTCCCAGTGTCAAAACCAAAGCTGAACAAGGGTCCCATATACAAATGATAAAAGTCTCTGAATCAACTTTCTGCATGTGAAAAATGGGCCATCAGAAAGTTCTTTCTCTCACTAACTAACAATGGCAAAGCTTTTTTTGTGGTTTTTTGTCTTTTTTTGTCCCACCTACAGTGTTTTACTCAGGTACTTTTTTTAGTTTGAAAGTTCAAATCCAGTAATCTCAGAGCTTCTGTGGATGTTTAAGCCATGATTGATCTCATTTCAAAATCTTTGTTTTCTGAATACAAGAGCTGGTGGACTGCAGAGCATACCATTTATGATCTTGTGAGCACAACTCATCTCTGCAAGCAGCTTAGCACAAAAAAATAGAGAAAAAGTTAAACAAGTTCTTGAGTATTTATTAAGATAGTATGGTTCAGAGACAGGACCACAAATTCCCCTGCCAGTAATTCCACCTAGGCTTTTTCTCCATCCTCAGCCACAGGCATGTTCAGAAGCAGCAGCTTACAGATTTGTCATAGAATCATAGAATGGTTTACGTTGGAAAGGACCTTAAAGATCATCAAGTTCCAACCCCCCTGCCATGGGCAGGGACACCCTCCACTAGACCAGGTTGCTCAAAGCCTCATCCAGCCTGGCCTTGAACACCTCCAGGGATGGGGCATCCACAGCTTCTCTGGGCAACCTGTTCCAGTGTCTCACCACCCTCACAGTGAAAAATTTCTTCCTAATATCTAATCTAAATCTACCCAATGTCCTATGATGTTCTCAAGGAAAACATGGGAGAAGAGCAAGTGAACAGGAGGGCTGTTGCCTAAGCACACCTGAGGAGGAATCATCAGGAGCAGCTGCTGGTACAGTGGCTTCTCTCCCATGTTAAAGCCTTTTGGGGACTTTTTAAAAAATTGAAATGAAATTACCTTAGATAGAAATCTCAGGTGATAAGAGGATGCAGTAAAGAATACAAGAAAGAATTTATGTCAAAATGGGCCCTGTCATCCTGTTCATTTGATTTTCTTCAATAGATCATTGTATTACCAGAGACCACAGAAGAATGTGTCTGCTAATTCACAACAGGCTGTTCTCAGGGAAAAAGTAAGAGTTCATCACACTACTTTTTTTGCGTAACTGACTGGGGAAACATGAAAAAAAAAACCACCAGAAGAAAAGAAAAACACAGGAAAGGAAAAAAACTACAGTCAAATACCAAAAAATAAGGAAAGTACTAATCAAAACATTTTCTTTGGTTTTTTTGTAGATTGAAAAAGGTGAACACTTTCCAATGCCAAACCTCACACTGCAGATTTTATTTCCCAATGTAACAGAAGCCAAGAACACTCTTCTCTACCTTACTGCATTGTCACATTCCCAAGTAAGCTAGGAATTTGTAATTTTATTATTAATTTAAAATTATTTTTTGCTGTAAGGAACTGCAAAATGCAAACATTTGGGTTTATGCCCAAATCATGCTTCAACGTGGATCTTGCTTTTAGTCTAAAAGACAAGATGCTGGTGTTTTACGAGTATGTACAGATGTGCATAAGAAGACAAAGATAAGTTTTCTTAAAAGAGAATGAGCAAATTTTAAATGGTGTTGAACAATAATTGGACTATGAGAGGGTTAATTTGATATATTGCCAAGTCATCAGGGGTCCAAACTGAGAAAGAGCAATTTCTTTCTTAGTTTTGCCTACCGAGCTTCAGATCATCTCCATTATCAGCAGTGCTTATTGCAAATGCTCTAGTCCTGCTATGTACATCTAGTGGTCAATCTCCTGTTCAGTCCTCTTCTTTCTGTCACTGAAATTAGTTTTCCGGCATGTCTGCTCTCCAGCACTAGCAATCCTCTGGCTTCTTCCTTCTCTGGGGCACTGACACATCCTGAACGGGATGGTAGGTCATGTCTTTCAAATCCTCTTCACTGCAGCCCTCATTTGAGTTTTCCATTTCAGTCCTCCAGAACAGCTGGAGCAGATCACAATTCAAGCAAGTCCCATAATTCCAGATCTGCAAATATTAAAATTAGAGCTATATCAATAACTTTATGGCTGAAGAACCCAAATATCACTATAATAGTGACCTCAAGCTATTTTGGGGGGTTTTTTTCCCTCTTTCCCTCAGAGAGAGACACATACACAGGAGCACCTCTTCCCAAATATTTTATTTAGTTTTGAGGTGTTGCACCACTGAAAAACAAACCAAATGGTCTAAATGAAGGTTAAAGTTCACTTTAAAACAAAGAAATAAAAAAACCCAAAATATTTCAGAATACAAAGAAATTGTGTCTGTTCTTTAATTCCTTCTGCCATTATTATAATTCCTAGGCAATCACCACATTTGACCCAAGTTTGCAGATAAACTCAACAAATCTGTGCTTTTTCTGTGCATATAATTAATCTACCACTACCTACACTCTAGTGATAGTAGTGTGCCAAAGTGCACTGCAGGGGACTGGGCAACACCAGAGCATTTCCCAGATGCCTTTGAAGGAGCCATGGAGGTCTATCAGTGCTCCAGCACCTGCTCCCCCTCCCTGGGTGATGCAACAGGGGCTTCCCAATCCTGCACTTAACCTGCCTGTCTGCTTGCTAAGACAAAAGCTAGTCAGCTGGTTCATGTAGTGGTCATATTGCAGGAAGCTCTTGTTTGCTTCTACAAATGTTTAAATAGCTGGATAGAGTTTAGGTTAAATTATCTCATAAAAATATAATTTGCTGTTTGAATAATGGTACTTCAATACCTACACCTTCTGAATTTCCTATTCTGCACTCTTGCAATATGCAGTTTTATTGCATTTAGGGGTTAGTAAATATTATTAACTTTATTAAATATCAAATATTAATAATGTTGGCTTGTTTCCAGAGAATTTTTTGTAGTAGATTGGATATTCAGGCAATGAGATTAATAATTCTGTTTCTGCTAACAGAATGCCATCTGCCAGACTAGTTACCCTGTAGATCCCTTAAAGATCAGCACTGGGAAACCATTTGTGTTGCCAAAAATAAAAGAACCTACAAAGGATACAATTATGGTAAGCCTACATATAGTGTATATATATTCATCTCAGAATATTAACCCAGATCTTTGAGCTGAGTACTTCTGCAATAAATATTAAAAAACTTCTCTCAAACTGTACCCTGTGAAAACTCACTTTGTCTTAATAGCCTGAAGAGCCTTCTTTATGTAGACTAGGTATAGTTTTTATTTGACTACAAAAGTGCATATGGAACTGAATTTGGGGTATTTGGTTTTTAAATTATCAAATGTATAAATAACAGTACAGCTGAGTAAATCTTCACCTTCTATATCCTCGTTGTAATTAATAAATAGTAGTATTTTAAAGGCTTCGTCTCCCTTGTAACTTTTTTAGACATCCAGTTGAAAATACTTTCAAATGCTAGCACTCTGATCTGACAGATTTTCCATGCAGCTGGTAGAAATGTAATTGATGATCCTGTTTGGAAAGGTTGAGCCTCTCACATTTGGGTGGAAGGGTTGCAAAGTAATTTTGATGTTTTATTTATTTTGGCATATGGGGGGGGGAACCCTCGTACTGTCTCCTCAGCAGAGAAGTACAATTTGAGTTTCTGGTGCAAATGAAACCATGCCACAAGAAGAGTATTTTGCCTTGCTTATCATAGTTCTTCACAGAGATGATAAAGCAAATGTTTCCAAAGTGGTGATAATGATTATACTGCCCTCCCAGCTAGCAAGTGATACTGGGCAGTAGAGATACTTAAAATTTAACACACACATCCTGCCATGCTTGAAAGATGCAGGTGTCCTGTGATTTGAAAGGATAAAAAAACACTGCAGAGAGGCCATAGCTGCATTGGCAGAAAAAAAACTTGCTGTTATGTTCTGTGCCTCTTATAGGAGCTCTGCTGATGCCTTTTGCTGCATACTCACAGCAACAGATCTTCCTCCAGGCTAAGCAAGCCTGCAAAAACTGACTCTGTTCTACCACAGCATGAATATCTCAACTCGGTTAATACACTGCAGTGTCATTTTTACGTAAAAAGCCCCAGTAATTAATATCAGTTTAGTAATGGTGTCATAGCAAGTCAATGATCTGTATGTAATATAGCAGTTTACATGTTATTAGTTTACCAATGTGAAAAGTATCTTCCTATTAATTCATGCTGGTGCCTTTTAAACAGGACTGTGATACATACAGCTGTGCGTCCATTAACTGTGCCCTGGTCCCGTCTGACATATCTCAAGTGAATGTTTCACTAAGAGTGTGGAAACCTACCATCATAAAAGTAAGTAAATTCCATGCATATTCAGGTTACTTCTGGGTTTGAGAAACTTAAGCCAATGTTTCTGATGTCTGTTAAAATTATTCCTTTTATTTTCTTAAGTCTCCACAGTCCCGTAGTATTTGAAATAGTTTCTCTTGCTGTTTTAAAATTTCCTCAAAACTAAGTTTTAGTTGCTAATTTAATTGCTAATAAATGCAATTTATTAGCCCTAAAGTAAGTGCTTAGAGCTTAGCAGGAATTTCAAAACATGGTAAGGAGATAGCCCTTGCTTATTCTTTATTGGTGGTCCTTTTTTTTGATAGTTATGCATCCACCAACTCTAAATCAGCAGATGTAAGGAGGGGTACGTATAAGCATATAATTTTAAAATAAATTTTAATCCAGAAAGATTTCTCAAGTCCAGAAAAAATTTTTTTTGATCAAAAAGAGCAGAGGAGAGAGAGTCCACTTCAGAGCACGCCTCAGTATTTTCTGATGGTTACAACAATGACGAGTCTGTGGTCTGTTTTGCTCAAATGATAAATTTCTGATGCTAAGCTCCTGTTTTCTGTCTTTTTTTTTTTTTTTCCCTCTGGAAAATAACAGGACAGGAGGGGAGGTGCAGCAGAATTTTAGAAAGCCTGAATCTGTCCTTGTGGCCAAAGTAGTATTCCAGGATAAATTTGTATTTCTTTGAAATCTCTGCTCTCTACTCTTTCAAAGCTGTATTGCTGCCTTGCAAACCGTGATGTGTGTGCTGAAGGGGACACACATAAGCAGCTTCACTGAATCTCCCAAAACTTCAGCATTAAGTTTTGGTTTCACCCTTCTAATTTCTACAAAGTTTTCTACTTCAAAATACCTAGTTATAAACCATAGCCATTTCTCTCTGCTTCCAGGCAAGTATTCACAGCTTAACCCTTGTTGTGAAAGCATTACTTAGGAGTGAGAACTCATCACTGATTTTGAGAAATGACCATCAAAAACTGGAGGTGAGAACATGATACTGCATTTATTCTTCATAGTATTTACTGTGCTACTAAATAATTCATTTTAATTCATTACTAGTGAACTGACTCTTACCTTGTAATGTATTATCATACTCTAAATAAAAGTGAGTTGTTTCATATTACAGTAGCAATGTCAGAATTAGTCAGATGATGACCCTAAAATCCCATTACCCACCAGTGTATCTGCGTGAAATGTCCTGTCTGAAGTATTTCTGCCTGCTCCAATATAAATGCTTTCTGCATCTATGGAAATTTTAAATAGTATTTTAAAAATTGTCCTGGGTCATTTAGAAGTGATCTTACTTTGTACATTGTATTCACTTTATTTTTAATTTATTTATTATTTCTTTCCACTTCATTGCCCAGGATATATATTTGAAACAGGTTCTTTTATTTTTCAGAAGTTCCCTTTCATTTTCTTAGATAAAAAAGTATATAACGTTATAGTAGTGGCATCAGCTATAAAGACAAATGTCTTTCATTTTGTTAGATTTGTTATTTATCATTTAATACTCTTTATTCAAAGACTTTTATAGCAGTTAATGCATTGGGGATTTTTGTGATAACTTACACATTCAGGTGCTTATTTACTACAGTGTACATTTTTAAGCGAAAGTCTTATTATGTGTTATTATTGTTAATACCCCCAAAATGTAGAGCAAAGTAATAATTAGTGTGAATTACAGCTTGTGCAAAATATTTTTGGAAATAAAAACATCACAGGTCAACTCTTAGCTGGTATTGTATCCAGACATTTCTTTTAAGTGATAGATGAAAATTCAGTATAAGAGTGAAAACGCAGCTGAGAGGCTTGCAGGTAGTGAGAGCTGCCTTTACAAACCAAGGAATTTCAGAATTTACTTTTTTCAAGACGTAGGTTCAAGCTGAATGTTTAGTGTTCAGCTCTTCAATGCTTTTTTGAACTATAAAGTTGTGTCTCTAATAAATTCTTAAGTTAAAATAATTCAATCTCCTATATGGTCACATTTATTTAAATGTGAATATTCCTTATTTCAGTTTTGTTTACACCTGATATACCTGGTTTAAAAATCAAGTTAGTATCTACACAGCCTTTTACGCTTATTTCATTTAATTGGTTTAAGAGCTTGTTAATCACTGCCACCTTTCAAGGAGGCAGGCATTGAAAGATGAATGACGGTTGGACTTGATGATCCTTGAGGTCTTTTCCAACCTTAATGATTCTATGATTCTATGAAGAATACAGCAGAGAAACTCCCTAACGTGCACTTCAACTACTCATGGTTTTGGTCTTGTGTCCTTGATAACTGACTTATAGCAGGGCCAACCCTCATGATATGAATGCACTTACAAAGTGCAAGATATAACGTAAACATAGGGTTTCATGTTGGAGATCATTTTCTCAATTCCCTTCTACCATGCATACTGATGAAAGTCATGCTGCTCTGTTGATATTTTAGAAGGATGAGTTATTTATTGCTTACATTCTGAACACTTTGCAGACCATGATTAAGATTTCCAAAGAACTCCCACCGGGTACAGTCCCCTTATGGGTTATCCTCCTGAGTATCTTTGCTGGACTCTTGATTCTTGCACTGCTTATATTTGCTTTGTGGAAGGTAAGCTGCATATTCTTGTCTCCATGAAAATAAACAAAGACACATTCTCTGTCGTGTCCTTCTGATGACTAGAACCTCACAGATGCTAATATCTAATAAGTAGCATGAAATCTTGTAGAAATGACAAAATAACACTCCATTTTTCTGATGTGTAACGTGCAATGCTAGCCAATTGAAACCTATACTGCCAGTATGTTTTGAAAAGAAAAATAAAAAGATACTTTAGTACTACTGAGAGTTTATTAAGGAGTTTTTAATTAACTTTGACCGTGGCCTTTGATACCCAGGTTTTTAATTTTTGCAAGAGCTGCTAGGCCTGTGGTGTAAGTATTGCCACAAGTGGGCACTCTTCTTCAAGCTAAATATTTAGCTCATACTTCCATTAGAAGGTTAGAGTTTATAAATTTCAGCATGCATAATCTCTTGAAAAATTTGACAAGTATAAAATAAAATATTATTTATCCAATTTAGTACTAAATAGCAAGTGTTTTAGCCTTTGACATTATGTAGACATAACCATGATTCAGCAATCACACACTGTATGTTAACGGTACTCCTTTTGTCTGCTTTTGTGACATCTCTTTAGTTTTTCTGTTCCCAGAAGAACAATGTTGTACTACAATAGTAAAATATTAAAAGATGTTTTACTGTACTGAAAGTATTAAAACAGTAGTAAGAACCAGCATGTGTGCTACCAATACAGGCTGTATGCTTTGAGCAGTTCTTAGTCACTTTTTTCTTTTCTGCAGGCTGGATTTTTCAAGAGACCACTGAAGAAGAAAATGGAGAAATGAAGAAGAAAAAAAAAAAAAGCAGAAATTTTTGCTCAGGTCTGCTTCAAAAATGTTACTGTAAAATTATAAACTTAGATACACATACAGTGGTCACAATGTTTTCTAAACTCTGGTGAATTAAAAAAATAAGAAGAATAACAAGAAGAAGCAAATCAAGTACACATGCAAAAGAACGATGCAAAGGAAGAATGAACAGCTTTATGACATTTTGTGATACTCAAGGACATACGTTCAAGAGTTGCTCATTTTTGGAGAGTAACTGAATTCAAAGATTCTGATGTTTTTTAATATGGAAAATGCGTAATCATATTTTTCTATACCTATGTATGTGGAATCACTTTTCATTCCAAATTGTGCAACAAGTCAGCTGGTATGTAGCAATCCCAGCCTTTTTTATCACCTTACAGTTTTCAAAAGGAAAAAGCATAATTTTCAAAATTTCCTTCTTATATCAGTTCTGTAAGAGCAGACTGTCTGTTTGTGAAGTAGAACATGCAAACTTCGAGAATGCACCAAATACTGTACGGTAACTGATGTAATGACAATTCAGAAGGTAGATGCACCTGCAGAATTTTGAGTGAGAGTTACTGAAATACCTTGGCCTTCTCTTTCTGCTTTTTTTAGCATGTCCAGCTGAACCCAGGGTACTCCAAGAAAGAGATTTTCATGGTCAAGTGGATTTGTTAAATTACACAACTGTTTGAACTTGAAACAGATATTTGGCAGGCCTAAAAATGTATGCACACAACATTCAAGCCCATTTGATTGCACACTGTACTCAAATAGGCAGGGGCACAATTGTATCTGCAAATTGAAATGTCCGTATTTATGCAGAAAATGTTTAGAGGTACCCTGAAGGTTTGACTCTTGCTGTATATCTTGGAGTAGCCAGGAGGGTGCTTTATAAATTGTCACTGTAAATTTGTTTTGTAGCTATTTAATCCAATGAGTTTAAATGAGTTTAAAGTGTACAAAATTATAATTAACAGAAGCGCACAGATAGGAAACTCAGTACTGGCAAGCTTCTTCTAGTATTATAAGTCACACCTCATCTTTGTTACTTATGAGTTTCAGAAGTGATGAAGAATTTGCATACTAAATAAGCACTTAACAAATGATGTTTATTTTGTGTCAAAGATTAAAAGTTTATATGAGAATACACTGAAATGTAGATAGCAAAATATTTCTTTAAACCTATTTAGACTATTCAGTTTCTTTCTTTCTTTTATGCAATTGTCTTCCCTCCATAAGGATCCCTCCCCAGGGCTCTTAGACTGTGCTTTGTCTTTGAGAGCTTCGTATGTCACTCGCAGCCATACAAAATTAATAGAAGAAAATGGAGGCATACTGGCAAAGTGTGATGTTTCCTCAGCATAGGATGACTCAGTATTGATTGCCAATAGATCAGAAAATGTTGAGGAGACGTACTATAAGTTCTGTAAGATGTACTGGTTTGCAGAAAAGCCTTTGCCTTGCCAAGGAAGCCAGGATAATTTGTTCCTCTTGGTACAGATGTCACTGAAATGAAAAAAAAATCATTTCAGTTTTCCAAAAGGTTTTAACATGGCACAGAGTTTATAGTAATAGCTTTAAAAGCAGTAATATATTTTATAAGACTTTTTTTTTCTTTAAGAAGAGTCCATAGATTTGGTTGAGCGTACCGGCATGTATAGCTCTGGAAAAGTGCCAGAAGGTGTTTTATTGTTGGAAAGGTGCTGTCACTCTTAAGTCTCTTCTGTTTAGTTCCTAAATTAGAGAGTATTTGTCGGGAAAGGCTGAGACTAATGTGAATGCAGCAAGAAGGATTAAGTTTGAAAGTGTTTGCAATTTCTCCTTGTGCCTGTGGGAAAGGTGGTTATTTCATAACAAGAGTCTGCTGAAGGTAGCAGGATGACTCACAGGAGAGGGCAAAGCCCTCCGTGGGAACACTGTGGGTGGCTGTGTTTTGCGGAGCCTGGGAGAGCCTCCAAGCCAGCGGACTTGCTTGCCATGCTTGTCTGCATGCCTGAAAGCAGATGCGATCCAAAGGGATACGAGGTCAGTTCCCCTGGTTCTGGGCACACAAGGAGGACTTGAATTAATATTTAAAAAATGATGCAGAGCAGGTGTGGAGAGAATCCCTGCTTCATTCATCGTGCGAGTTAAATAGTCCTTGAAGGAAAGCAAAAATCCCTTGCTGAACAATGAAGAAAAATTAATATTCACAGAGGTGGTTTTAGTCCCATGTAAGATGCAGGTTTTATTTTAAGAAAATGTATGATTTTGCCCATTTGTTTGAAAGATTTAAATGGAACTTGTATCATCTGGATGCCTCAGAACTGTAATTTTTTTTTTCTTTATAGTATCCCTGTAAAGGCATAGCAGTGCTGTTATTTTATTATGGTTTTGTCAAGGAACAAAATTATGAAGGACTTGTGACTCACCTATGCACACATAGAAAGTCTGTGGTAGCAGAGGAAGTACTTATAGTTATTATTATTCAGACAGTTTGTTAACCATGAGATCATTTTTCCTGGCTTCATAAAATTCACAAGTTGTGCAAGCCACACATCATTTTCATGAAGCATACTTTTATTTTGTTTAAGTGTTTCACTTTTTAGTTATGATAAGCTTTTAACCAGAGCTTTTTACTTTTCTGATGACATTTCATGTCTTATTTTAAAGCATCAGCCTAACTTAAAAAATACAAGTCAACAGAACTGCCTGTTTCCCTAGATAAAGACTACACACAAATACATAAGTATTTTACCAATGCAAAGCACATCTGAGATCAGTGTTCCATTCTTTTTGACTTGCTTTCACTGTAAAAACAGTAATAAGCTTCATATAACCACACTGCTTTCCTCTTTGTCATTATGCTCACTCCTTTTTCACATTTGCCCTATTATCAGATTTTCAGTTACAATATAAGTATTTAAAATATAAGTATGTAAAGGGGATAGCACTATAGCACATTATTCTCAAACAGGATAAATTAGTAAAGTCACTATTTTTATCCATAGAGCCTTTCCATACAGCACTGCAAGAGCAGTATTTTACTGCTTTTCATTATATACAACAGAAGAGCCTACTGAAAGCAATATTGCAAACATCAGGAACATCTCGATGAAATTTAGCAGGCACAAAAATGCCAGAAGAGCATGTAATCTGTTTTGTTCCTCTAAAAAGACACATTAGCACTGTAATATAATTCTAATAACTAACAAGCTAAACTTTTTTTTCAAATAAAAGCCTGTAAAACTAATAATTATAGTAAATTCGGTGGATAACTAGAGCTTAAGTGAGAGAGGGAGTGTGGCCCCCTTAGTAGCTTAGTTCCTAACTTCATCACCAAGTAGCTGAACCTAGAGAGAGTGGACAAGCTACATTTCTGTAGTGGAGAACCTCTCTGGAAAGAAGCAAGAGTTTTAAACCATCACTTCTGCTTCAAATTGAGGCTGTTCTAGAGGTTGTTGGTCCCATATGTAATTTCAGAAGACTCAGCAAACAGCACCTACGTTAGAGCAAACTTCCTGGGCTGCTACTTATGTTCCAGCGCTTGTCCAGTGTCATTCTAGGTCTGTATAATGAGCCCTTGCTACAGACACAACCCACCTATCCTGACTCCTTACCTGAGCCCTTTAGTACATATCCTGTCCTGAGTCATTCTGAGCATGATGTTCCTCTTCTGCAGAGCTTGAGTCAGGGCAATCAACCTTCAACTGCAGCCAAGGGCTTTCATCTCACTTGGCACCGAGAGGCTGGAGTTAAGGGTCACACTCGTCTAATGAATACCACATAGTCTAATTGTTCTAACTTCTTGAATTAACTGTTGTATAGATGATGATGCCATTCAGAAATAAAAGCAGAACAAGGAAATCGGAATGTACTGTTGTTAATTTACCACTTAACAGGAATAAGAGGGGATTTGCATATTTTTTTAAGAAAATCACATTATGCACAGCATTTTCTTTTTCCTGTAAAATTATTCCATGTGTTTTATTGATTAAAAAAAGTTAAAGTGTCTAACAAGCCTCTGTTGTAGTTTGTTTGTTTTTAATTGATGTAAGAATAATATATAGGCATCGAAGTATCTAAAAGCAAATCTACCTACCAGTCAATAGAAATAAACATTCCTGCACAGCATAACAGCAAGGAGAGCTTGAATATGGTCAAGCTGTCAGAAATCCATTGCCGTTAATTGTATGGATTCTGAACTTACAGCCACATTTGAAAGCTTTTCAGAGGACCATACAACATGCTAACATAGATTTGTTTTCATGACATTACATACATAAAATTTGAAGACACATTTGTTCATCTAGCCATTCTTCCTATCCAGTGATTTTTCTGTACAACTTATTCCTGTGATCCAAATAGCCTGTTGTCTTGCAAAATTGTACATGATTCATATCATCTTCCCTAAAGTAAACATTTGTATGAAAACTTCCTAGAAGGCAAAGATTACACCTTTTATATCAGAGCTAACTTTTAGAAAATATTACAAACCATGTAATTACTTAACTGTTATCTCATCAGAGACTACTTTGATGGTGAATCACAATTTTCTAAGAGCAACATCCTGTCTAGTCATAGGGGAGTGCTTACAAAATGTCCTATTCTGTATATAGCTGATCATTAGACTTTGCTGGACATTTTCTCTGGGAGTATTTAAATGAAAATCACAAAAAGCCACTCCTTTTTTTGTTTGTTTGTTTGTTTGTTTTAAATTGCTTTTCAATTGAATTAAAAAAAAGAACTAGAATGGCTTTCTCACAGCAAGAAATGTAATATTATGTATCCTTACAGTTCGTTCCCTTTAGCAGATGGAGCCCTAATACTTCACAGTTCAAAGGCAAAAGCAGTTCATACAGTGGGTGCAGTTTGAGCCCTGTGAGAACGAAGAGTCATAAAGATTAAAGCACTGATGAAGTTTTAGTAACAACTGGTTGATACCACAGTTTAGACAGCACAACTGGATTCTGTTTAAAGAAGCAGATGATAAAGTGAGCTGTCCTGGTTGCAACCATGTTTTAATTGCAAAGGCTTTGCTCATTCAGTAAAAAAAAAAAAAAAAGGGGGTGGGGGGGAGAGTGGTGAAAGACAGGCAGATTTTTCTTCTGACAATGAGCCATAGTGCTCATTTACTGCTTTTCCCCTCTTGTGCACTTACCATTCTGCCCTTCTTCTCTTCTCTTCTCTTCTCTTCTCTTCTCTTCTCTTCTCTTCTCTTCTCTTCTCTTCTCTTCTCTTCTCTTCTCTTCTCTTCTCTTCTCTTCTCTTCTCTTCTCTTTTCTCTTCGTGTTGTAAGTCTTCTCAGAAAGGACAGACATTCCTCAGAGGCTCACTGAATGTTGCACCTCGTAGGGATTTTTAGAGAAATAGGAGAGGGAGCAGAAGTATTCAAAGTGGATTGCACATTTAGATCTAGTGGGCCAGTGGTCTTGGCACATATTGTCAATCCCCTTTCCCCATTCTGTGTTCGCTTTCAGTGATGAAATCCTGCTTCTCAGTTATGGTTCAGCTTCATTTGGTACTGGAAGTTAATATTTATTGCAAAGCTTCATGTACCTGGTTCAGTATTACATATGGTCCTTAAGGTCTACTCTTGGTAAGAGTGCCATTGTTCTTCCTCCTGGGATTATGGAATAGGATCTCTCTCTCTAGTGAAAGTTCCATCATATCGTCTTGCATTACAGAGCCTTTTAATCTTATCAGAGAGTACAAGATGAAAAAGAGAGGATCTCCTCAGTTTACGCCAAAAAGTATGTGAAGGTTTGCAATTTTGTGACAGAGGACATAGTGGAAGAAAAGTAACTATTTTTCTTTCATCTTGGGGAATTGTCTACACAAACCTTGCTGAGTGTTCTCATCTCATGGGCCAAATTAATAGCCATTAATAGCTCACTTTCTTGTTTGCCAGCTCATAAAATCTCCCTGACAAGAGCCTATTGCTCTGGTCTCAGTCATTTTACACTATGCCACAACAGATGCTATTACATCTCAAAACTTCCAGGGTTCAGCTGAAACTTCCCACTACCCTGTTAGACAGGGGAAAAAAAAAAAAAAGAAAAAAAAAAAAAAGGTTCTCCTGGTATCGGTGTAGGTTTTGAGACTTTCAGGAATCTCAAAAGGTACTGAGTTGCTTTTTGATGTTTCTGTGAGAGATCTGCCAAAATTAATTCACAGTCTCTGGCCTCCTTTATGCTATGAATTTCCAGTATTGGGAAAGAAGCCTACAGTTCTCAGAGATCAGCCATTAGCAAGTAGATTTAAAGAGTAATATGTGTCTTACAAGACACTGCTGCAGGATAGTTCGTCCCTTCATTACACTTACTGAGGGCTGGCCTGTTTTTCTTATAGGATGAGTAAAATTTCTGCAATCTGATAAGGAATGCTTTCGTATATCTGGTCAATTAGATGACACTTGATCCCCTTACCATATTTTATATCCCACCCACCTGTCTGATATTTCATCTTTAACTCAAGGTTTAGTAGCTAGTGGTAGATAATGTAACAAATGATCAGTGGAGAATAGGTCTAATTCAACAGCTGTGTATATACCAAAACTTTTTTTTATATATTCAGTATTCTTTTTCATTAACATGTTTAAGTTGCAAATGAGGTAAGAAAGAAAAAAAGAAATAAACCGAAAAACAAAGCAATACATTAAGACCTAAAATTCATCTTACCTAATTAATTTAAAATTCAGCGTGATTCCATGGGAATTCTCAAGGGAGTCAGGTTTGCTAAAAAATGCCTACCAAATGATTGAGCAACTTTTGTGACCAGTAAATAAAAAGAAAGAATGGACAGGTCTTAGCTTCACAAACCAGAAAACAACTACTATGTTTTAAAAATAAAAATGGTCAAAAATGTAAATAAAGACATATTCTGAGGAGATAGAGGTTCTCATCTTCTCATCATGTACTTATAACTCCTGTCTGAGAAATATTTTCAAGATACCCACTATTTTTATGAGTTCAAGCCGTTCTTGGAGATGCATCAAGGTTAATGCTTTGATAAATAGGCTGAAGTTGCTGTGGTAGCACACTGGCTGCTCTAGAGAGCATGAAATTACATAGGCTGCATTGGGAGGCTCCTGTATAGGGCCTCACTTTTGGGGCTCACAGGTGAATGGGAACTTTTTTTCCACTCACTACCTTATTTCCTGTTAATATAATTTCCCCATGACAGGCACACACTTTTCTCACCTGGAAAAAGAGTCGGTAAAAATATATACATACTCTGTGCTATGTAGGACATAATTCAGTCAAAACAGCATGAAAGAGGTAAATGTGTACTGGTGTGTCTAGAGCAGGAAGCAGTGCTGTGCATCAGGAGCAGGACTGGAAAGCCATACAGCTGTTGCTGAAGATATGATGCCCACACTATATTCCTTTTGAAGGATTTACTTTGAAACCTGTCTGGAAATCAATTTTATATTTATTTTTCAGACTACAGCCTCACTTTAAAGCACATGAGTATCATTCCTGCAGAACTGCTCTTTAGATCAGAACACTGGCATACTTGTCTTGCCTGTAGTGAAAAGGAGCACTAAACTACCTATGGCTGCTGTGTTTTCTCCCTAAAATCCTGGCTTCTTCAATATTCAATCCCATTTAGTCCAAGGTTCATATTACCTGGTCAATAAATCAAGTACATGCTAACCCAGACAGACTTTCAAACATTTTGCCATAGTCTATGTTGAGTCTTTTTTTCTCTCTATTGGCCCTTTTCTATTAATTTTTAAAAGTTTTTGTGGAAAACAGGTTACTCATTATCACCATGTGAGAAAATCAGCTTCCCAAACTGTATTTGGATGATTCTCAGAGGGTTTGAGATGGGTAGAGAGGCAAAAGAGGCAACTCCATGGCTTTTAAACCAATCTGCCTTTTGTCTGCTTTTGTAACCTATGTGCGACTTTCTTTGTGTCTGTTTGTGTGTGTGTCTGTTAGCTTACCTCCTTACACCCTTGCACCACCAGAGGTAGAGCTGGGAATGCACAGCCAGGCAAAGAGACTGAGTCCAGGCTTCCTTTGGTTCAAAAGCACAGCCAAAGAGCGAGACTGAAAGAATACATCACCTATGGCAGGCATGATCCATTCATTGCACATTGTACGTTGTGACTTTTCCATATGTGAACACTAAGCTTGGGAACAGACACTAAATGTGGGGCTCAGGTTGCCTCCCATGGGGTGTGCATGTGTGTGTGCCTGGGGAGAGGGCTCACCCTACCACTTTTCACATTACACACTACTTCAGGTGTCCTCTTGAACCGTATGACTGCTTTCCCCTTCAAATCAGTAACTTAGGTATTTCTGAAACCTACACAGAGGGAGTCTTGCTGCCTGAATTAACTATCCACGCTTTCCATGCAGAGGCTTTCAAAGGGAAGTGAGACTACAGGATATTATCCACTGTCACTAATCTTCTGCCCTCTGTGCATATTCCCACCAGGAGAAAGCAACTATCTTGTTAAGAAAGCAATGTTAAGAATACACAAATACATCTATTAAAGTCAAATCAGCCATAATATTCTCAGTAATAGCTTGGAATCAAACCACAGAATGAGCTAGATACTGAAAATAACTAATCCTTATACATACTAGAAAGTCTGCCTTCCTGATTATTCATTATAATTAAATCAATTGAATAAACAACTTCAAATTGTCCTGTCATGGGCTGACTGTGTGATCTACACAAGGTATGCCTGAAACACGCTGTTTTGCCCAGAAGGGAAAGTGGTGATCTGTGGCAAGCTCAGTGCAGAGAGGTGACACTGTCTCTCCAACTCCCTGGCTCTAACACGAAGCTCAGGGGACATGTGCCCACAAGAGGTCCCACCGCAGTCACAGGAGTGCAAACCGACCCTCAGGTCCCCCCTGCACCCCCAGACCCACCTCAAGAACTTCTTAGAGGAGGTGGTGCACGTGTACATGCTGTGCATAACTCCACCCGATGGGAGGACCACTCCACTCGAGGGGGACCCACGCAACACACCTTCCAGAGTCTTCCAACTGAAACAGTATAAAAGATACCAGATGGAGCAGCCATGTGCTGGCCCATCACTCAGGACCCATGATTTGACAGATGACTGTGAACAAGTCATTGCTGGAACCTAGGGTCGTGATACCCCCCCCTTTCCTATCATCTTTATGATGAGAATATCATGGCTGATTTGACTTTAGTAGATGTATTTGTGTTCTTCTCTACTTATTTCCTTCCTCCTTTCTTTTCCTTTCCTTCTCCTTACTCTTCTGCAATTCTCAGATAACATATGGTTAGAGCATAGACACATACATAAAAATATTACATATATAAAGTTATATTCTTGATCATATTTATGATGTAAGAATTACTGGACATACACACATAGTTAAAGTTACACTTTCAATCACATTTATAGTTGTACAGTTAAAGTTATATTCCTGATCACATTCATGATATAAGAATTGCTGGAAAAGTTTACTCTGTTTGGTGTTTGGCACAATATAAGGTTTGGACTTAGATTAGCTACAGTTATACCCTCTACCGCACAGCCACTCCTTTTGTGTAATCCATAAAGAATTCAATTGGATTTTCTTTGTCGCTTGGCATTAATTCTATCTTTGTTTGCCCCTGGGGATTCTCAGAACCTTGTTGCAGCCCTTCCAGGGCCCAGGGTTGATGATGCGGGTTGTAACATGGCCCAATAGCAGAAACACATTAAAGAAACAATATTGGGTCAAACCAAAGGTCTATGCAGTACCGAGTCCTGACGCAAGTCAGCCAAAGCAGATACCACCAGCAAACCAGAAGTCCAAGGTATGGAGGAGACCAGCTTCCCACAAGCACTCTTCCAGCCTCCAGCCTTTTGCAGTTCAAGGTCTTCATAGGCTGGGAAGGTTTCAACGTGTTTAGCAATCTTTGGGAGATTTCCCTTAACTTGACTAGAAATCACATTTAATTTTACACATCTGGCACACTGCAGCACCACAGTCTGCACCTGTGTGATCCCTGGGAGAAAAATAATCTTCTTCTGTTTGTGCTGATCTTGCTGTGTGGTAGCTTCATCAGACATCTCTCCCTCCTGTATTGTAAAAGACAGAGTACAAGTGACCCCATCAGCCTGACCCATGCCCCTTCTAGTATACATTTACTATGTCCTTTTAAAGGCATCTCTTTTCCAGAGCAGAGAGTCCTAATTTTGAGGACAATCCCCACCTTTCTTACTCTGTCTCAACTTTTTCTAATTCTACTGCAGTATTTTGAGATGATGGAACCAAAATAGCACAAAGTGTTAAAAATGTGTGGTTTGGACTGTAGCATAGCAAAGTGCTGTTTATTCTCTGTGCATTGCCTAAATAATTCCTAAAATTTCATTTGTGTATTTTTGACCTTTTCCATTTTAATTCTGAAACTCAATTATTACTAATGTCTAAACTACATCCTCACAGCTAACTTTAACATTTCCTTTTTAGATTTGATTTTTTTTGGTACCTTATTCTTTGTTTTCCTTCAGTGCATCCCTTAACGTAACATTTTTGTTACAGACACCATTTGTCTGCCAAAAATAATAACTCACACTTGGTATCCCCACCTTCTAACATCTTCAGACAAATCACATCAAAGGAGCGATCTGGGTACATATGCCTTGGCCTTCTGTGTGTAAATTACATCACCTTTGCAAGGGCCCCTCCCAGAAATGCATTAACAAAATCTCCTCAGTTTTGCATACCACAGAAACTCTTATTCTGTGGCCACCCCTCACAGATGATGAAAATGGAGACACCTGAATGTTCTTCTGAGAAGGCTGGCATTAACTGCACATTTGTCATCACACTAAGAAGCCAGGATAACACACATTAGTTGTAAAATTCCACAATAAAACTGATTATTAAGTATGTGTTCAGCTGAATATCTTTTAAAAATCAAATATTTGCTCAGTATCTTCCCCTCTGCAACTTTTCATTTTTCTTGAAAATGCAAAAATTATAGTGATCTTTTTGTAGTGGAACTCTTCAAGCTACTTGCTTCCCACAGTCCTCAACAAGAAGAAAGTTCATCTGGCCCTTGTCAACAAAACAGTTTCTTCTGATGTGCAAGTAATCCAAATTTGCATAGAACCAAGTCTGAAACTGCAAACCAGCTCAGGCAGATACAGCATTTTTGGCAAGTGTCCCCATGACCACTGACAAGCAGACACAACAGGGTGCTATGAAACACACCATGAAACAAAGACTGTAGAGCAAAGGGTATGTGTTAGGCCCCATTTCAAATTGCAAAGATAAAAAGCACTAACCAAACCGTTCTCTGGATTATTGTTTTTTAATCAGTGTAGATGAAGTATAATAAAGGATATTTTTTTTCTGAATAATATGTGTAAAATGACTGAAGAGAGTAAAAAAGGTGAAATACTGGACAGTACAGAAAAATCCAGTTTTCTGTGATATGCAATATACAGTTCAGGGTTATATGAGAGAGTTGTTATCAAATGCCTTATAATTTATTTTAAACAGAAGTATTCATCTAAGGGAATTTTGTTAAAGAATACAATCCTCACAGTATTTATTCTCCTATGACCTATTCTTTGTAGATACAGACAGATGTTGGTCTGAGAAGCAGCACCCTGGGAGACAGCCTTTGTGTGTGAGAAACTATTTTTCAACATTGTGTCTGGATGTGGAAGAAAGTTTCATATCCTTAGGGTATATTTATAATTAGAATGATGTAACTGAATCAAAGACATTGTTTCTGAGGGAACTGAGACATCGGGAGTCTGTGGAGGTTATTTTAGGGTGGGGCAGAGGGAGATTCTAGGTTTATTTCATCTATTAAAAAACCATTTTCTTTGTGCTGTGGATTTTTTTTTTTGTTATTGTCCTTTCATTAGTATCCACTAACTAGTGTTTTTCTTCTTCCTTGTCCCAGAGCTGCACATATGTTTATAGGCAGGAAGAGAACCGCCCAGAGCTGCTCTCCTGATAACAATTTGCCTTCTGGTCACTGGATCACCTTTGGTACTGAAGTTGACATTTCTGCCTTAGGTAGCTGCACCTTGAAGTGTCTGTTTGCAGGGCTTCTGTCACACCACGAAGAGGAAAGCCAGGGACTGCTCTGAGACGCACGTGAGTCACTTCTGGTAATGACTGAGGGCTTCAGAGTTCAGAAACGACAATGTCTTGGGGAGTGCTCACAGTCAGCCCATGTGCAAGTTCATGCATTAGAATGACTAACACGTCTGGGTGTCCTCAAAGAGTAAATACGTGAAAGTAATCAATGTGAGTTATACAGGGACAAGTCAATGATTTTAATGTCCTGGCAGAGGTTTCTTGAACTACACAATGTCCTAATAAA
The DNA here is from genome assembly GCA_011057875.1 of Pterocles orientalis. Taxonomy (NCBI): domain Eukaryota; kingdom Metazoa; phylum Chordata; class Aves; order Pterocliformes; family Pteroclidae; genus Pterocles; species Pterocles orientalis. The sequence goes on along the minus strand of WKFP01014069.1, from coordinate 341,598 downwards.
TACTTCTTTAACAATCCCACCTCCTGACAGGCTTCTTCACTTTAACTTACAATTCAGATTCAGAATGTTAAGAAGAAACAATAAACTGAGAGAACACGTGTACTTTTATAGGACTCCTGCAATAATAGCTACAGTCTGTGTCACACCTAGAGGACTAGGGGGGGGATTGGAACTTTATGATCTTTAAGGTCCCTTCCAACCCAAAACATTCTATGATTCTATGATTCTATGACTATGACCTAGATGCTGAGAAGGCGGAAGGCAATTTTCCAGGCAAACTGTCTTTTTCATTACACAATGTTAATGCCAAGAAGTTCAGAATTATTCAGCAGAAATCATTGTTACAAAATAGAATATATCCCATATGAAAAGGTAGCACCACAGATTTTGGTATTTTCCAGAACTGTTGGATGGAGAAAATTAATGTTTCTTAAATACTCTGAATATACAGTATTCCAACAGTGTTGACATGGCTAGATAGGCTCAAAGCTGCACAGCACACAGGTACCCTGGACTTTGCACTTCCTTCTGGTTTCTTTGCAAGTTGAAATCCTCACCTCTTTTTTTACTGGCTTTGATTCCCACTGTCTCCCTGGATGTCGGCCTGGCACCTGAGCCACTGCAAGCAGTATCTTGCATAGGTAATATATCCTCACCATCACTGAAAACCCCAGATCAGTTATGTGGCAAGGCTCCTGGATCCTGTCGCACTCCTGCACAGCTGAGGGCATATTCTGCAGGAATTTCACATAAAGGAGAAGATTGAGACTTAATGTCATTTAACATGCAATTAAATACCCGAGGAAGACGGCCACTCTACGCGGCTACCTAAGTCCACGCTTTACCACGATTCTACATTTTTACGACTCCAAAACTCGGAAAGCGGCATTCCCACCGCCCCAAAGCACTGCCGCAGGGTACCTCCGGCTGAGGCGGTGGTGCCCGAGGGACTGAAACCGGGGAAGAACCGAGGGGCACAATCCTGCTGCTGAGTCTACAGGGGGCCGCCGGAACCCCCCCCGGCTAACACCGCGGGGGAGGCAGGGGGGAGCCCGCGGCACGCAGGGGGCGTGGAGCAGGAGGAGGAGGAAGAGAAGGAGGAGGAGGAGGAACAGTATTTCGGGGCAGCGAGGAGCAGGTGGCGCTCAGTGCCGCGCTGGGAAGCAGCCAGATCGGGAGCGGCACCGGCCCGGCCCCGCACCGCGACATGGGCTCCGCGGCGCTGCCGCCGCTGCTCCTCGCCCTGGGTAGGTCTGTCTGCCCGCCCTCGGTGGGGTTCCCCGCGGGCGCCCCCAGGCTGTGGCCGACGCCTCTCACCGTGGCAGCGGGGTCGGGGCAGAGCCGGTCGGCGAGTGCCCCCGGCTGCCAGCGGCGCCGTGGTTTCCGGGCCAGAGGCGTGTGTGGCCGTGGGTGCGTGGGGGGTGCGGTGCGTGGGCGGCGTTTTTAAAGCAGGTTGAACGCAAAGCTCGTGGGTTGGCGTAGGGTTCGCGTTTCCCTAA
>WKFP01014069.1:328539-339126 GCA_011057875.1 Pterocles orientalis | reverse complement strand
GGAAGGAACGGGGGCAGCTGGATGTGTGAATTTACGGTTCTGTGGTGATTATGGCTTTTTAGAAGAGAAGATGATATTCCTCATTGTGAATGCTGTTCCTAGTTAGCAAGAGTGCTCTAGGTCTGCTCCCACCCTGTTGGGCAGATGTCGCTCCTTGGAAAAGGACAGGGAAACTTGAACTGTCTCCTCCTTCTCTTGGCTGCCTAAATTACCATTACATATATTTTCCTGGGAGTTATAAGCCATCATATTCGCTTGCCATGAGCAAATCCCCAAGCACTTTCAGAGTTTTAATATTACTGTATACTCTTACAAACCCTTAATTAGCGAGTCAATGAAGAAGCAGCATAAAAATGAGTTTTCACTGATGAGCTGTTCCAACTTGTTCTTTCAGTAACTATAGCAAACGCTGCAGTGGAATGTGCGGCTGCAGGGTATGAAGTCGTATACAAAAATATTAACCTGTGATGAGATATACAGTATACAAACAACCTGGTAATTTGGGTTTTTTTAAAGAAAAAATTTTAAAAATACCAGTGGGCAAAACATTCGCTTTGCGTTTTTGCTTAATCCGTCCTTTATTCTCCCAGTTACAGTCACTGCACACCAGGACCATTAACATGCCTTGTAATTCATGGGGTTTTGGGACTTGCAAAGGTTTGTACAGTGGTGCTGAAAGCAGAAGATAAGGACTGATTGTCAGAGGAGGATTCCCCTGGCACTGAGGCTGACAGAAATGGGATAGGTCTACTTTGTTCAGGCACTATTCATTATTTGTCTTTATTTATACAGCTGGAAACTGTCACATTTTTGATTTCAGATGTGTCATGACATTTGATGTTAGTGTATGTAGTTGCTGATATAATACTCACTTAGGAGAAGTAGCAGGGAAAAGAAAGTTTCAGGATGGAAGCATTTTCCCAGGGTGATTTGGAGTCCTGCTGTGGCAGTACTGCTGTAGCTCTGCCATAATCATTTTCAAAGTAATTGAATTCTAATGAACTGTTCAACTTTTAAAGGTGGTATTCTTGAATTTAATTGGGCTGGCTTAGCTGAATTAAGAATACTACAGGAAGATAAAGAGTTTATTTTAAACTTGATTTTGTCTCAGTAAATGAATTATCAGTTATATTAAATGGAACACATAGGGGTATTGCTTTGTTGTGTCTCCAAATTCAACTAAAAGTAATGCAACGGTTAGTAAAAGTGTGGGTTATCAATTGTTGGCCTGTGCTTTTGTGCTTGGTAAGTCTTTAGATGCTACAGACTTTGTAGATGCTACAAGAAGAGAGGAATAGAAATGCTACACCTAATGTTAAGAGGAAAAATAGGTGAAGGAAGGGAACCCTACACAACAAAGCCGGGTGCTTTCTGTTTTAACACACTGGCCTTGGCTGCTTATAGGTTTGCCAGATCTACTTCTTTAAATTCACATTTTAATCATCCAGTTTTTTCCTTAGCTTGTTCTTAAAAATCAGGGCCAAAATAGCCCAGCTCTTTCTTGAGAGTGAGGCCAGTGGAAAATACAGTAGCTTTCCTGGGCTCAATTCTGGTAACATTTTCTTTGGAAAGCTCTAGTGCCCTCATGCTTCAGAGGAGATATTTGAAATTTGGCAGGAAGGTGCTATTTGCATTGTCTAGAATAAATCTACCTAAATTTGGCCAAGTAACAAATCTTTGCAAAACTGCATTCCTCTGGAGAGAAATCTATTTTTATCAGCTTGATTTTAACATAAATTCTCTCCATCCTTGGTGTGGAGCTCAGTCAGACTTCCTCTGCTATAGGAGTTGTAGTGGGGTGTAGCTGTTTCTATGTGAGGTCTCGGTCTACACCTGCAAACACAGAAACTCTCTCTCTTGTGTTCTTACGTTATTTGGTATTTTTACTCCAATCTCTGTTGTTTGAGGCACTCTGCTTTCCAGTTTGCCTCTAGGTCCTGGTCTGCTGATTGTACTGCATGCTCTTAGCTGGTTCCTGGGCTCTGGGTGAATCACCTTGTTCTCCCTTTCATGAGAATAATTCACTTCAAAGTCAGTTCTGAACTAATAGTGTCGGAGGACCATATCTCATGGAAGAAACCAAATTTAGTGTGGCCTCACCTATACTATCTCAGCATGCGCTCACATTCAAGCCCACCACACACCTAACTTCAGTAACCCAGGACATCAATGGTATAACTCGTTCTTAAAATCTCCATTCTGTGAAGCATGCACTCCTCACGCAATTTAACTCTGAAGTGAAAAATCACAGCTAAGTAAAGGTTATGCCTTTTGGGCCACAGGTGTACTACTTGAGAAGCATGAGTCCTCAAGCCTCCCTGTAGGACCTAGGCACCCTAGAGGAGAAAGCAGCCCTCTCTGAAATTGGGAGGGGTGGTTCTCTGAAACTTTGGATAGAATCCAGGATTTCCAAAGGTCACCCCTTTTCTGTTTGGTACATATCTGACCCTTGCTCATGAAAAACATCCAGCTGTCTTGGAGACCTTGTTGGCAATGGGCTGTAGACCCATATAGAGGGTAAGGAGGGGACCCCACTAACATAGTCTCTTTCTTCAGATCACTTCTGTTTAAACTGGAATGAAAGTTGTGCTAAAATAACAGAGTTAAATTTGCAAAAGCTAGGAAGTGCCCAAAATAAGATAGCAACCCGCATTTGTCCCTTCTGTGCGTCACACAGTCCCTTGGGTGCACATGCAGATCCCTGCTGCTGCCGGTGCCTGTGGACAGGGGAAGGTGGTGTGGTCAGAGAAGAGGCTGGGACTCCTGCCTTGCTTAGTTTTGAAGTTATAAGGTGCTCTATGAATGAGGAGGAAAGGTAGGATGAAGAGAAAGGAATACATATATTTTTTTTCCCTTGCAAAATTGGATTCTTTCTCTCCTTTTTTTGCCACAAAAGCTGAGTGCAATTTCAGGCGAGTCATTTAAATCAAATCTTTGACACGTGGTTGGAGCTTTTGTGTTCCTCTCTTTCTCTTTGCTCAGCCAGGGGTTCTCAAAACTGAAGCTGCGTTTTCACGATCTGGTTAAGCTGACCTGAATGTGAGGCTGACTCTGCAAGGACATTTCATCGACTCCTGATTGCATGTTCCCACCACTTTCCTTGTGCAGCCACTGGGGCTTGGTCTGGAGAACAGGTCAGGGACACATTTGCCTGAATAATTTTTTTCCCTTTTTTGGGCCAGGTTGGTTTTGGAGATGAGCTAAACTGATCCTGTTCAGTTGAGCAATTTATTTAAGTGTTAGCACTGGCATAGGGGACAGTCAGAACTCTTGGCCAAAGGAGGGAGGGAAGCTGGAAAAGTCCCTTTCACTGGTAGCCAGCACTTCCACTGGCTTGAGCTGGTTGTGAAAGTTCATCCTGACATGCAAGGCTGCTGTGTATTCACAGCTGTGAATGAAGTCAATGGAAATTGTATTCTGAATGTGCTAAGTATTCAGAAAAAATAAGGTTTTAGCTGTATTGCTAGATAGCCAAAAGTGCTATGTACTTTTGACCCTATTTTTTTTATTTAAATAGGGCTAAGGATGAGCTCTCATTTCACTTGATTGTTGAGAAATAAATTCTCTGTCACTTGCTAATACTTAGATGCTTATAGTCAAGATATGTGGAGATTAATCCAAAAGGAAGCTTAGCTGCCAATTCAGTAGGTTAAAACAGTATATATAAAAAGTACAAGGCTGTGTACTGAGCAGCAGGGACTACACTGATAACTGAATAGCAAGTGTAAATCACACATTTGGTGCAATAAATGAAGTCCAGGTGAAAATTCAGTGCGTGATCATAATACACATGTACACACACCAGCTTAAAGCCGTACAACCCATCTTAATCTTTGTTTTTCTCTTTGTGATCATCTTTTGTTTCCTTGCTGTTTTATTATCATACTTGTGAGTAATGTTGATGTTAAAAATAATACTAAAGTCTGCCGATTTTTTTGAAAGGAGGACCCAAACGTGAACTCTTCTTAAACTGAAACTATCTCTAGTTTTTCCTACTTTAAGAGAGTTTGTCAGGTAGTAGGAGCATCATTATATATTATTTTTGGAGTTTTGCCTTTCACAGCATTGAACATTGGAGTAAGGCTTCATTCATACTGTATTACAGGACTTGTATTTTGTACAAGTTTTGTTTATTTTAGAAAGTATACAAGGTATCACACTCCTAAAGACATTAACAGTTAATATTTATTTGTGCATAATTTGGGAAAAGTAAACATGAGACCTTGCCAACAAGTTTTAATTATGTGCTGTCTGGCTCTGGAACAATTTTCGAATTGTTCTTTGCTTTTTTGGTTGAGTGACACAGAATTTTCATTTAAGATGCCAAAAAGTAAAAGGACTGATGCTCCTTGGTTTTATTGTGTTTCTTAGCCACTATGTAAATGTTATTCATTGTGGTCTTTCTTCACTGTTGTTAATTTTGAATGAGTGAAAGTGGGGTTTTTTTCAGGTACTTTGTGTACTGTGTTTTCCTGAGGGCTAATAACTAGAACTGCCAATGTCATGGCATAATGTCCAAAAAGCAAAATGTGAATAAAATACTTTCCTTCAGGGTTAGTACAGGTGAAAGGGAGTTTACACATCTTCAGATGAGTAAAGCAAGTCATTTTCCCCAGCAGAAATCTTGGGCAGTCTCTAGCCAGTGTTGTTATTTTCATTTAAAGGTTTCCTTTGTTAGGCTCTGTGCAGGCTGGTTCCCATTTCCATGGTGACCATGCCGAAATGCAGACGGGACACAGGCTGGATTCTCATCGGCAGAGCCATGCACTTGCATACCAACGCATGTTATCTGCTTGGCTTAGGACACTTCCATTAGCAGTTTTAATGTTTAAAATTTCTTTTTCACAAAGTGGTCTCTGGCCCTGTGGTACAGCGCTGTGTTAGGATTTCAGACTCTATACAGTCAGAGAAAGCAAGTTGATAAGCTTATTTTTTGTGTAAATAAATTGACTGAACTGTTCCCATTCAAATTAATCAAGAACATCAGAGAACTGTGTCAGCCTTGGTTTTCATGTCTGTTAAAAAAGATAACAGAGAAGGATTTTTATTTATAAACCTTCAGGTGAAAGACCAACACGTATCTGTGCTAAATAGTTACATGAACATACCCCCTTTTCAAGGCACTGATAAAAGGATAATAAAAATAAATGAATGTGAATTACATGGGATAAATGATACCTTCTGTCTATACTAGCTGAGTGTGAGTGTGTATTTCTGTAAAGCAATATGCAGTAATGTTCTTCCTGCTCATGCTGCACTCATTTTCTGGAGGTGGAGAATGCTAAAGGCATCTAGTAGAGTCAACATAAACAGTGTGAGCATTTCCATTGCTTCCAAATCAGGATGGGAGTCCTGAATTACCAAATAAATTCAATAGAGTACCGGTAATTGTTACTTTGAATTAGTCCCTGAATAGTATTTCAGGATCTTCAGAGGACTCCGTTAGTTTATTTTCTCCTGGAGGTGTGTATGCTTTAAAAAGCTAATAAGACTGCACATTTTTCAAAACTGAAACATAGTGATTATATGATAAATACTGATTAGTGAGAAGAGTGATTATGTAGGCAAAGTAAGATAAACAGACTCTTTGAATGCCATACAAGGAAAGACATTTTGTGTATAACTGAATGGCATCTGCATGGTTGGATGTCACACACAATGAATGTCACAGATTCTTTTGTCCCTTTCAAATCGCTGGTAGATGGGGCGGAGGGCTTGGAAGTTACATACAGCCCTGTTGGAACTCTCTTGCCTTATTCCTGTTTTATTTTGCCCTTTTAATCCTGCTTCCAAGTTCATCACTCCTCTTTTTTTTCGTAAAGGGTGTTTTTTTAATTATATAGATCTCTTTGGCTAACATGATTGGTTATTTCTCAAGAACAGATAATAAAGAAATATTGAGGAAAACTGCTGTTAACAACACACTTCTGGAAGGGAGCGTATCACACAGTGGCAATACCTAAGGAAATGATGGAATTTGAGGATGGCGGGCTGGAGAAGGCTGAATTAGGTTTTTACCTTTTATTTCTCTACCAATCTATCTATCTGCCTTTCTAGCTATCTGCCTCAAACATAAGTGACCCTTACACAAGAAAGCTGGCAGCAGTTGATGCTGTGTTAAGGCTGTGGCACAAAACTGTATGTCATAAGGCTGCAGATGCCGAAGCTGCCTAACCTCCTGGATTACCCAGTAAAAAACTACCTCAACCGACTGCAAATCCAGACTTCTTGTCTGAATGAGGAGTAGCTGACCTGCACCCGGCTCATGTGAGCCTAGTGCAGTGGTGGGTGCCATTACGAGGAGCTGGGAAGCCAGCACTTTTTGAGGGATGTGCTCGTGCCGTGCTGTGTGCTGTCTGGAGTAGGGCAGCTGCCACAGGTAAACCAGCTGGATTAAATGGCAGCATGTCTGCCTTTTCCACATACACAGCAGTCACTTCTCTTAATTTCTCAGTTCTTGTGATTGTTGTGTTGTGTCTCCCTTCAACCAGGAAAGCACACTGGGTAAGAAATACTGCTTAATTGCATAATCTCCTAAAGCAGCAAAAATTACTGGACTTTAAATTTGCTCTTGGCTGGTCCCATTCTCTTAGTGAGCTAAATGCCTATGTAGGTGTCCAAATCAGGGCAACCTCTATCAAGAGTTAGTGGCCTTCTTTCTTAATAGCTACATGCTTTCTTAACATGCTACAATAAGGAAACAAAACATGGAAGAATCTCCTTGATAGACACCTGACTGAAGCACAAGCAAGTGGGGTATCTTCCCCAGGCAACTAGTGTTGTCCTGGGTGGTTACCTGGGTGGTGAGTGTGTGACCCGAATGTTTCTGTGCCTGTATCCTTATTTGCATTTTCTATTTGAGGAGAATGGTAATTGCTAACTGAAGAAGTGCACAACATTTTATTAAATAGTTTTTCACCAATTCAGCTTTTGTAACTGTAAATTCTAATAAGACAATAAGAGTAGTGCTCTAATAGCGCTATGCATGAGACCAATTTAATCCACTATTCCTATCGTGTGGGAATAAATTCAGTTATCTTTGTGTGCAGCACTTCAGATGCTTATAGAACTGATTGGATTTATAGATATTAAACTCATATTTAGGTGAAATTTCTCAAATGAAAATTCACCTAAACTGAATTCACTTATAGCTAACCTTTATAAATGGAAAAAATGTGAGTGGCCTGACACTTCATCTAACTATGCCCACCAAATAGAGTTTCCCATTTAAATATGCCTGAAATACATATAGATCAAGTTTAGAAAAGCAGAAATGACTGAAAATTAAATAACTTTCTCATTAAGATGGGCAAAACGATAAACGGAGGAAAAAATCCAGCAGCACTGCTTCAATAGTAGTCCATTAGTACATCTGCTAATAATAGTTATCCATTTGACTCTAGCCAAATATCCTTTCATTTCACTGTCTCTGCTCTCTCTTTTTTTGTTGTTTTTGTTTTCTGTTTTTGTTTTTGTTTTCTTTTCCAAACTACCCAAAGCCAGTTCATCATATTCAACAGTAAAAAAATAGTTTAAAGGTCTCTGGAGTTGTCTTTCTGAGAAGTTGACAGCTACAATAGACTTCACTTCTGTGAAGACAAAAAGCAACTGTTCTGCTCTTGTGGAGGTAAGTATTATCTCCAGAAAACTCTTCTTAAATGTACATGGGCCCTTCTCTCTGACCCCAAAATGTACAATGGCTGCATTTTACAAAAGAAAAGAAAAAAAAAGATAACTTCTTTCCAAACTCTGACTAGAGATAGCCTGTCACCCACCTGACCACAGGCATCTGTTGTGCAGGCAGAAGGCTAGCAGAGTGCATGCTGCAGCCCCACTTTACCTGAAAACCTGCTCCCCCTGCCCAAGAGTGCAGAGTGAGGTGGCTCGGACTCAGCAGAGACATTTAGGTGCTTTGAAAGTGCATGAAGAATATTTGCTTGCAAAACAGGAAGGCTCCTGCAGTTAAGCGGCGGGTCAAGGGGAGTGTTTGAACTACAGCCCTCTCGGGCGCCTGCATTAGGTGGCTCCTTCCCTTGAGGTCAGCTGGGGAAAAATTCTCGGCGGTAGGTGCCTAGTTCAGCTTTTTTTCAAGAAGCAGATGCCTGAGAACTGATGGCAATAGTCACCTGGGAAACATGGGCTTAGAGAACTAAAAGAACCCTGGAGGCTCACGTCAATGTAGACTTGTCTCTCTGACTTTCCAGAAGCATCTTTGCTACCAGGCAATCAAGCATTCAAAGAGAAGTGCTCTCTACCTCTGCTATTGGAACCAGGTCTCAGCTCATCCTGGGATGCATATTTGTGTTTCCATGCAGACAAGCCTGTGGCCTAATGCCTGGGGCACTTAGCTGGGGGGAGAGAAGTTCTGAGTTGGACCTTTTGGACTGTTCAAACGCAATTCATGTTTGGTAAATAGGCAGTGCATAAAAAGAAGTTATTTAGCTATGCAGTTAAATCACTTAATTATTTAGAGCAGAAATGATTTGATCAGGAAGCATTCATTGCCTCTGTCCATGATATCAGAGTGAGTTACGGTAGGGTAGGAGACCTTGCTCTTAGACAGGCTTGCTTCTACAGCTGGATCATATTCTAAATTTTTATGCAACTTTGTGCCATGAAACCTAGGTGACTGATACTTTTTTAGTTCATTCTGGGTTAGAGAGCTACTGAAGTCTGGGTTTCCTGGATTGTTTTCCTGATTTTAATGAGCACTAAGTCTGCCTAGGCCCTATCTGGTGCCAGAATGCACATGCCAGAATGTAATTGCAATGTGCATTAAAGAGGAATTTCAGGTGAGTGATTGGGACCACCTACCTACTATCCAGGCTGCCCAGCCATGAGCTCCCATTACAATCGGGGAAAGAAATAGTTGTTAAGTCTGCTATAGGAAAACAAAAGTTTGGATAATTATAGCTTTTCCAACTATTGTGTTATATATCCTGTGGTGCTTCAGGGGTTTTCTTACTGCAGGAAGCTGATGCAGCAAACTTTTTGCAGCTGAGCCTGTTCTTGTTTCTGGGGCTGTCCATGTACACTGCAGAAAGCTGAGATACCAGGTAGCTCTTGAGAATTTGTCAGAGAGGAACAGGGTCCTAAATATGGTGTCCTAAATGGTGTGATGGCAGGACCGCTCTCGAGACACTGCAGTCCTCATGCTGCATGCAGGCTGTGACACTGGAGTGTCAGAGGGATTGATGGTGAAGGCGAGTCCCTCGGCCTTTTTCTAATTTAGCCTTTTCACATCACATTTAACAGTGATATAATATAATACACTAATATGTTACAATGCACTGAAATTTTCATATAACCTAGAGTGTGAAGTGGATATGGAAATACAGATGCCTTTGGAGGCTTTCCCATCTTCTTGATACTTGTGTGCAACTACATGTTTTCATCTGTGTACCAACCTGCTTTCGTAGCAGCTGAGACGCGCAAATGGTCTATAAAGATAGCAGGCGCATGGGTTTCTGTGTGATGACTTGCATTTCCTCTCTTACAGTCATAATGTAGCTCACGCTTATCTTACTGTATTTGGAAATGTTGCTGGTTTAAAAAAAGGGTCAACAATTGATAATACGGACGCAAGGGAAGAGAATTTGATGGAATGGGATGTCACATGAAAAGTCAGTTTTATCTCAGGGAAGCATATGAAGGTTTTTTTTATTTCTTGTGAAGCCAGTGACCTGATTGCATATAAAACATATAGCTGTGTACAGCTTGATAGTCTCATATACTTTTGTTCTCTTTGTGGCATCATTAAGAATAAATTGCGGTAGTCTAAGGACAAAGTAGAAATAAAGCTGTTTGTTGTAAAGAAAAACTGCAGGTCAGTTTAAAAAGATGCAATTTATGTGAGTTTTCTGTAGGAAAAAAGAGTTTTTCCCACTTAACAGAAACATGGCAGGATAATAAATTTGAAGAGGCTTGAATTCCTGCTGTCTTCATTAAAAAAACATAGAAAGTTGTCAGTCCTGCAGGAACTCCTTAAGCATTACTTTGGAATCAGTCCTTTTGTGTACAGTACGTTGTTAAGATTTCTTAACTCCAGATGAAGAACAGTTTATTCATCTGCTCTGGAAGCTAGCGATGGCAATGTGTGGGCCACAGATAGGGAGTTATGAGGAAAAAGACAAGTCTGTCAGAGTAACTAATGCAGCTGCGGGAAAATTTAATTAGATCTTTTACTCTGCAGCAGTGCCAGAACAGTAAAGTAGACAGCACCTAGTCATGTTATCGCAGTCTCTCCAACTTTTCTTTCACAATTTGTGTGTCGTATCATGTTTGGGTTGCTTTTATAGCAGGTTATTGGTAACTCATTGGTGCAGCTTCTTGGATCATAGACAGTTGTAATTGAAAGGCTGTGACTCAGGCTTTCACACACTCGGAGGCTTTCAGGCTGGATGCTGACCTACTTCCAGGAAGAAACAGTCAGTAATCCCAGCCAAGAAAACTTGGAGGGAGGGAGAGGAGGGGAGGAAGAAGGGAGGGAGGCAGGATTTGTTACTAAGTGAGGCATTGTTTTTTCTGGGTTTTTGGTTTTTGGTTTGGGTTTGGTTTTGGGGTTTTTTTTTTTGGGGGGGGGGGGGG
>WKFP01014069.1:275102-326547 GCA_011057875.1 Pterocles orientalis | reverse complement strand
GGGGGGGGGGGGGGCTTGTAATTTATTTCTACAGTAAATGTTGTAATCTCTGTTAATTATTAAATACTTTGAGATATTGTAGTTGATGTTAGGAAAATGTTGGTCTCAAGATAAAAGAAAGAAAAACAAATAAATTGAGCAGTAAAATGAAGACGTACCTTTTAAGGCTTCTGTAAACATAATGAAATATCAACAAAGCAATTGAAGTGATGATTATAAAATACTGACTCTTAGTACAAAAAATGCAATGTCTTGCCAATCGCATTCTTTGCTCCTTTTGATTCCTGACAGAAGTTCAGACTGTCTTTATTTAGAAGGTTGTTCTCAATAAGAAATCTGTTTGATTTAAAATAAAAACTGGTTAACTGTGATTATAAAACTGCAGTTTCACTACATGAGCTGAAGATATTCTTTTGCCATTGTATATATTGATGAGATAGTACATACCGAAGAAAAAAATTACAAAAAATAGAGAAGTAAATATTCAGGAGGAATACTCATTAGACAAATTTTTTTTCACTTCTGTTGACTGTATACAGATAAATACAGCAAAGTAGATCAGGCTGAAGACTAATATGTTGTCAAAAAAAAAAAAAAAGTGGTTCATTTATGGGCAGATTTCCTCCCTGAACAAGCTCATTGCAGTGAGAATTACTTGGTGGCTTCCAGAAGCCACAACGAAGAATATCTGTGCTGCAATTCAATAGAATAAAGTAACTCCATGCTGCTTGTTTTGTTCTTTATGTATTCACAGTCTTGTCAATAAAATCTTCAAAATACAGTGTATTATGAAAGCTGTTCAAATTATGGGTTGTCCATTCTCTAAAAATAGCTGTCTAATTCCAGTTGGATTATTGCTGTGATAACATAGGTTCTGAATAATAAGGGAGTAACTTTACTCTTGTACCAAGATGTTGCCTTTTAATAAAAAACAGTAAAGTAACACTGAATATATTTATTATGAAGCAGATACTGCTTGGTTGCTCTCTTCTGTGACTTTTATTACTTTCCCTTCCCTCGTTCCACTTTCTGCCTAATGTGTCAAGGACAGTAGGTGATTATAGTGTGAGTGGTATCTGCAGGTGCCTGTACTACCTTAAAAACTTTGGAACCTGTGAGCCAATTTCAGCAAATTTTCAGCAAATTTTTGCAGAGCGATGAGAAAAACCAGTTTGACACTGGAGTGAGACAAAAGAGCCTTTACAACTTCCCTGACAACTAAGGAAATCCAGTGTGACCTTGCACAATAGAAAATCCATCCTAAAGAGGCCCCTTAGAAATGCTTCAGTCATGGAGAAAGCTTGAACCAGAGTGTGCAATCTGCTGTGAGATGGAGCCAGCGGAAACCAAGAGTTATGAGTTCTCTCATGCCTCCCACCCCTTTCTTTTTCTCTGCCCCCAGCGGGGCTTCAGGGCCCTGACAATGTGTGCTATTTGGAGGGAGAAATCTTTGAGACCAAGAGGAAAGCTTTATTTGTGGAATTTTTAGTGACTCTCTTGGAGCAGATTAACGTAAATGGCAAAGTAAAGCCCTTTTCTGGAAAGACCAGATACTTTAAAAAAGGCTAGCCTGAGCAATTAAGGCAATGTAGGCTGTACTGGCTGCCAATCTATGAAACTGCTTCAGGAAGCAGACAATAATCCAGTGGGCTTTTCTTGATTTTTTTTTCGCAAAACAATTAATGGACTAAAAAACCCATGCAAGAATGCGTGTAATACTATCTTGGTTTTACCATAATGCCAGGTCATGGCCTTGCTCTTCTTTAGTGACTCCATGCTTACCCCTTCTGCCCTCTAATCCCCCAGTGTGCTGACGACTTTGGGTTTGTCAGGGTCTGCTGCCCTGTTGGGGACAGCACAACGGACAGCAGTTGTAGCTGTGGCCAAGCTACCAAGCAGAGGGGAGCTGCCCACAAGTGCTCTTTCTGTTCCCTCTCCTGGCACCATTACTGACGTGAATGCTCACTCGGAAAGACAAATGGTCACTTAGCTGGATTATGAACCAAACTTTTTCTGTTTGATAGCTAATAGTTGTTCAAAGAGAGAGAAAAATCATGCCATTAAGGAAGAACAGATGATGGGGTTTCATTCATCAGAAAGTTTCCTACTGGCAAGGTTAATGCTAGCTAAATATAAAACTAATGCTTAGTGTGAGGTGGGTCCTTATAGACTCAGTGGTCAAATTCCAATGTGTCTTCTTTTTTCTTTATACTGTGATGGCTAGACCTGTTTGATGCAAGCTATAAATAACAGCAGCAGTGAATGCCTCTGATTGACTGGATGTTTTAATGAGAGATGAGACCTGGCATAACTCTGCATGATTATGGGCTTCTGTCATATATTGCCATCTTGAATTGGAGCATCACCTTTGCAATGTAGCATAAAGTGGTTGAAAATTCAGTTTTACTATTCAGACTGAAAACAAAATTATACATGTACTATGACACCTATGACACAAAATGCAGACTGATAATATTTCAGTATGTTTTATTAAACTTTTATGAACTTATTTCACAAACCAAGAAATGAAACACACAAAATCTGATTTCAATTTTTCTCATTCAATTAAACAATTTTTTTTTGTTATACTGATTAATCTGAATAAGGGGTTACAATCGGGCAACTACTGTAATAATGACATTAAATGAATGATTACCCAACAGACATTTTCCTCTTTCTCACTTTAAGCTGTGAGCTTTGCTTACAAAATCAAAACAACTGTGAACTGGGTGTACCTAATATGAGCTCAATAAATTCAATAAACTTGCTTCAGCTTGTAGTTCAACGGCAGCAAACAGAAGGCATTGCAGCCGTCATTGGACATGTCAGAATGAATTTCCACATGCTTAGGCTTCAAGGTGCACAGTCAGAACATGTATTATTTTTCATCCTATTAGGAGCAAGAAGATGGTGGTGCAGAGGTATAAAAGCAGATATACCCCTGCACTGCAGGTCCTGTGGTATATGTTGCAATAATGCCATTGCTGAAATACAGGAATTCCGAGAAAAAAAAACAGAAAACAAACCATACAAAGAGATACTGGAGTTTATTGGAAAGCTTATAGTTTTTTTTATCCCATTAAGGATTTTTTAATCGTGTTTCTTGTCTGAAGCTTTATGTTGCGAGTTACTCTGCTTGATGAAGCTATCCTCTTTAAACAAAAGTGCGCATGCCCCCTACCCAGTCAGCGGAGAGGAACTGCTGCTTTTGAAGTCTTTAGAGGGTACTTCAGAAGCCTTAGGCTTGTATATGGATTCCTTTGTTCCAAGCAGTCTGTTTATTTGACTGTAAATAAAGTGCCATTTACAGACAGAAGTTAGGAAGTGGATTTTTACTTGCCCGACTAATCTCTCATTGTGATCATATAAGTCTGTCACCAGAAGCTATTAAAATCCAGATAGTGAATTAATTTTCTTTATTTCAAGATTTTTAAATTATCAAAGTTCATTGCCTGAAGGCAGCAACGGACACTGAATCTTTCCAGTCTAGAATTTACAGTACTTTGAACCAGGATGCTTCAATGATTGGCACCCTTGTAATGCATAAGAGACCCTCTTATTCGGGCACAGGCTTAAAATAGGTCTGAAGCAAACTTAGTATTTTCCCTTTTTTTGGCTAAAAAAGCTTGGATTTCTTGTTCTGAATACTGTATTTAGATACATATACAAAATGGATAAAAGATGTTGCTACAGTGTAAGCACTATATAAGAATGAGGAAAATGGCAGGCACATGCCTTGTATATCATTGCAAGTAGATACTTGCTGGGCCCAAACCAAGTAAGATTTGTGTGGAGTAGCTCTTAAAATCAAAAACCTGCTAATGATTATAAAAATATGGAGTTTAAAATTGCTGTGATTGAAATATGTTGAAACTAAGGTTCACTTAATAATGTTTGTGGTGAGCCAGAGTGTATTTGCCAGGTTTTCTACTTTGATTTTGCAAAGCAGTCATGAGTGAGAGGCAAAGCTGATCCACAAGAATACTGGAGATGACAGAGTGTCTTCAGAGGCAGAGGATTTTCTGGTTGCTTTTTTGCTCTTTTATTTTTGTTCTCCTTGACTGCCTGCCTGGTCAGATGGGGAGGTTGATAGAGGTAGTTTTGAGATGAGGCCTGTGGCCTGGCAGACACTTTTCCCATTGTTCCAGGTGAAAATTCTTGCCTTCAAGGAGCAGTGCTTTGTTGCTGCAGTAGTGCAAATGATTAAAAAGAATAAAATCAAGCCCCAGTGGTGAAGGGGAAGGACGAGTGAAAGGGTTCAGGGAGGAGGCAGGATGGGAGACTGGGGAGAAAAAAAAGAGCATTGCTTCCCTAAGCCATGATGAGGCCCAGAGAAACTGCAAGGAGTTAAAGAGGCAGCAGGCTGGGCCAGTCGGTGTCTTTGCTCCTTGGATTCAGCCCCCATCTTGGAGAAAGGAGGAGCAAAACAGAGGCCCTGAAAGGTGCAGGAAGGGATGCTGCAGCGCCCACGGGAGGGCAAGGGGGGAGGCGGACAGGCAGCATGTAACCCAGCACGCCTTGTGCTGACCCCCGCCTGGCTTGTCACAGCGCCATACGGGAGTTTGGAACCAGCACGGGGACTTCCCTTCAGGCTTTTGGCTGTGACATCTGGTGTCTGTAGTTTTATCCAGTTCCAGAATTTTTTGCGCTGGCTGTAGCATTTAATAAAACCCTTGCCTTGGACACAATTTGAAAGATCTTCCATGCATTCGCCCCAAAGTTGGCCAATGCACTTAGAAGACATTTAGCAAAGTTACCATTTGGCTAATTGTGTGATTTGCTAATAACTGTGTAACAGAGTCCAGTCAATAGTTTTTCTATAGATGTTGTTGGATATGGGGTCAGACTGGAAACGTTTATCATTCTAGGATACTTCTGGCTCTTCATTTGAAAGCCAGGGTTTATTTTCATGTGCACAATATAACTTGGAGAGTTATTCTTCTGTATTTGCACGTGGGATGGCATTGCAATGTAATCTCCCGTGGCCACTGAGAATGGGGCACTGCTACATTGTGTTTGATTTCTGACTGAGGATAATATAGTTTGGGAAAAAAAAAAACAGACCGAAAAATAAATCTAGGATGTGACATGAACAAAATGTTTTGATAAAATGCAGGTATATTAGATCACAAAAGAATTGCTGGCAATAGGCAATATCTATCTCAACTCCTTTTTTTCCCTCTCCCCAAAACCCAGACTTGAACTATGAATACATGTGGTTGTGTTTAGTGTCAAAAGTATTGCAAAACACAGAGTGATGTGTCTGTATACATTCTCTAGTCTTAAATAACATGACTCAGGAAATATATTCATCTTAAAGGATGTTTCTCAAGGAACTACACTTTTAGCAAAGGGTGATTGCTTGCTTTCCAGAGGCCAGCTGTAGATAGCAGTTGTTTGAAATAACTAATATATGATTTCCTGTTTTGAGTTCGTGGTAAAAAAGTAGTAACTGTGTGAATTGTATTTAGTCTTCTGCTAGTAACGTTTGTGTTTTCTATTCTATATGGCCAAACGTACAAAATTCACTGAAATTTTTTACGTCATGAACTTTGCCTGCAAACCTGCAGTTGTGATATTAATATTCTCACTATGATGTTATTATTGTAATTACTATTACAGCTAAACTACTGTGGTGGGCTGTTTGATGCTTATATAATCCCTGTTAACCTCTCTTCCAAAGCTGGTGATGGGACCTGGAAGAGAGTGATACCAAGTGGCCTCTATGCCCATCAAAACTAGAGAAACACTTAGAATTTAAGCTTATATTTTTAAGATGCCAAAGATCAGCCCATTTCTCCTTAAAGGTTCCCTGTTATGAGGGATTACTGTAAAGGCTGCCGCTTTACTACACAATGACTCATACTAAATAACTGTGGTGAGGTGTATTTTGTGTGTAGAGCAGATAGAACTCATTCTGCCTGGGCACACAGGAAGGAAGGGGAAACGTGAGGGATGTTGTTTCACCTGTGAGCAACTCCATGAGCCTGCCTCACCTGGGAACCTCAGGCAGTAACTGCACAGTGCAATCACAGGTTATGATTTCTTTTGTCACTACCATTTTTGAAAGGTTGTCAGGAGCCCCAAGATGTTCCTCAGCTGGGCTGTAGCTTGCTTCTGGGACCTCACCATTGTCTCAGTCCTTCCACCTCCAAGCTTGGGGAAGGGTTGTCTACTCCTGGGTATTAGGGCACTCTGGCCCTTTTCCTGCAGCTTCTCTAGGGGACATTCTACAGATGTCCGCCTACAGCTCTTGATCAGAAAGCAACCAGGTCTTTCATGAATGAAGAGTGGGCCCCTACACCCTGCAAACTTGAGACACTTAGGATCTTGTCCCCAGCCCATGCTGCCGGTTCCCCAAAAAATGGCATGGGGTGGCATACCCTTATTCCTAGGCATGCAAGTGCCCAAGGAAAAGCAATTAATACCATGACCACAGCAAAGTGGAGCTTTGGTGTTCAGTCTCGTGATTTATTAATACAGTTCTATCTTTCATGTTTGTGTTTCTAAGTTTTCCTGTTTGGACAACTGTTCAGACTGTTTGGACTGAAAACAAAGGCTTCTGGCATGATAATGAAATGACCCAAAAATGTAGATTTTCTGAGGCAGTAAATAATCTGATGATGCAGATAGACACTAGAATACAAACAGTATTAGCAGCTACAGTCAGTGCATTTTCATTTTAATGTATTTCAGCAGGCTATTGATGTGTTTGCTGTGCCATAAGCTTAACTTATGACTTAAGGTAAAGGATTGTAACAGACCTCTGAATCATATATCTTGCCTCCCTTCAGCTAGAACATTTTAATTAGTAGTCCTGCAACTTTTGTTAGGGCAAACAGTGAATGAGTCATTGATCTCTGCCCACAATATTCTAATACCTGTAAAGAGTGCTAGACAGGCATTACGCATGGGCAAATGTGAACTGTAGACAAAAGGCTGGTTTTTTTCTTGCACATTTTAAAGACTACATTTTATTTTCTTCTGTTGAGGGAGCTGGCACAGATGAAGAGTGTTTTTCAGTGGGATCAAATTTCTTCTTTAATTGTTTCTGTGTTAATCATAATCCTTCTTTTAACAGGCATTCTTCATAACTGCTGTGAAGCCTACAATGTTGGGCTCCTAGGAGCAAAAATATTTTCTGGTCCATCAAGAGAGCAGTTTGGATATGCAGTTCAGCAGTTTATAAATGAACAAGGCAAATGGTAAGCAGTTTGAACACCTTGTTATATGTCTAGCTAAAAAGTTAAGGAAAAAATGTTGCAACTTGTTTTTCTTACATAATTCCAAATTTCATTTAATTGCATTCCAGTTAATTCATTTTAGTATTAGGGTTGTCTTTTTACTAGTAAATACTTATGTTATTAACACAAAAGCAAAAATATTCTGAAGACATATGCATGTGAAAATTCAGGCTTTTTTCCTTTGCACAATGCAGTCTGAGATCTTTCTTTGTTTTACTTTCATCTCCAATATACCAGTTTTCTCAGACTCAAAATTCCTATAGAATTTTAACTCTTATTTCATTCTTTCCTTTACCAGCAGCACCTCTGTTGCACATTACATATATGTTGGATATTTTTCTGTTTTCACATTGTTGAGGTTAAAATAAGTTATTTGGGCTGAAAAACTCTAATTACGAATAATAAAATTAAGGAAACTTAAATTTATATAATTTTGTGTCTGATATAGTATTGTGTTCGCTTCACAAAGGATGGCATATTTGGCTGTATATATAATAACACAATCTTAGCAAAAGCATTGTATCCACTGCATCTTGTCAGCCATAAAATTTGGTGTGAAACCCACTGTTGCCACAGCATTGGGCTTGATGTGTAATTAGTAAAATATTATTTCTAGTAATGCTGGTTTCAATAAGAACTTTAAATTACTAACCCAGAGTAAGTACACAGTTTCCTTTTCTGCCACCTCAGCAACCACAAAGCTTAAGTGTCTATCACGGCAAGGACTATTTGTCTGTAAGTAGTTCAGTGGTACTCAACCACTTTAAGGGGTTATTCGTGTATACATGGTTTCAAGTCTATAGGGGAAAGTCACACAAATTATATGTATTATCATAGCCAAGACAATGTTTTAGATGTTGAACAGATAAATTGAAACAGAGTCAGAAACAAATAGCCACAAACTGTCATGTTTGTTTAAGTGATGATGAATGATTGGTAAGTAACTGAACTTTTTTTCAGTAAAAAGTAAGATGTCAAAATCTGAAATACATGGTAATGTAGATGAAAATGTATCTTACACTTCAAGTTTGGAAAAGCCCATACAAAAATAATGAGCTAGATGAGACATTTATGCATAGCCCTGCACAGAGACACTGTGCAGTTGCAATGGGTTGCATATGAAAAGATGTAAGACTACATAGGTCCCACTGTATCTCTGGTACTTCTGTATTTACTGCCAGTCACCAGGAGGCAAAATAAGTGGAGAGCAGAGCTGTATCCTCCAAATTGGGAACTCTACGTTTCTTCTCCCTCTGTTGGGTAGGCTCCCAATGTACCCCCACTCCTCACTGATGTTGTGGCTTCCAACTGTGTTTCTGCCTGCTTTAGTTATGTGTTTAGTCACCCATAGATCAGAGCTCTCTTTTTTTAAAAACTTCTGTGTAAAGCCATTGAAGGAGAACAAGAAAGTCTTCCTGAAGTAAATTGGATGCTTTGACTCATACATGGAGAAATTATGTCTTGTGTTTTGTGCTTCTTGTAGGTTTTTCTATGAGCTTGCAACAGGAACACTAGGTTCCAGACTCATCCAAGCTATTTATGTTTTATATTTCCCTGTTTTATTTTTACTTCTGATTTAAAACCTCCTCCACTACTGCTTTCTTGGATAATGCGTGGTGGAGTTTGGGAAAGCAATTTTGGATTAACTTTTCCTATCTTCTCCCAGGAAGTGAGTATTATGAATCTGGGAAGCTTTTCTGTAGATAGGCACTTCATCACTTATTCATTCACTGCTTGGTGCCTGACCGTATCTCCAAAAGTCAAGGGAATTTCATCAGCTCTTTTTCGAGTAACCATGACTTGTTTGAGACTCTTCAGTGAAAAAAGCTCTTTTCAGTCTTCCTCTCAAGAAATCATTAGACAAGCTAAAAAAAAAAAAAAAAAAAAAAGTTTTTCATAGTTTAATCTCTTATTTGCTTAATTTTCAGCTATTTTCTTTTTCTTGGGAAAACAGAGCTTTTTCTTGTGTGCATTTTTGAAATGCACACAAATAAACCCAAAACATTAAAGCTGTTCGGTTGAGTTGGTTTCTCCTATAAGCAACGTGGAGGCTGCAGTCCACATGCAGAGCACTTGTTGACATGGCTGAACTAGGAGTGAGAAAAACAAACCGAGCCTTGCGTAAGATTGGGACACTGCTTTCTGTCAGAGGGAAGCATTTATCATTGTATGCTTTCATGAAGAGACCATCATTGTGCAGCAAGGGTGTGATGCACTTGAAAACTCTGTTCAGGCATAGCGGGGCAGCTCAGTGCATCAAAAGCTGCTTGGGTAGCACCTGTCTCCAAGGAAGAGGTTATCCAGAATCTGAGATCCACCAGAAATTTCATCACTTCCTAGACCTTGCTTCTGGTTATAAAATCACATGGTGCTAGATTAAATGCAGACTTCAAAATCCTCCTGTACTCTCTTGAAGAAAGAAAGGAGAGAGAGAAAAAAAACAGCAGACGGTAGTTATATTATTCAACTGTATATCTGGGAGGAACATCTCCTGAAGCAATAAGGGCTACAGAAAATGATAAAGAGAGAATTTTTGCAGAATTTGGACTGCATGCAGTACTATGTTGTCAATTTTGCTTGGAGATGAGTTCAGAGAGGAGGGAAGACAGTCCAACCAGGCAGGTAGAGCTATAGACAAGGCTGGTACATGTTGGGAAGCTGTGACACAAACCAGCAAGGGAGCCATTTTTGTGTAGAGTCAGATGATCCAGGATAATTGGACACTAGTCTGCTGTGCGTTGATGGGCATTGATGGCATGTGATGCTTGTAAGTAAGGACAAACTTGCAAGTCAAGCACAGCTCAAGCTTTTCATGGTGTCTGGTGGGAATTTCAAAACAGGGGCTCTTTAATGAACTCAAGGAAAATTGTGAACACCAAAGAAACTCATCAATTAGAAAAGTTTAGACAATCCACCACAAAAATATTAGCCACAACAGAAACATTCAATTCATTCTCTGATTCTCCTTGTCATGAGATCATCTGTATTTGAGCCTTAAATTAAGACCAAATTCTCTGTTGTTTTATAAACATAATCTTTAGAAAGGTGAATTGTACCCTGTCAAGTCTGTCTTGAATGTGCATACCCTGAACAGCAGCTGATGGTACCTTCTGCAAAGGTAACAGTTCTTGCTCCATGCTGAGATTTGGGGTTGTATGTATCTCAGGTGAAGAAGGTTGAATAGCTGTGTATAGCTGTTAAAATGCTTTTTCCTACCTATATGTGTCTTCAGTCTGTGGATACATCCCACTACAGAGGTAAAATCTCCGTTTGCTCTTGAGATACTGTTTGGTATCAAGTTGCAGCCACCCTGCACTGTTGTGTCTGCATACTTAGGATATGGAATTTTACAATTTTGTTCTGGAATTTATGTTATGGGATTTTTCTTCTTTTAAATATTTTGTTTCATTCCATATCATGTCAGTAATGACACCTTAATATGCAGCACTCTTACTGATGTATCACGTTAATCATTGCACTACTACATAGTTTTTAAAATCATCGCATACTGCTCACTAGTTATCAAAGCCCAGCAGCCTTTCTCCTGAGACGGTGTGTTGTCTCCTCAGACCAATAAGATGTTTTCCCAAAAAAACAAATTTCTGTAGCAGCTTTTGTTGAAATCAATAAATTTTCAAAGCCTTCTGATTTTAATGAGGGAGGGTAATTTTTGCCAACTTTTTTTTTTTTTTAACAAAATGCTGCCGTTGTTACAGCTCCATCCTTTCAGTGCCAGCACCACTGCTAACACTGAGTTCTTTGCCCAGTTTTGCTTCTCGTGACTGCTTGCCTTTCTTCCGCTTGGAGAAGCAGCTCTGGCTTCTGTCTTCTAGGCCTTTTGTCAGTCAAACTCTCTTGCTGTAGCTCACTGTAGTTGTCGAAGTTTTGTGTTTTGTACAAAGGATCAAAAGTTTTAGATGGTGGTAACTGTTTTAGGGTGTGCAGAGAAACATCCATGAGAATGAAGAGTTTTCTGGTCTTCATATCTATTTATCACTTCCTGTAATTGTAGAGAAAAGGGCCAGATGATTTAAGAGGTCCTTTCTACTTCTATTTACCTATTTCCTATTAGTCATCTTTGTGTTTAAAAAAAACCCACACACTAAAGAGCCAATGCATTAAAAGGAAGAAAAGCAGAAAATATAAAATGTGCTCTGACAACAGCTGGGAATTCATTGCTTCACCATGAATTCTGATTTTGTTTTCTGCTACATCACACTTTACCAGTTACTAGCTTTGTCATAGTGTAATTTCCCAGAAATAATTCCTGTTGCACTTTGATCTGCCACTCCTGCGGCCTGTGTGGTATGGCATTGCTGCTGAACTTTGTTTGACTTCATGTAGTTCTATTGCTTTGTATACAGTGTTGGAGACTGATTAAGGAGCTGAATAATAAAATCAGTGGCAATATTACATGCTAATCACTACAGTATTGTGTAAAGACTGTCTACTAGGACACATAAGGAAGTTTTGTAAAAATAAATATTTAACTCAAGGCTGAAAAAGACCCTTAAGTAATACACTATACATGATACAGTTTATTTGGAAACAAGCATATTCAAGTATTCTAGTACTAATTTCTTGCATTCTTTCCTGATAAATTCTGTTTCACTCTGCTTCATGTTCATCCTGTTTAAGCACAGTAAAAAAATTTTTTTATAGTTCGCAGGATGCTAGCCAGATACTCTCTTGCTTTCTTAACTTCTGATGTTTTGGAGAGATACACATGCATTTTCTCAGAGCAGTATTGTTTAAATCTCTGCTGTGATGGTTTATGTTAATTTTCAAAAAGCAAGTAGGACTTGCTGATTTCTAATAGAGGTTGAAGTTAGTATTAAGCTTAAGTAAGGCTTAGGATACACAAGAAGCAAGAATTATTTCCCAGGACCTTTAAGTTTGCTAATTAAAAGTAGAGGGTTAAGGTTGGCAGAAGTTGTTCAATAACCTTTTCTCAGGAGCGCATTGGTGGCAGATTAGACTAGTCAAGTCAAATAAGGGAGGGGGTTTAATAGCTCTGTTCATTTCTGCAAATCACAGTGATAGTGGGTTCTAAGTGTCAAATTCTGTGTATGGAGTGGTATTTTTTTACCTATTGCTAGTTATGACATTAAGATTCATGGACACTACAAATCTACAAGAAAGGCTAATATAGCAAAGAGGTAGGTAGTATAATAACTTCCAATGAACTATGAGGAGTGCAAGCTAAATGAAAGACAAAATTAAGTTTGCTGTGGGCACAGTTGGCATAGATTTAGATTTGGTATTAAAATTATAAGAGTTTGTCTTGTTTGGCTTACATTTTTCTGTTTGTACCACGCAACAGCTACAAGGTTAGTTCTAGGGCTAGCAAAAGTAAAATACAGTTGTGAATATTAAGTTCTAGAAGTGGCTAATATTCAATATATGCTGGCTAATATTCAAGGATCACTTCCTTCAGGCTCAGGGACGATGCATCCCAACAAAGAGGAAGGCAGGCAAAATGCCAGGAGGCCTGCATGGATGAACAAGGAACTCCTAAGCAAACTCAAACAAAAAAAGGAAGCCTACAGAGGGTGGAAGCAAGGACAGGTAGCCTGGGGACAATACAGAGACACTGTCCACAAAGCCAGAGATCAGGTTAGGAAACCTAAAGCCCAAACAGAATTAAATATGGCCAAGGACATTAAGGGTAACAGGAAGAACTTCTATAGGTATGTCAGCGATAAAAGGAGGACTAGGGAAAATGTGGGCCCCCTCCGGAGGAAAGCAGGAGACCTAGTGACCCAGGATGTAGAGAAGGCTGAGGTACTTAACGAGTTCTTTACCTCAGTCTTCACTGGCAAGAGCTCGAGCCACACTGCCCAAGTTGCAGAAGGCAAAGGCAGTGACTGGGAGAAGGAAGAACTGCCAGCTGTAGGAGAAGATCAGGTTTGAGACCATTTAAAGAACCTGAAGGTGCACAAGTCCATGGGATCTGATGAGATACATCCGCGGGTCCTGAAGGAACTGGCAGATGAAGTTGCCAAACCACTATCCATCATATTCGAGAAGTCGTGGCACTCTGGTGAAGTTCCCGCAGACTGGAAAAGGGGAAACATAACCCCCATTTTTAAAAAAAGGAAATAAAGAAGACCCGGGAAACTGCAAACCGGTCAGTCTGTGCCTGGCAAGATCATGGAGCAAATCCTCCTGGAATCTATGCTAAGGCACATGGATAACAAGCAGGTTATTGATGACAACCAACATGGCTTTACCAAAGGAAAATCGTGCCTGACGAATTTGGTGGCCTTCTACGACAGGGCCACAGCGCTGGTGGATAGAGGAAGGGCAACAGACATCAACTACCTGGACTTGTGCAAAGCTTTTGACACAGTCCCACATGACATCCTTGTCTCTAAGTTGCAGGGACATGGATTTGACGGAAGGACCACTCGCTAGATAAGGAACTGGCTAGACGGCCGCACTCAAAGAGTGGTGGTCAATGGCTCAATGTGCAAGTGGAGACCAGTGACCAGTGGTGTTCCACAGGGGTCACTACTGGGACCAGTGTTGTTTAACATCTTTGTCGGAGACATGGACAGTGGGATGGAGTGCACCCTCAGCAAGTTTGCCGATGACACCAAGCTGTGTGGTGTGGTGGACACACTGGAGGGAAGGGATGCCATCCAGAGGGACCTTGACAGGCTGGAGAGGTGGGCCCATGCAAATCTCATGAAATTTAACAAGGCCAAGTGCAAGGTCCTGCACGTGGGTCGAGGCAATCCCAAGCACAAATAAAGGCTGGGCAGAGAATGGATAGAGAGCAGCTCTGAGGAGAAGGACTTGGGGGTATTGGTGGATGAGAAGCTCAACATGAGCCGGCAGTGTGCGCTTGCAGCCCAGAAAGCCAACCGTGTCCTGGGCTGTATCAAAAGAAACATTAGCAGCAGGTCAAGGGAGGTGATTCTCCCCCTCTACTCTGCTCTCCTGAGACCCCACCTGGAGTACTGTGTTCAGATGTGGGGCCCCCAACATAAAAAAGACATGGACCTGTTGGAGAGAGTCCAGAGGAGAGCCACAAAATTAATCAAAGGGCTGGAGCACCTCCCCTATGAGGACAGGCTGAAAGAGTTGGGGTTGTTCAGCCTGGAGAAGAGAAGACTCCGAGGAAACTGAATAGCAGCCTTCCAGTACCTGAAGGGGGCCTGCAGGAGAGATGGGGAGGCACTCTTTATCAGGGAGTGTAGTGAGAGGACAAGGGGTAACGTGTATAAGCTAAAAGAGGGTAAATTTAGACTAGACATTAGGAAGAAATTTTTCACTATGAGGGTGGTGAGACACTGGAACAGGTTGCCCAGGGAGGTTGTGGATGCCCCATCCCTGGAGGTGTTCAAGGCCAGGCTGGATGAGGCTTTGAGCAACCTGGCCTAGTGGAGGGTGTCCCTGCCCATGGCAGGGGGGTTGGAACTTTATGATCTTTAATGTCCTTTCCAACCCAAACCATTCTCTAATCCGTGATTCTATGATTCTATAAGTGGATTGGATATAAAGAATGATGGTTCTTTGATATAAACTGAGGTATGGGTTGGAGTTAATGTTGATGATCTTCAGTAGTGGGGTCCCATTGCTTGTTCTTTTTACTGTCCCATAAATGCAGTATTTGCTGCCATAAACTGTTCTTTATGAAAGGAAAGTCATATTGCTGCTGGAGCAAATACCCACAGTCTCTGATTTTTAACAATCCATTTCATTTTTTTCATATCCCTTCGGGGCATCTTCCTATGGTCATGTATTGCCTTACCCTTATTCCTTCAGATTAAACTGCATAAAGAACTGTCCTTCTCCTACAGCCCTATATTGCCTGGTGGTTTCACTCTCTGAGAGTTGTGCTGAAATATAGGTGTTCTTAAGCAGTATTCCTAGGGGGTGAATTAATCAGTTTTGTGAAGGCTTTTGGATTAAAATTAAAAGGATCTTGAGGAGCAGATATTGGAGGGCAGATGAAGGAATGAGTCAGAGAAGGTGAATCACTTTGTGTTGTAGGGAAAAATGATCACAAATATTAACTTTCTTGTTCATGATTAAATACTTCATGCAGCAGACTGTTATCACCTTCAATATTTTCTTTCTGACTTAGTGTTGTCAAGGTGTGGTAGTGTTCAAGCTCAGACATAAGCATTTGACTGTTGCTGAGCAGGTCCTGTAGGAAATGCTTCTTGTCAGCTAAAAGAATAACTTAAAAGGAATCAGTTAACTGTTAACTGACAGAACAATACATTTTTTGTCTCTCAATCCCCAATTTATTGATTTCTAAATTTGTATGCATCCGTATGTGTTAACATCTTTGCTGTATTTTTTCTGACACTACCACATAATGTCACAGAAACAAGAGCATATGTGTTTGAGGCAGCCTAATTTCCAGAGGCTTCTCCTCTGAAGTTGCTCCTGGTGAGTCCAGGGCAGTAACCTTCAGTTAAAGGGGGTGAACAGCTCTGGAGAAGGCTCCCGAGTGCCTTAGCTGCTGTGCTTGGTAAAAGCCTCTTTACCTGCTACCTACCATGTGCTATGCAAGAACGCTGCTGGACTTTTCCAGTATCATTACAGATCTAATGAAGTTCCTGTTGCTTTAGGTTGTTGGTTGGTTCACCCTGGAGCGGCTATCCCGCTAACAGAACTGGAGAAATCTACGCATGTCCTGTTGGTACATCCAAAACCACCTGTAAAAAGTTGAATTTGCAAGGTAAGTGGTAATGAATAATGTCTCGCTACAATTGTTAAGTTTTTTCTCATTTTTGTACCAGGCCAATCTATCTTGTTAAAGCTTAACTATCCCCCTGTATAACTTCAGACTGTTGTGTGGGTGCTTGTGTGTGTGAGCATCCTGCACGGGCTCCGTGCCAGCCACAGGCAAGACCCCCCCTGCATGTGTCTGAGGGAAGGCTGGTGCCTTAGGGGGGCTCAAGACCTCAGATCTGTGTGTGTGTGGTGCGTCCTTGCTATGAGTGTGTGTCTCGGGTACATGCCCAGCTTCACCACTGGTGTCACTGCTGATCCCTCAGCCCAGGCAGAGGCCACGGGTCCCCGGGCACTGGGCTGGGCTCCCGTGGATGGGCAGGAGGGTCCTGCGCCAGGAGCAGCTGGAGGAGGCCACCAGTAACTTAGCGCTTGTCACGTTCTCATTTTGAATAGCACTTAGTGAATATGTGTTATATGAAGCCTTTTCTGCCTCTGTGTGTTTGCAGCCAGAGTATAAAATGGGATTCACTTTCAGATACAGTGAAAATATGGGGCAGTAGCATGTGCCCAGATGCCTACTTTATGTTTATTTGTGGTGTGGAGCATTTCTGTCCTCCACCGCTCCTTCCAGGCTTTTGTCTAAAGCCTGATACTGGATCAGAGGAGTTTGGTGTGCTGAGGAATGTAGCAGTAGCTGCTCGGTTGCAGCTACTCACCCAGCCAAAAATACTCAGTAGGTAGAACTTTTCTTCCTCTCTTTTGCCTTCAGCTTTCTTGAGGGCAGGCACTCTAAATGGCCATAGTTAATTCATGTCTGTAGTTAATGGTTAAGCAAATTTTTGGCAAAGATTAGCTTTTGTTTCCGTTGTCTCAGAATTCTATGCAGCCATTTGGAAAAGGTGTCTTAGACTCTGAGAAATCAAGCTTTCAAAAAGGAACTCTAACTCACTAAATTTCTTCTACATCTTATTCACTATTCTGTCATTACTTAATTTCTTTTTATTTCAGCTTTAATAAATATTCCAAATGTGACTGAGATAAAGGAAGACATGAACCTTGGCTTGACTCTGATACAGAACCCAAAGACGGGGGGATTTTTGGTACGTATCAAGGATATATTCAGAACACACAGAAATTCCTGAGGATAATAAAGAAACTAGAATTCTCCACATTTTTTGATAAAACCAAGATGAATGTATTTTATTTTATAGTGTAGATCAATATATATTTTGCATATTTTAAAATATTCCATCCCACTGTTAGGGTCCAAAATAAGGAAAATCACAAATTCCCTCCTTCATCATTTATCTAAATATCCTATGGAAGAGCACATAATTAAAATTTCTCTAATTTGATGAAACAGACAATAATATTTCCACAGGGACATCTTTAAGGCAATCTTGTATAACTCTGATTATGCTTTCAAAACACAGTTTCCCCTACCATACACACTTGCATAGTGACTGTTCTTCTGAGATGTTAGGATGCATAGTCCTGTGGATCTGCAATGCGTTTTATTCAGTTAGTGAGCTGCAGGAGGATGCATTTTCTATGTGCATATTCTGCAAACCACTCTCACGGGAGCCTGCAAAGCAGATTTCATATGAAAGGAAGTTAATGTCAATTTAATACGCCTTTTTTACAATCTTAACTGTAAGCATGAAAACAGTTGCTGTGTAGGTGTATTCCAGTTTGATGTATACATTGTAGGCATGTACAGCAATTAAATGAAACAATAAACTACAGACAAAAGAGCTTTGAGGCTCCCTTTAAGTTTTGTATTTTTCTGTTACATCTTCCTAGTAATCGCAAAAGCATTCAAATGTTTATTATCTTCATTATCACATAGCCCGGTTCATTGAAGTTCTTAAAAGTAGGTCTAATTCCAACCTTTCCAGCAGCTTTCTTGGTGTTAGTAGAGTTCATCATAACTTCAAAACACAGCAACAGTGCTCTTCTTGATTGTTTGTTTGATAAGATATTAATTTAAAAAATCTTATTCTGTCTCTTGGATAATACCTTTAATTGCTGCTAATACTGTCCCAGGAATACCAAGTTTCAATCACTATCAGTAATTGTAGTGATTTAAAACATCTCATGCAGAAAAATTTGTATCTTCTGATAGTACTTCTCTCAGTTAAAAAGAATTTCCTGATCCATACATTATTGATTGACTCTGCCTAAATTGCATGAAGTGAAAAAAAAATAAGTTGAGTGCTGAGACCTGAGCAGTTAAGCCACATGTTTGATGACAGGAGTTTTTTTTGACATAAGGAGAATGGGGTACTAGAAACCCCATTCTAGTCTTGTCTGTGGCTGAGCCTCCACAAATACTAAAAGCCCCATGACTTAGTTACGGCAAGAACTGGACAACAAACGGAGGCCGTATGCTCGTAATTGCAAGCTGCTTCCAGCCAGGACTTCTCTCCAAGATGCTGTCTCTGTCAGCTGGCCTTGGTGGTGGCCTCTTTAGCCATCCTCCCAGCTCACTGTGCTCCTTCCTCCTGTGGCTGCTTCTCTCTCAGCCTTCATCTATTTGCACCAGTTTGTGCTGCATCCCTGGGCTGGAGCATGACCCGTCCTTGTATGTCTGTGCCATAGCTTGTGAGTCCAGCTAGTTCAGCTGTGTGGTGCCATGTGATTGCATCCCACAGGTATCCTAAGTACAATGCAGTCATTTCCACACGCTCATAACATTTTTTTGAGGCATGCTTAGTCCTGTTGGAAAGGTGCTTAGGAATTTCAGTGCTTAGAAATTCAACTGTTTTCCAGATTTCTGATCTAAGTTTCTATCTGTTTTTGGGGCAGTACTGTGCCTTTAGTTGAACAGATCCCATCTGCCTAGATGTAAAATCTCTCTTCTGTATTTAATATCCCACAATCGTTCTCTTTTGTCTGTCACTTTACTCAACAAACACAGAGTTTTTTGGCTAAAATGCACTTTTATAGAATATACCTCGCTCAAACATGAATGACCAGATCTGTGCTGTATTCCACATGAGTCTTTCCAGGGCACTATATAGTGTATTTGGTGTTTTCCTGTTTCAACTGAAAGTGCTTCTTCTCACATATCTTTAGGCCGTATTTGCTTTGCCTGCTGGCTGCACACTTATGGTCATCCTTCAATAAGACAGCGCCTGATCTATCTCCTCTCTCTTCCACTCAGTGAGCTCCCAGTTTATGTCCACATTTCTTAACATTAGTCTTTAAGGGCAAGTCTGTCCCCCTTTCTAATATTCCACTTTTCATTAGTTCTTGATATGTGATCTCCCTGTTTTCCCCTACATTAATGATGCATCTTAAATTTCTGACTCTAGCAATGCTAGAACATTAGAGCTTTTTTTTTTTTTTTTTTTTTTTTTTTTTTAGACAAAGATCAGTGAATTTTGTTTCTATTTTTTGGTCCAAGATTAACATCACAATTTTGAGTTACCACTAATACAGAAGAAAAATAGAAAATCGGCAAATGAGATTGATCTAAAAAGAAATTTAAATGAAAAATAACTTTAATTTAAAAACTAGTAACTGTCTTCCAGCTTCACAGTTACCAATATAAATGATTTATTTTGTACCTCTCAGTGCTGTAAATGTCTATCTTTTCCAGTAAAACTAATCATGCCCCACGTAGCAGCTAAAAAGGCCACTTATCTCAAGATCGGATAACACAGATATACTTGCTCTCCTCTTGTCTAGAACATCTGCCTTATTGTCAAATATGTTAGGATAGTTTGATGTGGTCTACCACTAGTAACCTAGTGTGTGATTTAGCTCATTTTCCATTTACTTCTGCCTTTAATTACCTTATTTTCAATATTCTTGAGAAAAGCATAATAATGCTGTTCACTCTCTCTTCTCTTCCTAAATAGAGATGGTGCATTTTCTGTTTTCCAGGCTCTCCTGACTGGATAGGGCAATCAGAAAGTACATGTAATGAAGTTATAATTTATTTCAGAACTGTTGGACAGAGATTATGTAGATGTTGTGTTTTTTCCTTGAGTTCCTAACACAATTTTCTTTTAAAAAGAAAATCCTTTCCCCCCAGATATCCTCATGACAGAACGCTCAGTATCTGTCTTTTTTATCTGGGTACTTTTGTAAAAGTCCTTCGAGTGTCGGAGGTGTGTCTGTCATTCAGCCAGCTGGTGGATCCAGCTGAAAACATTTATTTTTCCAGAGGTCATTTCAGCAAAGAAGTGATATTATCTTCCCCAGAAGGCAATGAAACACATAGCCAAGGGGTATGTGAGGCCAGGGCCAAACTTCTCCTTTTAGCTGCAGCTAAATATGACAGTGCACACTGTGAGACTACACCCTCCCTGGAAATGAAAAAGAAGTTTAAGTATTTTGGCAAAGTGAATTTCCCTTGGGAACAAGGCTTCTCTAATTAATAAATGTGCCTGTCTGTGCACTGATCACAAAACTCTTCAGTGTGGTCAGTGTTGGTGGTAATCGGATATACCGCCAGAAAAGCTCCTCTGTGCGCGTTCGCAGAGACGTGCATGCTCGTGGCTCTGATGCCACCTCCTGGTTAGTGGAAGTAGTTCTCTGCACGCTTATAAGCGATGTGCAAATAAATACCAGCCCTAGTTTTAAACCCGTAGTTTGTAGACCAGGCGGCTTAAAGCAGGACAGATTCCTTGCAGGCCAAGTCACGGTCCCTAGATGTTATAGCTGCACGTTGTCTGGAGGGGCCAGCTTGCAGAAGGAGGCACCAGAATGATCATGAATAAAAATCCCTTTAATAAGAAAGTCTATGAAAGGGATTACAGTGTCACTGTGAGAGCTTCTCTGTTCCTGTATGCTTGCAGTCATGCTTATTGTGCTTTTATATATGGATGTGGTGAGACAAGTATTTGTTATTTTTATAGTTTCTTTTTGTTATTTTTAAAGACTTGTGGTCCTTTGTGGGCACAACAGTGTGGAAGCCAATACTATGCAACAGGAGTCTGTTCTGAAATCAGTCCAAGTTTCCAGATCCTAAGAAGCTTTTCTCCTGCTGTTCAAAGTAAGGTAACATGTGCAAAACAGGTTCAATTAAAGAAAACATATTAAACAAAATGAAGATACATTGTGTTGGGTGCTTTTAATTTGGGATTTTAAAAAAGATGTATGTGCGAAAAGCAAAGTTCTGTGATTCACATGTAAGGACTGACAAATCACGATCCAATGCTGATATGAATATGGACTCACTCCTCCAAATTTGGGGGGAGTGCACCATCGCAGGCTTAAAATCTGCGTATGCTTCTAATGAGTCCTTGTTCTGGCAAAACCTTCCCAATCTCAAGTGTTGCTTGTGTGAGACCTAAATATGCACCTCTGGATTTAGCCAAAGAGTTGTAAGTATATTGAGACTGACAGTGCACTTAATCTCCACTTTTTATTTTTGTTTTAGAGTGCTCCTCTGTCATAGATATTGTGGTGGTTTGTGATGAGTCAAACAGCATTTATCCCTGGGATGCAGTGCAGGCATTTCTGAAAAAATTTGTTCAAGGCTTAGACATAGGCCTAAACAAAACCCAGGTAAGTCAAAGACATATTTGAGAAGGACAAAAAAACCCCCCACAAAAAAAACCCACAATGGGTTATATGAGCAATTTTAAAGGAATCCAAATGTGCTTTAATGTAATGTAATGTAGTATGTCCCCCAAAGACACAGATTACGCAGTTGTCTTGTATCTTTCAGTATTGTTTTTTTTTATCTCACAGCTAACCTATTTCAAAAGGGATTAGTAATTTGGTTCAAAACATAAACCAACTGAAACGAAGTCCTATGTTACATCTAGTGTAGTCAGATGTCTTTCATGCATTTAGTGTAAAAGTAATTAAAATGTAGTCTGTGGGGGTGTGGTAACAGTAGAACAGATTTTTTGTGGGCTTTTCATACAGCTCTTACTTTCCACCTGCTGCATCTTTAAAACAGGAGTTTTCCCTGCTTGTTTACTGTCTGATCTTTGAGTTCTTTTCTCCTTTTAATTTGGTGATGGTAAGGAAAATTTTATTGCCTTTTTAAAAACATTTTCTGTCTTTACAGTTGTCCATTTTCCAGAAACAGTTCTGGGAACAAAGACTGGGGCACTGGAAATCTCTCTCCCAAAGGCTGCCTTCTTCCTTGGGCGACTTTGGAAGTGAGGTGCTTAAAAGCTAGGCTTCCTGCTCAGTCCTTTCTGAACCTCACTTTTCGCATCTTCTCTTTTTTTTTCTTTCATACTGAATGTACATCTTAGCATATGTCTTTAGCTTCACCTCTATTAAAATAAATAGGGTTTGCCATGCTGTCAAGTAACTAACCTTTAGGATTTCCTTAGAAGAGATCAGATTGAGGTGCTGTCAGCTTGTAGAATTTTTGCTATTTTCTCCTTTTTTCCAGAGCTCCCTTTATTATTGCTATCCATCAGCTCTTCCAGAAGTAACCAAGTAAACATTTAATTCCTGTTTCAGATTGTTTGCATTAACATTTTGTAGTCCATAATAAGCGACATAAGGTGCAAGACCATTTTTTTTCTTTGCTTTCAAAACGTGTTAATATTAATTGGTTTTGTGTGTTGAAAGAAAATTATAACTCCACTTATATCTGCAGATCTTTTACTTCAACCTGACAAATAAGTAAGCATCATGATTCTGTGTAACTGATTGTAATGCGGGATAGTTTAACACAATTTCTTTATTGCATAGGTGGGTTTAATTCAGTATGCTAATGATCCCCGGGTAGTGTTCAACTTGAATACATATCAAACAAAGGATGAGGTTGTTAAAGCAATGGACAGAACGTACCAGAAGGGAGGAGATCTGACTAATACTTTCAAAGCCATTGACAATGCAAGGTAAAACACATCAATGATTGCTGTGGAACTATTGTAACTTACCTTACAAGGAAAGGGGCACGTCCTGAATTTCATTCCCACTGGGAGTGCACGTGCTTTTGGAGCCTCTGAGGAGGTTCCCAGTGCCGGGTAGAATCCCTCCGGCACATTTACAGGGCCCCGTGCAGAACAGTACAGGGATATGCGAACTAGACTGGCTGAAAACTGTGCCTTTAACCATTGGGTTAAGCTCCACAGGAAAGTAGTTCTGGTACCCAACAGAATTGTTTGGGCTGTCGCAGGTGTCTATAAACATCACAGTTCATCAAACACCATGGACAAGCTTTTAGGAAAAATACAAACCAATTGAAAGAAGTAAAGTTTATCCAGGGATTCAGTGGAACCAGTTGTCACTGCAGCAGCAGCAGCATGAAAAACAGGAAAAACTTCAAACAACGTACCATGACTCTGCATACGTATACAGTCCAGGTCTGTTTCTCAATAGGAGGATGCTATTTTGCAGTTGAATCAACGAGAGAAATATAGGCCAAAATACGTGCTGAATCAAATAGCCTTGAAAATCTTGTTTAAGGAGAGACTCAGCCCTCAGTGGAGTCTATATTTGCAGTAGTAGTGAGGTACCTGTTTTTAATACTCTTACACTTTTATTTGAACGTGGTGAAGCCAATTCCTGGCTACTGTAGTGTTACAAAACATTAATAGTTCTGATAAAAAAACCCGCAACATTTTCTTGAGAAACATTTGTACAAAATAAATTGTTTTCCCTGGAATGTACTTTTCTGCAAGAAACACCATCCAGTCCTACTTGTTTTGTTTTTGGTGTTTTTTACTTCTTTGATTATATTTCTGATGGCTCTTTGAACAGTGCTTTGAGAAGAAGCTATCAGGAGCATAATTGAAAATTCTTATTGCGGATTGTTAATTTCCAAATAAAAAGCACTACAGGTGCACCCTGTTCGAAGTCAGTGATGGATGTATTTATTACAGTATAAATACCAAATTCCATTCATTATAAATTGACATGTGAAAAATCCAATATTTTATAACAGACAGTATGCCTTCTCACCTGAATCGGGAGGACGTCCAACTGCCACAAAAGTAATGGTTGTTGTGACAGATGGTGAATCACAT
Organism: Pterocles orientalis; assembly: GCA_011057875.1. NCBI lineage: Eukaryota > Metazoa > Chordata > Aves > Pterocliformes > Pteroclidae > Pterocles > Pterocles orientalis. The sequence continues at coordinate 302,657 of WKFP01014069.1, read as the reverse complement.
GATGGCTCCAACTTGAAAACAGTGATAGGTAAATGCAATGAAGACAATATAACCAGATTTGGCATTGCTGTAAGTAATACTATAATTACATACTATTGCAGTTTTTGAAGATCATTTTGTTATGTATGTATGTATGAAAATGTATGTTCTATATATAAGCTGTATATAATATATGCATTGTTAAACTGGTGAGACTGAAACTAGGTGAAATTAATGCTTATGAACTAGTGAAATACTCGTCTTTTGTAACTGGCTGAAAAAGCAAAACCAGTATTACCTGAGCAACTTCAGTGGTTTTCTCCTTTGCCTTGTGTTATGTATTTTTCCTATCTGAGTGGTCCCTTGTGTGGGAATATAGTCTGATAAGCAATTCAGTAATATGAATGAAGGTAATTTTTTTAATATGTAGAATATTTACTCAAATAATATAGAGGGAAATGGAGTAACAGCATGATTTCCTTCACTCTTCTTATTTTGTTCTTTTTTACCCAAGGTTTTGGGATACTTAATCAGGCATGAACTTGATACTAAAAACTTAATTAAAGAAATCAAAGGAATTGCTAGTCATCCAACAGAGAAGTATTTCTTTAATGTGTCATCAGAAGCTGCACTACTGGAAGAAGCAGGAACACTTGGAGAACGCATATTTAGTATAGAAGGTAAAATATTCAATGTCGCTGAAAAATTAGATCAGATTCTCACAGCTGCTGAGCTAAGGATTTTATTTAGCTTCACCATAGTGTAGTACTGTGAAAATGAGGGGAGCTGGAGCTGCTGGCTGCTCCCTGCTCCCCAGGTGGGCTCTGGTTTTCACAGGCGTTCCCATAGCTACCCCACCACTAGTGAGCCTGAGCTTCAAGTTATTTTCTGCTGTTTGTGGGAAATATTCCTCAGTTGCTGAAAATTTCAGGTACATCCTGGGCTTCCAGCATCCACTGGAGGCTCGTCCATATGCATCAAATGTATTTGGAGCTGTTACCACTGGAGGAGTAAAGGTATCTTCATACTTGTCAGATTCACCTGTGTTTTTCTGTTCATGCTAAGCAACTGTGAATTTAAAAATCAAATCAGAAGACTAGGTTACTGATTACAATAACTGAAAAGCTACAGTAATACCATCTGTGTGGCATCTACCAGGTGCTGTCCCTAGAATAACCCACAGTCCTCTGTGTACTGTTTGGAGGAAGGTGCTGCAGAGGTGACTCAGAGGCACTTCATCCCCTCAAAAGCCAGCTTCCCAAAGTCAAATTTAGACGATGCTTGGGAGACCTTGTGACGTGTCCTCAGCCCTTCCTAAGGAGCTTTTCATGGCTACAGGCTCTCTGTGCTCAGGATGAAATCTTCCCTTTGCTTTCACCTCTTTCTATTCTTTACCAGGCCCATGGTGCTAATCAAGTCAAGGGGATCAGATGAGCTCCTTCTCTTGGGATTTTTTTACTCCTGTTGAATTCCTGTTACTTGAGTACCATCTGTCTCGCTCAGGAAATCTTCCTCCACATCACAGTATTTTTCAAGACAACTACAACAGTTTTATAAGTCCTATATAATAATGAACATCCATTTTAAAGCTGTGAATATACATTTATTAAAGCTGCTAATTTCAGGGTATAATTAGTGCTTCCTAGGAAACATAGATTACCCACAGTGACAACACTCTTTAGACTGATTCAAGCCATCTTTTATCATCGTCTTTTGCTTTTTTTTGGAAGAGACTCAGCATCATGGCTTCATTTTACCAATTTGACATTAAATCCTTCAAGTATTCTACAGTTTATTAGTTCTCAGATTTCTGTTGTTCATAAACTTTGTAAATGTTTTGGCAGAATTGGTGGATTTGAAAAAATAACATACAGTCCCTACTATGCTACACTCATAGGCATCAACATTGGATCTCTTGTGGGGTTCTCTACGGTTAATCACATGTTTGTTTTGCCAGGCACAGATCAAGGTGATACATTCCAAATGGAAATGTCACAGGTGGGCTTCAGTGCGTATTACTCACAAAAAAAGGTATGTGAGTTTAATTATTAATGACTCAAATAGATCTAATTACACAGACAAGAATGCTTAGAAGTGCAACAAAATAAGACTAGTAAGACACAATGACCAAATTGAAGGTTTTTTTACAAGCAGGAGAATGTAAAATTATAATCTTTTTTTTTTAATTTGAATGCCACAAAAATTACTTCTAATAGATGCTGTATATCCCTAAAATGACAAATACACGTTAATATATGAAGGTGAGTAATAGTTTCTTTCATGTAATGGTTTTGAGACGTGTTAATCCAAATGGCAAAAATTAAGAAAGATTTGGGGGTTTCTTCAGGAAAATTAGACATGCCATTTCTACCGCAGTTTTCTATAACAGTATCTCAGTTCACTGAAGAACTACAATAGTGTGAATAACCTAAACTATGTTTCTCTTGTGTGTACACCTCTAAGTTCAAGTATTTCTGTATTAAATGTTCTTTAAAATAAGCCACATTATTTTGGATTTTAGATTTTTAACTGTTCTCTTAAATACATCTCCTTACAATACACTTAAAGAATGACATTTTATATCTTTTTCTGTCAGCTTTTGTGTCCTGTTGGCAAAAATTGGGCTTTAGGTTTTTTTACGGTTTTGTCTGCCTAATCCTCAGTCTTCTGAGAATCATGGGTGCATAAAAGCATCGATTTGCCAAGCCCAACCCCAGAGTGGATGAGCTTAGGAAATTATCACAGTGCTTAAATAAACTCATTTTATCTTGTGTTGCCGTGCCCTGGGAGCTAAAGCAGTCATTTATGCTCTTGCAGTAGAGGGGGGAAAATCCTTCTTAATAGAGCAATAATGTCCTGCATGTGAATGGTATCTATAAGCAGCTCCAGTCAACTGCTTGCAGTCATTAGACTGTACATCACTGCCTTAAATACAGTGATGTGAGAAATTACATATGGTAACTTCAGCTTTGAATCATAGAATCATGAAGGTTGGAAAAGACCTCAAGGATCATCAACCGTCAACCCACACCACCTAACTCACTAAACCATGTCCCTGAGCACCGCATCTACACGTTTCTTGAACACCTCCAGGGACGGTGACTCCACTACTTCCCTGGGCAGCCTGTTCCAATGCCCGATCACTCTTTTAGTCAAGAAATTCTTTCTAATATCCAGCCTAAACCTCCCCTGGCGCAACTCGAGGCCCTTTTCTCTTGTCCTATCACTTGTTACTTTAGAGAAGAGGCCAGCACCCACCTCACTACACCCTCCTTTCAGGTAGTTGTAGAGAGTGATAAGGTCTCATCTCAGCTTCCTCTTCTCCAGACTAAACAACCCCAGCTCCCTCAGCCGCTCCTCATGAGACCTGTGCTCCAGACGCTTCACCAGCTTCGTTGCCCTTCTCTGGACCTGCTTCAGCAACTCAATGTCCTTCTTGTGGTGAGGGGCCCAAAACTGAACACAGTGTTCAAGGTGCGGTCTCACCAGAGCCGAGTACAGGGGCACAATTGCTGCTCTAGTCCTGCTGGCCACACTGTTTCTGATACAGGCCAGCATGCTGTTGGCCTCCTTGGCCACCTGGGCACACTGCTGGCTCATGTTCAGCCGGCTGTCGACCACCACCCCCAGGTCCCTCTCTGCTGGGCAGCTTTCCAGCCACTCTCCCCCGAGCCTGTAGCGTTGCAGGGGGTTGTTGTGACCAAAGTGCAGGACCTGGCACTTGGCTTTATTGAACCTCATACAATTGGCCTCAGCCCATCGGTCCAGCCCCCTGTCCAGATCCCTCTGCAAAGCCTCCCTACCCTCAAGGAGATCAACACACCTGCTCAGTTTGGTATCATCAGCAAACTTACTGAGGGAGCACTCAATCCCTTCATCCAGGTCATTGATAAAGATGTTAAACAGGACAGGCCCCAAAACCAATCCCTGGGGAACACCACTGGTGACCGGCCGCCACCTGGACTTAACTCTGTTCACCACGACTCTCTGGGCTTGGCCATCAAGCCAGTTTTTTATCCAGCAAAGGGTGTTTCTGTCTAAGCCGCGAGCCACTATCTTTTCTAGGAGAATGCTGTGGGACACGGTGTTGAAGGCCTTGCTAAAAACCAAGTAGACGACATCCACGGCCTTTCCTCATCCACTAGGCAGGTCACCTGGTCATAGAAGGAGATCAGATGGGTCAAGCATGACCTTCCATTCATGAAACCATGCTGGGTGGGCTTGATCTCCTGGTTGTCCTGTACATGCCGTGTGAGCACACTCAAGATGAGCTGTTCCATAATCTTCCCCGGTACCGAGGTCAGGCTGACAGGCCTGTAGTTCCCCGGGTCCTCCTTACGGCCCTTCTTGTAGATGGGTGTCACATTGGCAAGTTTCCAGTCCTCTGGCACCTGCCCTGTTAGCCAGGACTGTTGATAAATGATGGAGAGTAGCTTGGCAAGCTCCCCTGACAGCTCCCTCTGTACTCTTGGGTGGATCCCATCTGGCCCCATAGACTTGTGTGTACCCAGGTGGTGTAGCAGGTCATTAACTGCTTCCTCCTGGATTGTGGGAAGGTTATTCTGCTCTTTGTCCGTGCCTACCAGCTCAGGGAGTTGAAGACTGAGGCAAAGAAGGCATTAAGCACCTCAGCCTTTTCCTCATCCTTGGTGATAATGTTCCCTCCTACATCCAACAAGAGATGGAGATTTTCCAAAGCTCTCCTTTTGTTGTTAATGTGTTTGTAAAAACATTTTTTATTATCTCTTACCACTGCAGCCAGGTTGAGTTCCAGCTGGGCTTTTGCCTTCCTAATTTTAACTCTGCATGACCTGGCAAGATCCCTGTACTCTTTTTGGGTTGCCTGACCCTTCTTCCAGAGGTGGTAGACTCTCCTTTTCTCCCCTGAGTCCCAGGAAAAGCTCTTTGTTTAGCCAGGCTGGTCATCTTCTCTGCCACTTTGTCTTTCTACAGATGGGGACAGCCTGTTCCTGTGCTTTTAAAACCACCCTCTTGAGGAATGTCCAGCCTTCCTGAGCCCCTTTGCCCTTCAGGACAGTCTCCCAAGGGACTCTCCCAACCAGCATCCTAAACAGCCTAAAGTTTGCCCTTCAGAAGTCCATGTTAGTGGTTTTACTGGCACCTCTCCTTACTTCACCAAGGATCGAGAACTCTACCATTTCATGGTCACTAAGCCCAAGATGGCCTCCAACCACCACATCTCCCACCAGTCCTTCTCTGTTTGTGAACAGGAGGTCGAGCAGGGCTCCTCCCCTGGTAGGCTCGCTTACCAGCTGTGTCAGGAAGTTATCTTCCACACACTCCAAGAATCTCCTAGACTGTTTCCTTTCCGCTGTGTTGTATTTCCAGCGGATGACTGGCAAGTTGAAGTCTCCCACAAGAACAAGTGGGAGCGATCACGAGACTTCTGCCAGCTGCTTAAAGAATGCCTCATCTGCTTCCTCCTGCTGGGAGGGTAGCCTATAACACACTCCCAGCAGGATATCAGCCTTGTTAGCCCTTCCCCTCATTCTTACCCATAAACATTCAAACTTATCATCTCAATCCTCTATTTCTATACAATCAAAACACTCCCTAACATATAGAGCCACTCCACCTCCTCTCCTTCCTTGCCTATCCCTTCTGAAGAGCTTATAGCCATCCATTGCAGCACTCCAGCCATGAGATTTGTCCCACCATGTTTCTGTGATGGCCCCTAGGTCACAGCTGTTCTGCTGCACCATGGCCTTCAGCTCCTTTTGCTTGTTGCTCATACTGCGTGCATTAGTGTAGATGCACTTGAGATGAACTGTCGAATCCACTCCTACCCTCAGCGTGCCATCCCTGCGCTTGTCTGTAACGGGCCTGGGAATTCCCCCTTCCCCCTTTGAACCTAGTTTAAAGCCCTCTCAATGAGTCTTGCCAGTTTATGAGTGAGAATCCTTACCCCGCTATGAGACAGGTGAACTCCATCTCACACTTCTTCAGAAATATGTAATTCTAAAAGGTTGATGTTTATTTTTTAAAGGATGTTCTGCTGCTGGGTGCTGTTGGGGCCTATGACTGGAGTGGAACAGTAGTTCAGGAGTCTTCAGACAGGGTCACCACCTTTCCAAGCCACGTGTTTGAGAAAATTCTACAGGACAGAAATCATAGCTCCTATCTAGGTAAGGGGCTGAAATACAAATCTGGAAATCCAACTTTTATTAAGATATTAAAAAACTTGTGAAAATCTGTTCTAGACAGACTCTGTTACAAACTGATTTGAGAATATGAAAATAATTTTGCATCCAAAAAGATTTTATTTAGTGGGCAACAGTTCATTGAATGAAATCTTTATTGTGTTTCTAAAATTGTCCTCGTATCAATGTGGTAAGCTGAAAAAAATCAGGCTTTGTCACAGAGACATAAGAAATCATGGGATTTGAAAAAGCTGCTTAGTGTATCATACTGATCATTATGGGTACCTTCTGTTTTAATATTTGTATGTACTTTCCCAGTTACATGACAATAAGCAGTTGATTAACTTGCTGTCCTTTCATCAGTTCTTGTTCTTTTCTTGGCCTTTTCCAGTTCAGTTTATAGTTTTAAGAACATTGCTGCAGATTAATAGAGGTCTTATTTATAACCCCCATATATTTTCTGACACATGTTTTTGTGACCTTATAAAGCCACTCAGTTTGTCTTCTCAGTTCATTGAAATGTTTTCTGCAAACCTACAACATGCCTGTTCTGGCAGCTCATCCTTGAATAATGCTACTGCATTAAGCACCTATGATTTTCTTGTCCTTGAAGTTACTTAATGAGATACTATTTTTTTCAACTACTGTGCTCTTTTCCCTATGACTTAGCATTACTTGCACCCAAAACAATGAATAAATCTAAAACTAACCTAATGACCAGTAGCTCTTTTGCATATGTGATCTCTTCAGACTTTCTATTCTTCCCTTTTCTACAATAATTCTTAAAAGGTCACATAATTTAATTTCAGCACCTCTCAACAAGGCACTTTCTAGAGTATTGCCCTTCGTCTTTTTGGTGCAAACGATGTTGTTGCTTTTTCTGTTGCCTCATTTCCTTTCCACCTCCTTCTGTCCCCGACTAAGACCTCTCCATACCAGCTCTCTCTCACCAGCTCACCAGGCCAAACTGAACACTGGCTAGCACATCACAGCTTGCTAGATTGGCCCTTGTTCTGCACTGCACCCTCTCACTTCAAATAGTTGTATGGTGTATTAGAAATGTGTGGCCTTAACTTGCAGAATAAAAACTTGTTTTGCTGTTCCTTCTTGAGCTTCTAGTCTTCAATGATGTTCTGTCAATAGAAAAACACTGACTGAACACTATTCTGAACTAGACTGGTATATGTAATGAGTGAGGTATAATCCTTTTAGACTGTGCTTCTCACATTGTCCTGCAGCTTGCTAAAGACCTGCATATTCTGCCCAGTCGCTGGAGTTCAGTTATTCAATTTAAACTATAGTCTTTATAAAGGATGATTTTGTTTTCTTCTGTTCAAATAAATTTGCTATAATTAAACCACAGAAATGTAAAATATGTGGTAATGCTAGCTTTTAGTGCTAATACCTGTTTAAAATATTTGCAGGTATTAAAAGATACTTCCTGAAAGCAAATAATGTTAGAATAATGGGAATGAAGATTAAAACGTTCAAAGAAGTTCAATCAACCCAAGTCCTCCAGCTGACAAGCTGTTAATATAGCCTGTTGTATTCAGCCAATACACTGGGCTGTGGTCTGGCGAGCTGTGGGAAAATGCACTGCAAGCTTTGGAGAAGCTAGGTGTTCCCTCCCAGTTTGAAGGCTGGCCCAAATATTCATCTCATGTTTCTCTTTATTTCTTCATTCCAAGAATACTCTTTGCACTCTTTTTCCTACCTCCATCACAACCATGACATTTTTGTGGTCTAAGTTTTACCAAATAGGCTAAACTATTGTCCATGCTATTCTGCAAACCTGCTTCAACTTGATCTGTGTGTGTCATTGTTCTCTCCAGAAGACTATTGCAAATTTTATGCATATGTGACAACTTAATTTCCTGTGTGGAAGCATCATTCTCTGTGACTAATGTACCAGATTGACTCATCCTCTGTGCCCTTCTGAATAACCAACTGACAACTAGTAGTTAGTGGTCTCTCACACATGTTGAATGTTGGCTTCTCTCCCCAGGTTATTCTGTTGCTGTTCTCTCAACTCAGAGCTCCATCTATTTTGTTGCTGGTGCACCAAGATCCAACTACACTGGCAGAGTAGTGGTTTATGATGTTGACAGTGATGGTAATATCGCAATTGTGCAGTCCCAGAGAGGCGAGCAGGCATGTATATTTTGGTCATGAAAGCAGATTTTGCAGGCATCCATTTATTGACACAGCACTAAATTGCAATGCATTTGTTCTGAAAATCTGTTTTTCTTTCAATGCATTTAGAATTCATTTGAACTTTTCTCTGACACTAGAACTATTTCAATGAGGTTAAAGGTAACAGTATTTTAGGAAGTCATCCAATTAGTGATAAAAGATAATATACAAAGCTACTTAATGTATCATTGTGTCAACATTGGGAGAGACTCTCCACCCTGCCTGAGAAGCTGTGAAGTAGATGACATCAAAAGAAAGATCTGGATATTAATTCTCTTTTTCTTCATTTGGAAAAGAGCAGTGAGTTTAGGTGGTTTTGGTTTTGTTTGTAAGACAAATCTAAGAGTCAATCAGAGATTGGGTAGTTTCATATGCATGATTTAATATAAAAAACTATTCCTACCATAGCTTATTCTCTGCATTCTTATTGCCGAGTGGTAAAGCCATAGCAGCAGCCACTGGGCAGAAACCGTGAACACATGATAAAGATATGGTTCTCCCAACACTAGAGTATACTACATAGTAATTTCATTCCAATGGGCCGTGTCATTCATTACTATTGGACTATTTCTGGGTATAAGTTTTCTGAGTGATGTGTTAAAACATTATGCTTTACAAAATCCACATACAAACATGACTTTCTTACTACTGATTTCAGATTGGCTCCTACTTTGGCAGTGTGGTGTGTTCAGTGGACGTTAACAGGGATTCTGTGACAGATGTGCTCCTTGTGGGTGCACCAATGTTTATGAATGACCTGAAGAAAGAAGAAGGCAGGGTATACATGTTTTCCATCACAAAGGTAAGAACAGCACTGTAGTGCTGATATTTTAATTTGCATCTGGAGGGATTTACTGTTGTTCCCTGGACTACAGTTTTACCCATGAAAAAGCAGTCCAAACTGCAACAGTACTTAGTGGCAGTGTCTGTTCTGTTAAGTCAAAGAGTGTTCAGAGGAGCAATTCCTGGCCGCACAGCCAACTGGTGCAGCAGACTCACTCAAACCAGCATTGCTTAGGGCTAACTTCTTTCAAAGCTGACTGGCCACATGCACACTAAAAAGCCTTTGGCCCTGGATCTTTTCAGGGCCTCTAAGTCACTGTTTAGCGTGTCTTTTTCAAAGTGTTAGAAATACTGCAAGTGTTGTTTTTGTAATGAGAAACAGAGCATGTGCTTTCCTGGGATGTGGCATAAGGGCAGGGGTAAATGGTGCCAAGCCTGCCTGGTTGGAGGACTATGAATTGAGCCCTTCCCAGTGCAATCTCACCCATTCTGCTTTTCAGGAGCATCTGCAAACTTTCCCCAGAACTGATTATGCATGTAATCTGTGAATAAGCCAGCTGGAACAGATAAAAATTGAGTCAATAATCAAGTTAGTAGCTAAGCACTGTTAGTGGGGTCTGCTCTTCTAGGTGACTCTCTGGTCCTGTTTTTGGCATTGTACACAAATAATAACACAAGGTTGGCCATTTCTCTGAAAAATTTAGCTCCAGGCTTTTCTAGTTAATTGTTTGCCAGATGATTTTTGGCAAATCTGTTCAACACCTAACAGCATTCCCAAACCAATTCTAATAAATGCTCTAGTGACAGTTTTCTGCATTGTTTCATAGACTTTCACACTGGATGGTTGCCATTATTCATGTTGTCTCCTTTGTTCAGTGAAACCATGTTATTTGTCTGATGGTTGACTGTGTTTTTTATTCAGACGTGTAGTAGGTGTTTTCAGAGTATCTGAATTAACAGTCCTGCAGCACGCGGCACTTTTGAACAGTTCTCAATCAATCATTGGATGTCTGGATATGCAAAGTAAATTAATACCTGTCATCCATCATCCTACCTTTACTAGGTAAATTGCAATAAGATAAATAGTCAGATCATTCTGGAACCACAGGAGACTGTACCCTAATGCAGTTCAAGGTAGATGGAGGTGCTGGAAGTGCTACTGCTGGCAGCTGACATTGGTCTTTGTTACTCTGGAGTGAGAAAAGAAATACAGAAGAGAGGAAAAATGAAGGATTTTTTTTATGTTTTGGAAACTGAATAAATTGAAAGACTATCCTTACAACATTTAGTCTTTCTAAAATGTTAGATTTAATATTATTTAAAAATTAAGAACAATAAAAGAATTATTTTTTTTCAAGAACCTGGGTTTGTGCAACTTGTCCATGTTGCGCAAATAATACTTTTCTAGTTATATTTAATAAATAACTTGGCTGGTATTTCTAAAATTTTAAGCACAGTGTGATAGCTGAGGTTAAAGAGAAGAACGATATTTGCCAGAGTTGAATTTAAGCTAGTGTAAATGTGATTAAACTATAAAGATCTCCAGTCTTTCTTTCTTCATTGGCACTGGAGAGGTCAGGAGTTTAGCATTTGGACACATGTTTTTTGCATTAGTTTGGTTAGGAAATTCCATTTCTGTTTCAAAGAATTATGTCCAGTTACATAATTTCCATTCCCTCTGCATAAAAACTAGTAATCCAAAACTGGAAACTGTATTTTTCAATGTATTGTGAAACTTTCAGAACAGTCAGATGAGGACAGTGAGAGCAGTTAAGCTTCATACAAATGGTTATATTTGCTGTTAGTGCTTTGCATAGCATGCTTTATTTTTGCTGTGTAATGCTTGCCAAGACTCTGAGACATAATGCAAACTGAATGGGCAACACAATGGGGAAGGAATTCAGGGTTGAGCAGTCTAAAGGGAATGTACTGGAAAACAAAAACAAAGAACAGTGCACATAGATACTGCTCCTATGTCTAATCTGGTGCAATGATAGCTGGTTTTTTTTTTTTCTTCTTTTTCTTCTTTTTCCTTTTTTAAAGGGAATTTTGGATCAGCAAGAACTCTTGGAAGGTCCACAGGGGTCAGAAAATGCTCGCTTTGGATCAGCAATCACAACACTTGCAGACATTGATTTGGATGGCTTTAATGATGTTGTAGTAGGTTCACCACTGGAAAACCAAAACTCGGGAGCAATTTACATTTACAATGGATTTCAAAAGACTATACGTACCAAATATTCTCAGGTAATTAACTTTGTTGGATAATGCTGCACTCGGTGCATTTAGATCTTCTAGAAGAAAACAGAACAATTTCCCATCTTTTAGTTGGCTACTGTTTCATCCTCTTAAAGGAGTACTGTTATTCTTGTGGGTTATTTCAAGTTTTGTGCCTCTCCTGACTTCAACTGTCAGGATGCCCTACTTGATTTCTGTGGTGCTTACCACTGAAGCATATAGAGGAAAAGGACCTGCAAGGTGCTCCATCTGAGTCTCTTACAATTTTTGGTGCCTGCCTATGAAGTCTGATAATTTCCTATGCATTTTTGACACCCATTATTCAGGTTTTTAGGGGTAATGTACAGCAGTGAAGATCAGATAAATCCCAGCTCTGTAAAATATAAATATGTAGTACTAAAGGAAAACATTTTCAAGGGTCTTTGCATATACCATATGCTAATAAATGGTAATTTTAATGTCACCTTCCACGTAGACTTTCTGGTTGAGGAAGGTATTTGTTGGAAGTCCTATTAAGCTTCCTATTCTCCGAATAGCTTGATGTGAGATGGAAGAAGTCTCCAGTAGGTACTAACTGGTATACGGCATTGAGTTAGTTGATCTACTACATAACAGAAAAATCTGGTCCATTGTCTGATCCAACAGGGGAGGAAAAGTGCTTAAAAGCACCTGAGAAAGCATCCACAAAAGCTTTTTGTTTAAACAATACATTGTATATAAAGGGAATATCAGTGAAAATCCATTGCTTAAGCTGACAACTACAGACTTAAGCATGCTTGTGGCAAACTCAGTAACCAAACTCTCTTTCCTAGAAAATTTTAGGATCAGATTCTGCTTTTGGACGACGGCTCCAATTCTTTGGAAGATCAGTAGATGGCCATAGAGATTTAAATGATGATGACGTTACTGACATATCAGTTGGTGCTGATGGAAATGTTGTTCTGCTATGGTTGGTAAACTCTTTTAGAATGGAAGCATTTAATGATTCAGACACAAGTTGAGCATTTAGTTAATTAAACAGTAAAACAAACAAACTCTTTCATTTCATGTGTTCAGAGCTAACACACTTATTGCCCTCCTTGCTGCTATCATAGCTAGCTGAAAAACAGCATTAGACTAAACCTCTTTTAAGCACATATCATCAAAACATCAAAAGCCAAGGCAGCATGGGGGGCAGAGCCAAGGCACATGGTGGCAAGCCCAGTAGTGGGGGCTCCCAGGAGGGACCTGGGCAGGGATGGAGAGGGCCAAGAGACGCCTACCCACTGCTGTTTTGCAGGCATGTGGTCCAGAGGGAAGGGGCAGCTTCAGAGAATGGGGTTTGCTTGAGAGCATTTGTAACAGCAGGTTGTACTTCAGTAGCTGCAGTATAATTTTCATAGCTGAACCTAAAACAGGTGAAAACACTTCCCACACAACCTGCATAACCTTTAATGGGTGGTAGGCTGATCAAGAGGAGAAAGTTGTCCTGCAGTGTAAGGACAGAGAGCAGTGAAAGAGTTGGCACCTATTTCTGGCATGACACCCATCTTCTCTGGCATGTGGCCTTTGCCAGAGCAATCTGAGTACTTTCACAAAATAAAGAAGAAAGCCTTCACAGAACTTCTGCCTCCTAAGTACTGGGTATTTTCCACTACTTCCTTGAGGAGCTAAACTAAAATAGAGCTTGCTTTCCTATCAGTCGCCTGTCTTCTTGCCTGAGGCTCCCCATTGTAAGAAGAAAAACATCACTGAATTGCTACTTAGTTCATAATGAAACAAGATGATTAAAACTGAATGGTCAGTTTGGACCTTTGACCCACAATAGGACTGCTGCTGGTGCTACTGGGAATTACATTAAATAAAATTATGCTCTGTGGAGTGCCAGCATTTATTTAGATTTGATTAATGAAGATGCTCATTTTTCTTTCACTCTAGCATTTGGTCTGATTAATGAGTTTCACTTTTGATTAAAGTGTTTGTTTTTACATGCAGGGTTCCTTTGAAACAGTTCTTCAAAATCTTGATTAATTACATGAAAGTTGTTTTTCTGAAAAATATGAATATTAATTAAAATTAAGAATTACCCTTCTTCGCCTTCCTAGAGGAGCTCAGTAACTCCCCTAAAGGAGCAGAACGTTACTTATTGGGAAAACAGGACAATGGCTTTGTTCTCTGTTATATTAAGGGAAGAATTAGAGCATTAGGATACAGACACTGATTATCCATTAATTTGACATTAGAAATTATTTATTGTAATTGCTGAAAGCAACTGTATCAGTAAATGCACTTATATGCAAAGAAACACAACTCTACCAGGGCCATTAAAAAATGTTTACAATGCAAACCAAGAAAATCAATGCTACAGTACAGACAGTAATAGACAATAGCTTCTGTGTTACCTGGTGTTCTTGAAAATCACATGTAATCTTTTAAAAATATTTCAGGTCACGAGGCATTGCAAATGTGTCCATAATTGCATCATTTAAACCTGAGAAAATCAGTCTACTGAACAAGAACACAGAAATAACTGTCAAAATATGTTTTCAGGCTACATTTAGACCTACTAAGAGAAATAATCAAGTGGGTAAGAGTATTTCAATGACTTGTCTTACACTAATTTCTTCAGAAGTCCATCACTGAAATTAGAAGTAGAAATTCTAAAGATCTATTAGACTGAATGTCAAGAAAAGCAAAATCAGTGTAATACTTAAGTGTCTGAGAAAGTGATTCTAAAACTTACTTTCATCACTGGCTCCATATTATTTGAAAAGTGAGAAATTAACAGTGTAAAGGAAAGCTGTATCCTTGCTGTTCAACAAATCCCAGAAAATGTCATCAGTGAGAAACTGATTTTGTTCAATGTGCTCGTTTCAACAGCAGACTGTGAACTTCTCTTTTCAGAAGAAAATAAACAAAAATATTCCATAGGCTCAGGGCAGATGTCAGTGGGGAGGAGCTCTTCTTTTCAGAGAGAACACCAAATATTTCTCAGACCAGCACTGGCCTCTCATTAAGCTATTCAGTTAAATGGATAACACCAGCTGGACTACTCCAGGGCTATGTGTAGTGCTTTTAGGAACTCATTATTGTGAGCTATAAAATAATGGTGAACTTCCACAGCATATTAGTCATAATTCAAAGAGAAGACAATGGAAATTATTATGTGATTGAAGAGAAGATGCAGATTCTGTATAGACTCCTCAGTGTTAAGGGATATGGTTGTAAGGCCCCTTTATCTAGCATAAGCCTGGCCCTGCTGACTGGCTTCTTGCCTGAGCTGCAGGCTCAGACATCTGCAGTGGAAACTGGATTGATTGCCATTTAATGTGCTCTCTATGGATGAGAATTTATGTCAGGAATTAAACCTGTTTCACTGCTTTGGAAAACACAAGAGAAAATGTTATTGTTTTGAGACTGCTCTGTGTTTAGCGAGCTATGAAAAAAAGTAAAATATTTAGTGTGTTTTGGAAAGCCTGGTCACTCTGTAATGCTGAGCATAGTAATAAGATCACGGGTAGTCATACTCAGCAAAAAAAATGTACTGTTATTCTTCTTGTAGCTATAACGTACAATGCAACATTAGATGCAGATCTCCAGTCCTCTAGAGTGACTTCTAGAGGATTGTTCAAAGAAAATAATGAAAGGTACATGCAGAGGGATCTTGTGGTACGTCATGAGGAGAATTGTGTTCATGACATCTTCAGTGTACAGGTAAGTGAAATTGCAAGCAATCTTGCAGAACAAAAATAATCAGAAGAAGACGCTGATAAATTTTATGTCTGTAAGATGAATTTCTTGCATAGTGTACTCAAGGATTTATGTTTCTCAAATGTCCCACAACTGAAAAATACTTAGTAAGATCCTAATTTCAAAGAAACTAATAACTGTCAACTTCAGCACAGCTTTTTAGGACAGAAGAGGCAGTTCTCAATTAGGTGATTCAGCTCTGACATAACACAGAGCCCACAGTCCAAAGTTTCAATAGATTTTAATTTCCCTCTGAGCAGATTCTTCTGTAAGAGCGAAGACATACATTAAAATGTTTTCTGTCAAACTAACAACATTTCAGGCAGATTTTTGGTGCATGCTAGCCCTAGGTATACACCTAGGAAAAAAATAAAAATAAGAAAGAATCTATCTCTAGAACCAAAGACCAAAACCAGCCCTTAGAGTTGCCTTAAGCCCCCTGCATGACACTAAGTCAGATAGAGGACTTTGATTCCTGCTCTGTGTTCACTGCAGACATCTTTGACTTGTTGATCTTCTTGATCGCATTTAATGCCATTTTGGAGCCATGAGAAGCCATGAGCCATAGAGCTATGAGAGTATTCATCCACTACTAAGAAACAGACGAGACATGAAGTATAGTGTGCTTTAGTGTTGTCACTCAGGCCTGGCTTCTCTCTGTGATGGTAAAGCAGAGTAGAGTAGGAATTTGACTTCTCCAGCCAAGTGAGAATGGAAGTCACCTGATGGTGGCTTTTGAGGACCAGCTTCTGCAGCTGCTGAGAATCTGCATGTTCTTTAGCCCTAGAAATGACTGTGATGAATAAGTCTCCAGGAATTCTAAGACGAGTTTTATCACTGAAATGGTACTAAAAGCTGTTTAGCCAGAGAAGCCCACAGTAGGCAATCTCAAAATTATTTTGGTCAAGAAATGAAGCTTTGCACTATTACTTCTTGTTTAGAGCAAGTATGATTTTACTATGTATTCTCACCTTACGAAAGAATCACCAATTTTACCCTGTTTGCTGTGCTGACATCTGACAGCTATCATCTGAACTGTATGTTTTACAGGAACCTTCTGATGCAGTGAATTCCCTTAGTTTGCGCATTGACATTGGCCTTGCCAATGTCAATGCGCAAACTGGCACCGGCCCTGTCCTTGATACATATTCCCCTGCATCTGTGGCCTATAGCGTAAGTATGTAGACCGACTATCGAAAAATGCATGGCTATACACACAACCATAATGTGTGGCCCCCACAAACACCAAAGAGGTGCAAGCAAGTGAAAACTGGTGTTCTATTTTAGTCATTGGGCTCAAAGGAGACACCTGGGTGGGTGCTCCCTGGTTCCTTTTATACCTTTGTCTGTATTTCATGGTCTTGCTCACACAGACACACACATCAGCCACTGTGGCATAACAAGCATGTTGGTTGAGCCATGTCACTACTGATGTGAACTTCTAGTTGATGGCAAAGACGAACTATTTTAGGTTATTTTAGCTTACAGTAAAAGAGTACACAAAAGAGAGATGGAACCCCTTTGGTTACATCACATTTGTTGTGGGCTAACAATAACCTGCCTACACCATTCGTATGGATCAGTTAACATGTAGTAATATGTTACTGTTAACTTCTTCATGTGTCAGAGTTTTTAGTGCCCTTAAGAGGGATTTTCTTATCTGCAAATCAGCAGTGTGCTTCATCTCAAAGGTGTTTACACTCTGCTGTCTGTCAGTAATTTTAAAGTTGGGCACTGTCATTCGGGAAATGGTTTTGTTTTTTCTTAGATTCCTTTTATTAAAGACTGTGGTGAAGATGAACTTTGTTTCTGTGATCTTGTTCTGAATGTTCAGCGGAAGGCAGATGATGGGTAAGACCTGAATCTGTGGAGTTTTTGGGAGTGGGTTTTAAGTTTTCACCAGTTGGTTGGTTTTGGATTAATTTCCAGATGAGAATGCCTTTGTAGTTCAGCATCTGCTTAGAAATAGCAGGGATAAAAAAAGAAATAGCATTTCTGTCTAAGTAACTAATCAAGGAAATAAAGGTCTGATAGGAACACAGACTCTCGTCAGCTTAGACAAAACCAAATTTTGGTACCTTAGGGATTGAGGACACAGTGAGCATTCAAAAGAATTGTGTCTGTCTGTCTGGTGTTGGGAAAGGGTGCACGCAGGAGAGCAGTGGGGGGCAGTGATGATCCCGCAGCTGAGGTCAGCCATTCAGGCAGCACACAGTCCAAGTCCATAGGCAGATGTATGCATAGATGTACAGCACACAGAGAGACAGGGCTGCCTCTTCCTGGAGCTGCCATCCAAGTCCACCACCCGCTCTCTGCCCACCTTCCAACCAGGGCAGAGCCCTTGAAAGTGAGCAAAGTCACTTTAACCATACAGAATCAAGGTCCTGCACTTCAAGAAGACACTAATTCCATTTGGTTTTAAGAAACACCATCACAGAGTTTATTATGTCAAAGGATTTAGAAAGCAGAGACTTTAAGTGCGTAGAAAGTAGGAAATGTCTTGCTGTGCTTGTTATTTGTTGTTGGCTACAGGCAACACATTTTCATGATCCACAGCTGTTCTAGTACCTCTGTTTACAACAATGGACTTTATTTTCCAGCAGCAAACAGCAGTTTGTTGTCAGCAGCAAAAACAGAAGACTAACATTGACTGTGAAATTAAGAAATAAAAAGGAAAATGCATATAATACCAGAATCCAGGCCACATTTTCAGACAACTTGTTTTTTGCTTCCTTGACTTTACTGGTACGTGATACCCAACTTCACTGTTTCTGTTATTGCCACTGATTTTTGAGCTTCTCAGATATTTTTTTTTTTCTTCCTAGTAGTACCTATCCCAGGAAAGAATGTGTGTGCAAACCTCTCTCCCAATTTATTTTCTTGGATACCAGAATTATTCCCTTTAGCATATCAGTTTATTTAGGTCAAGGAGAGACACTGCCAACTCAGCATAAAGGTTGGCAACCTGTTGAGTTTGACTTCACGTCAGTATTTCAGTCATCTTTTCCTCACTTTAGGCCTTGGCACCCACATCTTCTGCTTGACTCCCAACAACATGCCTGAATGCAGTTGCTGTGCCACAGGGAATTTGTATTTGATAAATTTAACATGCAGCATCAATGATGTGGCCTTAAAAGCACAGACTTTGGATCTTGAAATAGTGTTACTGCCAAGGCCAGGTGTTTCAGCTAGACAGTGAATCAGAAGGAAATGTCTGCTATAGCAGAAGCTCTTCTTCTAATTAATTTTGTCTTAGAAAAGGGAAAAAAGAAGTATTACACATACTATTTTGAGAAATGCAGTAAATCTGTAATCTCAACTGTTCCTCTCAATTAATGAAGGGTGAAATCTAGACTTCAGTGCTTGGCTTATGTGGTCAGGCTGCTGCTGGAGAAGTGTGTGATAATCCTAGGGGTGAAATCCAGAACAATACCTATACTGAAGGGAGAGGAGGGCTAGGATCATTTCTCACTGCCCCAGAGCAACATTTACCTGAACAATGAACTGGTAGAAATACCCCACACAGCGATGAGGGTGCCCCTCTAACTCCCCATCCTGTTGTGAGGCAAAACTGTTCATTCCACTTATGCCAAAAGACCACACTGGAGCTAGGATTTTCTTTTACTTTAAAAGACCATTTGCTTAGAAATATTTCAGCTGGCAAGTTAAGCTTTTGACCAAAAATGTGCCTACTTCAAAGTAGGAAGAAAAGCTTAAGCTGAAAATATATGGGTGTTGTGCTTTTGGGGTTTTTTTGGGGGTTTTTTTTTTCTTTTGGTTTGGTTTGGGTTTTTTTATAGTGTAATTAATGAATGGTAAATGTCTAGTAGGAATGTTTTTTAAAAGGCAGTATACTTTTAACTAATTCTTTTTAAAGTGATGATAACTGGCTATGGTCTAAGAGTTTGTCTTTGATGTAGGATGATGACATGCTAAATATTCTGCAAAGTAATAAATAAAATCTTATGTGCAGAGCTCCCTGCACACCACCTTCTACAGTGAGAGTACTTAACTAGCTCTCAGGTCATGTAAATATGGCTGCAAAAGTTCTGTAAAAAATGCTGTAAAAAAGCACTCTAGGAGCTAATGCTGGAGGTGATCTCTATTCTCTAGCGTATATTTATTTTTCCAAACCCAGCACAAAATTCTAACAAGATCATTACAGCTCACAATAAATCGCATGGGACTGGTCATTATCCCACTTTTCTCCTGCCTCTCTCCTAGCCCTGCCTGTGCCCCACCCATCTGTTGCATCTCTAGGAATTACTGCCATAACACATGTCCGTACTACTCCTTAGCGTAATACAGGTCCTGTTGAAGACACAGACTGGGAACTTCCTCTCTGCTTTATCAAAATCCGATATTAAGATGACTTTTCTGTCTGTTTCATCTGCAGAGTGATGGGACTGAAGTTTCGTGTCAGACAGGAACAGCACAAAGCACAGTCACTTGCCAAATAAGCTATCCTGTTTTCAGAACAGCACAACAGGTACAACTGGCATGTTTAAATAACCTTGAATGATACCGAAAAGCTTTCTTTGTTGTTCTTTTCCCCTAAATGTGCATTTACTGCTGGTGAAAATTTCTTAGATTTGGCAACAGTTAACTTCCCTTTGGGTTTCAGGGGCATTGAACGAAGCAAACTGAAGGGCTAAACTTTGCAACCCCCTGCCAGATTAAAGGGAAAATGGCTCTTGAAACACAATTGTCCCTACCCACGGCTTTCAAATGCTTCTGTAGCTTTCTGACTCTCAGAGGGTAAGGGCTGGGGGCAGAAGCAGAGAGCATAGTGCGAAGCCTTCTGGGAACTGAGCACAATTCCCATCTAACCCCTCCTGCTGTGTGAACCTGGAGTAGCTCCCTCTCCTGCTCTGTGAATCTCATCTCTCCAAGAAAGCAGCATTGCTTTCAGAGGGGAGGGGTGGCCCACATGGCCCTAGGATAGATCATATAGCCTTTTTCTCATATATACCATAAATCTTGGGATATCCATGGTTTTATGGAACTTAATCTCTTATTCCTCAAGGGCAGAACAGAAGTAGGCTTCCAGCGTTTAACACAATCAGCTGAAGCAATAACAAGCTTGCTAGAAAGAACAGAAACATGATGTTCTGGGGGCATGGGGTGGGGGACAAAATAAAAAAACCTATTTACACATAAAAAGTTAAGTCTGTTCTGAATTTTTAATAGCATTGGTAAAAGCAGACCTGTTGGAATGAATTGAAGAAAAGAGTGAATACAAAGCTTGTATTACTGCTAGTGTCTGAAAGCACGTAATTGAAGCAATCCTGAACACCTTTTTTTGCAGCTTGTAACTAGTTATACACAATTTAAAAATGCAAATAGATCATGTTTATGTAGCAATGCCAATTTGTAGGGGAAGGTGAGAACAAAGCAATTCTGGAGTATTACAAATTACTTAAATATTACACAGAAATTGGTGGAGAATTGAGATACAGAAGACAATTCTAGACTGTCGCACATATGAATAATTATGTTGCTGTTGGGAAGTCCTTTGGATGTTGTAACATCAACTCGCATACTGTGTGTTCCTTGTCTCTTCCATAGGTATCCTTTGATATTAGTTTTGATTTTAACCTGAAAAATCTTCAGAATGTGGCAGTTCTAAGTTTTCATGCATTGAGGTAAAGTATATAATCATATGAAAGCAAGTTAGGTATTAATACCTTATTTGTATAAAATAACATTGTAACACCTGATTTAAATGTGTTTTGATGAACAGTGAAAGTAAGGAAGAGCAAGAATTGGATAACCAAGTCATCTTATCAATTCCCTTGCGATACGACGCAGAAATTCACTTCACAAGGTATGCTGAATAGCATAAAGAATCACTGTCATTTTGCGAAGGGATTTGAGTATAGTAACAGTCTCATCAACAGTAGCAGAATTTTATGTTCTTCCAAAATATTATGTATAAAAAATGATGGAATGCATCTTAAGAAGTCATGGATCCATGTTTACTTCTGCACAATTGTTACAGATGCTAGTGTGAATGGAAGTAGTATAAAAACCAAACAGTGCTTGTGGTTTTGATAATTAGTATATACTACATAATAAGGTTTGCCTCTGGGCTCAAATGTAGTGACATTAGATCAAATCAGGAGTTAAAGTGATCAAAACTAAACAAAACAACAACAACAACAAAAAAAAGCCCCAGCTCAAACTCTCAACAAAGGGGGTGGTGGCAGGGAGAAAGAAATACTTACGGACAGATCTGCTGAATCTGGACAAAAAATATGAACTCTTGTTAGCAGTTTGAGATAATGATTTGAACTAAAATCCGAGGTGGCACATGGCAGAATCCCCCTTGCTGCAGCTGCACCAAGATCGGAAACAACACACTCTGCTTTCCCACACACCCACCCAGAAACTCTGGCTCACACCTATGCATTCCCTGCTGGCATCAGCCCTTTCCCTTCATTGCAGAAGGCAGGTTGAGGCTGTTGCAAAAGGGATCCTTTACCCTAGGAAGGGCAGTTTGTAAAGAGAGACAGCTGGGCAGGCAAGTGGAGAGAGACAGACAAAAATCCCTTTAAGACTGATCTTCTTATCATGCCCTTGAAAGCTCTTATTTTCAGCCCCGGTGATTTGGGTTGAAATGTACAGAAACAGTACTTAGTCCATTACTGTTCCAAACAAGAATAATTTCAGTTACAGTTTAAGATAAATAAGAACTGATACAAAAATACACTGGTTTGACTCTCAGATCAAGATGGGCTATTTTACATTTCATCAAAGGAAAGATTTGTTTATCTTTCCCAGTTATTGAATTCCTAGGATAAACTACCTATAGTTAATTTGACGCACTTGGCAAAAAAATGCTTCTGCATTGTGAAGCATTCAAAAATTTGTATAAATAAACTGACAGAAAATAAATAGTAATTATTCAAAGAATTACAGAAATCTGAAAAAAGAGGAAGCTTCTTAAAATACACAGCAATAATGAATTCACGAAATGAATACTCAAAGACCACCATAATTACAAGTACTGTTGGCTGCACAGGAAGACCTGAGCTGGAATAGGAACTACACTACAGAAGCTGAGTTTAATAACCTGCATTGCAGCAGCAGTTTCAAAATATTTTGAGGTCCTGCATTCAGTGTGGCTAAGTGCACCAGTTCTGGAGTCATGCAGAATTTTTCATATTCTTTTAATTGCAGAGAAGCATTTGAGTCAGCAATGCAAGTTCTTTCAGCTCCCTGATAAAGCTGCATGAGATTTCATCAGAGGCACAGCGTTTATTACTCAGTGGCACAGAGGCTACAGGAGCATCTAAGTGGCTAGCACAGCAATTTCAGCAGCCTCTTAGGAAACTGAGATGGTGCAAACTTGAACCAGCAAATTTAATTAGCAGAGAAATATGAACAGAAACTCAGTGCTTCAGGAAAGGCCAGGCATGGAGTCTATAAAGGAGTTACTCAAAGGAAAAACAGGGGTTTGAATTCAGGTGCATCTCCTGAGTATGAGAAAATGCAACTTCATATGCAAGTCAAGGCATGAAGGAATCCCTACTGCCAGGAAAGGATTAGTTATTCTTGGAGATGAATCAATTTAAAAGAACTAAAGGAAGTACATATTAAGCCAAGGTACCGTTTTAAGTGCTTGCCTTGGAGTTAGCTCATTTTTACACTTTTCCACGTAGGAAATATCTATCAGGAGATAGTTCCTTCTTGAGGCAGGTAATATAGCAGAGGAGTGAGCTCTTAAAATTCAAGGGTTGAGAAAAAAGTGTTGTCTTCCTGAAGTGAAGTCTTTCTAGGGAAAATCTCCTAATCTGAGTTTCCAGAAGATGTGGAATCAGTTTTACCAGCGACTCCTGGAAGGTCAAGGAAGCTGATACTGTGCATCCTGGAATGATGGGAAATTTCAGCAATAAGGAAGCAGAAAATGCAACACATGGGTTTTCCTAGGAGTCCTTGTGAGGAGGCCCTTCAAGGAAAGGGCCCATGGGAGAAAGCATGGAGGATCAAAAAGGATCCACAATACAATATGGAAGAGCACAGCTGATGAGTGAATGAGAAATCTTGCTGAGACCAAAGGCTATGTGATATGTACCATGCTCACAGGCAGGGTGCTGTGCATGTTTCCACACCCAGACAGTGTGGAAACAAGCCAGCCTGTGGCCTTTGGCATTAGGGTCCGGGATCGCCCTCCGAGTCTGTCGGTATCTGCTGTTGTAGGTGTACCAAGGGGACCACTGGGGGTCCATTTCTGGTGCAGGAGATCGCTGCAAGGTGGAAAGTTGCAGTTTGTGCTTGGGTGAGGAGCTTGCAGTATAGCACTGAAACCTGCACCACAGGGTGCAGGAGGCTGAGCAGAGCCTGCATCTTACACAGCCCTCCTGTCTTACCTTCAGATGCTCACACTAGCTCCAGGCTTCAATACACCATGTATTTTCTTAACCAACTCTGTAAAATTCAAACTGCAATACAAGTGACTGATTTTTCCTCTGACTATACTTCTGACCCATTTCACAAAGGCAAATCCAGTAACATACGTTTTCAAAGCAGCTGCCAAATTGAAATGTATTGTTTTGTGGTTGTTAACTAGGCTTGCCAACATCAACTTCTATGAAGTATACTCTGGTAATAACATTCCTTCCACTGTGAATAATTTTGAAGATATTGGCCCCACATTCAACTTCTCAGTTAAGGTTAGTAAATGTTTCTGGTTCAAGAAGCTGCCTTACCTCCTCCTGTAGCCTGGCACCAAAATGTTGAAAAAACATTCCTGATTTCACTGTTTTTGAGTCAGTCAAGTAAGAAAAGAAATTGCGAATAGCTGGGGGATAAATGCTTATCAGTCTTTATGAGGTTAAGGATGAAATTTGCTCTTACTGCACAAGTAGAATGGGGGAAGGGTTGGTCCTGCACTGTTTACATATTTAGAAGATGGTTAATGCTTAACTTTAGGCAAACTTATTTTCACAGAGTGTATTTTTCTTCTGCTGTCTTGATAAAGGAAAACTGCAGGCTTGGACTTTGAAACTTGAAGTTTGGCAAGGGTTAAGTGCTAAAACCAGATGCAAGAACTAGCCAGATCGCAGAATTTATTACATAACTCAGAAAAACTTAGATCCAAGTCTGCAACGTGGAAGAAACCTGAATCATGTTCCATTTACATTCCTGTAACTGTTACTCTAAAGGACTAAATAACAGGCATATTGGCTGTGGCAGAATATTTGCTTTTCAAAACATATTTCATGCAGTTAATAAGAGCTCTGCTAAGGAAACAGAGACCTGAAGCTATATAGTACACTCTCTGCTTTACTATTGGCATAATGTAATTACTACCCTAGTTAGTGTCATAGTACAAAAAACATTGATGCAAAAAGTGTCCAGTTCTTCCATATTCATCCATGATTTCTGATTTTCTTGCTATATCAAATAATTAATGCATATGTAAGTATAGCTACCTGAATTACCTGTGAGTTATTTGCTTTGCAGGTAACAACAGGAAGTATTCCAGTAAAGATGGCATCTGTAAAAATCTATCTTCCAGAATTTACCAGCAAAGACAACCCACTGATGTACATAACTGCAGTCGTCACAGATCAGGTGAAGAACTGAATTACATAAGCTGCTGTGTTTTGGTGTTTAATCAGTACCATAAACATCAATTATTTCCCTCATACTATGACTGAGATTCAGAGAATCTATGCCCTTACTCCCTGTCCCTTCTTCATAAAAGGAAGCGGGAGGACCACAACGCCAACAGAACACTAGTCTATTACTTAGCAGATGTAGGTTATCTTTATGGTCCGTGGTTGACTTTTCATATGACGCTGGAATTCTTCAGCTAGGTCCTTCTCAAAGTTCCTGGGAAGGTTATAGTAACAATGGAATTTTTAGATCGGGACAAACCTTTCAGGTCAATCTAGGGGGAAAAAATTACCATAAGAGCTGTTCTATTCTGACCAAAACCACATACAGTCTCTTGGTTTCCTAAAGAATCCAGTGTTATATAATTCACAATCTAGCCTTTCACAGGCACCATCTCATCCCAGAAATAAATATTATGATGATGACTGTAAACTCTTGAGTATAATGTCTTCCAATTTCATTCCTGCCGTCTTTCCTAGGCCAGAGGTGTTACTTGTCAAGCTCTGATAAATCCACTGCAAATAGGGAAAAGACCTTATTCTGCATCTTTCACAAAAGAGAACTTCAGAGCTTTCAAAGAACTGGTGAGTATGACTCAGGGCTGCAGTACCATAGGACAGGGGCACAGAGCTGATCCTTATGAATCCACTGCTGTACCTGTGGGGACACCAGTGGTGGGGGTGGCATTCCTCATTCACAGTGCAGGAGTGCAGCCTATGGATATGCTCACATGTACTTCTCTGCCTTAGACAGAATGAAAAGGTGCATATTCTTCACAGCCTCCAAGCACTTAATTTGGATGCACAGAATAGCAAAGGCAAGGGCAAGAAATCTGGATTGTTAAAAGAACATTTGTTAAAGTGTATTTTTAATGAATGCTGTTGCCTCTTCCTGCTGTTTCTCCTGGAAGAGTTGTAAGGATGTGAAGTGCAGTACCATCTCATGCAAACTGGAAGACCTTATGCTAAAGGGAGAGTACTTTGTGAACGTGTCCACCCGAATCTGGAATGGAACCTTTGCTGCAGTGAGTATCAGCTGCATCTTTATGAAGGATGCAATGCTCAAATACTTCCTAACTCCTGATATTTTTCACAGTTCAGAAAAGAGACTTTTCAGTCTATAAAAACCTTTATTATACATTGCTGTGTGTGTTTTTCCAGACCAAAAACTTGAATCTAAAAGTAAAGTAAGCAGTGAGGCTGCATAATGGAACTGATAACCTTCAGTCCAGCACAAAACCTAAGAAAATGCTGTGATAATGCAGTCTTCACAGCTGAAAAAAACATTTTCTGCATCTGTTAAATTAATCCAAGGGGAACTACAGTTTCCACAGAACTCAACATAGGACAGCAGAGTACAGTATTGTCATAGCCTGGAAAATAATGTGGCTTTTAGCTTTTGAACATCACAGCCTACATAGTGATCATTTTAAGTCACATCAAAATACCAACAGCCTGTTAGTGCTACCAGTTTTATTTATTAGAGAAAGTGTGGATTTTTTTTATTGCTTTTTTGTTTTTATTAAGAGTTGGTGTCAAGGAAACAGTCATTGCTTAAACACCTACAAGATGCTTAAAAATATCCATCAATAATATCTTGACTTTCCCATTTTAAATCACCATGTGTCCTCCAGGATATAACTCATCATGAATTACCAGACTTTTGAAATGACAGCATGTTTGCGTCTTAGCTAGGCAACCAACCAAACTGTCTTGGAGTCCTGGGTTTGCATA
This sequence comes from Pterocles orientalis, assembly GCA_011057875.1. Classification (NCBI taxonomy): domain Eukaryota; kingdom Metazoa; phylum Chordata; class Aves; order Pterocliformes; family Pteroclidae; genus Pterocles; species Pterocles orientalis. The sequence goes on along the minus strand of WKFP01014069.1, from coordinate 276,217 downwards.
GAGCATCAAGAACATGATGCAGTCTCCTTAGTTTGTCTGGCGAGTCTTATGGCAGGTACTGACATTTAACAGCAGGGCTGTTGTCAGCTTTAGCATTCAGCTCTTAAAATGAAAAGGTCAGGTTGATAATATGCAAGTGTGTGAAGAAAAGCATCTGTCTGTCTGGAAAGTTTGTATTTTTCAAATCAGCTGGGTCAAGATCACTTGTTAGTGCTGTCAGGTACGAAGAAGGTGGAGACCTGAACGAAAGGTTGCTACCCTCACAAGCAAGTGAGTGGAAATGATTTGTTTACCACTGTGTGATGAGAAGGAAATACCATGTCACAGTTCTCCTCACATCTCCCATTTTGTTATTTTCTATTTGATTGTCAATGTTCAGTACAAATCATCTTGCAAGCACTCCATAATGCACATAATCAGCCTTTTTATTTAGTGGCAATCATTCTCCAAGAAGGGAACAGCAGGCTTGCCAGTACCTCCTAAGCAAAGCAAAGAAAGACGTATTTAGGAGTTAATGAGGTGCTTTAAATAGTGTTCAGGCAGGTTTCTAAACATTTAGGAGCATGGGACAGACCACTTGGGCATATGACCACAGTGCAGGCATGTAGTAACTGCACGCTGCAGGGACAGTCAATTTGGTGTGCGTCAGCTGCTGCAGACTCGCTGTTGTTCATGTTCCCTGTGTCAAGCTCACCATACCCGGCCCCACCACAGAAAAATGTCTGAGGAGGCAAAATGACAGAGCAAAATGACAGAGCAGGCATTGCATTTTGTATGGCTGGTCAGTGCTTCTGTGCTTCTGCAAACCTGAGGCCATTCCCGGTGGTGCTGTAGGAAATGGGGTTGTCTGTGCCCGCTGCACGGGTGGAAGAGCAGTGGTGAGCTGGCAGAGTCTGCAGAGCTATGCTCCTCTGCCTCTCAACACATGCGCAGAGGGAAGTGGTATCTGGCACAAGGTCCCTTTTCAAATGGGAATTGGCTTAAGATTTTTGTTGTCTTCTTTGTTTAAGCTGAGGGACCGATGTCTGAATTTGAGCAGTGGAGAGGAACAGACAGTGATAGGAAAAAATAAATGGGGAAAACCAGAAGCATTGGATAGAAAGGGGGTGCGGGGG
>WKFP01014069.1:250502-275082 GCA_011057875.1 Pterocles orientalis | reverse complement strand
GTTTCCATTTCTTTCGAAGGCCAGAGATATATCCCCATCTGTCTTCTGTTGCTCAGCTATTCCTCCCTTTCTCACTGTTATTTTCCCCCTCATCTATTCCCTGCTAGCAGCAGTGACAGCTTTGAAATAACTATACAAATGGATATATAATCCAAATCTTCTGTTTGGCTTTAACTATATGTTAAAGAAAAAAAGCCAGTTCAAGAACAGCAAAATTAAGTCCAGATTACTGACACATTATTACTTTCATACACAACATAAGCTTGGGATAAATAAAAAAGTCATATTAATTTTCTTGATACTGTGATTTTTCTGGTTCTGAAGTCTTCATTTCAAAGCAAGAGAATTATTTTAGGATGTCTAAATTATAATCAATTTGCCCTATAACAGAGCTTTACAGTTTTGTTAATCTTCTCTTTCAGTTAACTTTCCAGACATTACAACTTTCTGCAGAGGCAACAATCGATACACATAATCCTGAGTTATTTATAATTGGAGAGAATACCCTAACTGTAAGTGATAGATAAATACATTTTTTCAACTTCTCTACCTTTTACTGTATTAAAGTGATACTTAATTTTCAGTGTCCTCTAGGAATACATAGCAAATTACAAACTGATGATATTTGATTATGTTGAACTAATGTATCCTTATGGCTATATACAACCTCCCTAAAGTTACTAAAATGTTTTCATTTCAGCCAGCTGCTACATAGACCAGACTTTATATCTCAAATAGATTGTAGAATTATCAGCACAGCTCAGCTAGAAACTTTTGAAATTAATTTATCTTCCTATTCATGAAAAGATCAAAATTTGGACTTCTTTCTGCAATGGAATTAATTGTTGTAGATAAATGAGCTCTGGGAAACATTTTCACAAATCTGATTTATAGTCTTACTTCTGTAAGTGTATTTGGTTTGATGTTTGTAGACAGATGTTTGGCACAGGCCTCTAGCAAATACACTTCATGGCATTTGTAAAAGAACATGGGGTATTTTTTGCATTTGGATGGGCTGTCATATGGACAATATGGACACCGCTAATCTCAAGACAAGTCTCCAAACCACTGCTTTGTTAGTGTAGAATCCTTCTCCCTAGGTTTCCATCTGCTACATACAAACATAAAAAACACTTGAAGAATGTATTAGCACAGTGGAGCTGTTGTTACAAAAAGATACCTTGTTCTCTTTGCCTGTCTAGAGAGAAATACTACTCCATTTGCAATACTAAGTTTAGCTTTATTTTTACAGGATTTACCAGCATGTTTAACCATAAAAATACCCATGGCCAAAATGCAAGTTAGTAAGGAAGTATCTGTGAGAATGTGTAGCATAACCCATTCACAAGCAATGGAAAATTCATTTAAATATATACAAAGGCAGATATTGATTGATCTGTCTCAGTGTGGAAATAAGACAGTAATTCAGTACTATTTTTTTGTCACTGTTTTCTCATGGATCACTCCCATTTCTTGTGAAGAACCTTTAAATAGACCCATTTTTATTCAGGGAAATCTCCAGTGCCTGAAGAAGCACAGGGGAATACATGCATAATTCTGAAAATAATGCTGTATTTTTTCAGAAAAATTACATACCAGTATTTAAAGTGTGCTGAGCGCGTCAGCTTTGTGACACGATATTATTTCTGCTAGGAGATGAAACTCATTAATACACAATGTAAATATTCCAATTAATTGCACAGGCTTTTTAGGTAGCTCATAAACCACATATTACTAGGTATTTTTCCACAGCTGGAGCATGATACTGCCAAATTTACATTACCAGCAGTTCTGCTGGTGATTTCAGGAGAACTAGAATTTAATTATTCAAATGACTGTTGATTAAGTCAGATGACAAATAAAAGGCAATTCCTCTGCCAACCATTGAAACGTCTACAGCTAGGACTTTTACAGCTCTGAGGCAGTAGCTGAACAGTCCCTGAAAGTTATCCACAGGGTTCCTAAGAAACACAGTGGCTTTAGGTGAGGCTTGCAGCTTGATCTTTACTCGATAGCCTCTTGCCCTGTGAGAAGTGTTGGAAAATGTGCCAGCTGGTTGGAGGTACACTCTCCCTAAGGCAGAGGGGTTTCCTGTGACACTTCCAAGTCAGTACCCAGCACTGCATATCCTTCTTGGCAGGCAAACAGTGATACCAAATCTTTGTCCTTCACACTTCCTTGGGAATAGACAGTGCAGAAGAAATGTGAGTTTATTTCCCTACTTATCCTGTTATTTTAGAAGAGAGTGGTAGGTGTCATCCAATTTAGTATCAACTCTAGTAATCCATGTCAGAGTTAGCCCTTCTGTACACCCTAATAGATATTTCTGAGATGCAATTCATCTCATCTTAAAGATGATCCTGAAAATAAGTAGAGTGAGTTAGACCCCAAAGAAGCCTATCTTTCTCCATTGGAAGCCAAGGAACTTTGTAGGTATAACACTAGATGAGGTGAATCCCAGGCATGGTGTCTTACTGATCACAGTTTGACTTCAGGGAAAATGTTTGTTCTTTTAGGCATCGATTTACCTCTCCAATGGTGCCACTTCGCTGTTAATCTAATGGAGAAAGCATTACCAGAAAAACTGCACGTATATATGAGACTGGCTCTTTAGATTGGATGAGCTGGGTTGCTGTGTAGCCAAATGAATTAATATTGCCTTGTGATGCTATGTGGGGAAGCTGCTTAGATCTCTTGTGTAAAGCTTTCATATTTTTTCCAATTTGGAAAGGACTGCCAGCTGGAGATAGGACATTAACCTGGTATAATCATCATTATGGCCATTCGGTTAGAAAGTACACAAAGCCAGCCTGCTTCAGCGAAATGAATACACATAGCCACACCTAGCACAACACTGGAGCCTTCCAGCAGAAATGACTTAAATCACTAAGATGTCAGTCCAGTGCAAGTTTCCCAGAAAGCTTAAGATTAAATTACACCAGACAAATGCACTGAGCAAGCAACCCTGAGAAAGTAAACCAACATGACTTCTTTTATCATGTTTCAGGAAGGAAAGAACCTTCATGCGAAATGCATGTTGTTCCAAGATTAAATCCAAAGATTTGACAGTTCATAAATACTACAGCAACGTCTCCCTGAGCAACTATGTTATACTTAAGTATATAGTTGGCCATACCCAATCCAACTAGATAGGGTATCACCTGAAAACTAACTTCCAGACACCGTATGCTGTTCTGGGAGCCCTCTGGTATTGCTTGTAGTTCAGGAAGCACAGGTGTGCTAGAAACACTCCTGTTTGACCCATACATCTTACAGCAAAAGTTCATGCAGTTGACTCAGGAGAACACAGATTAGCATGAGAAGATCTAACAAGTTGTTAGTGGTTGTTTCCCAGAAGGCAGGAACAGCAGACAGGGGAGACAGAAGTACCTGGGGAGAAATTTCAGCAGACACAGTGAGTGCATGAAGGTATCTGGCCTCCGTGATTAGTGTTGCCTCCTGCAGCTGCTCACCACAGGTAACAGGCTCTGATGACGCTTGGCTGGAAGTAGTTCTTCTCCAGCTGATGCAGCAGAAGTCTGTTTTGAGCAGATGGGGCTCTACACCAGCCTATTTCCTGCCTGCATGTAAGCGTTAATGGTTTACGTAGTGGTGGTGTGTCTGTGCACAATGGGAACAACTCTGAAAGACCTCCTGTCACTGGAGAGGCAGAAAGCTGGCAGGAGGAGACTGCTTCTCTGCCTGTTGTGTATGGCCAAGTGTGACAAGGACCTCTAATCCTCAAATGGCAGCACTGCCATGTGCCATGGTGGTGCAAGAATGTGCCTGTGGACACCAGGGAAAGGGCTGTAATTGCCTGGTGTTCCTGGAATGTGTGCAGTCCATCTATTCTTGATCAGTGAAGTATTTGGTTTACAAATCCTACTTTATCTGCAGTTAACACTGATGCCTAACACACAAGCACTCTGCTTTCAGATCCCGGTTACAATAATGAAGCCCGATGAGAAAGCTGAGATACCAGTTGGTGTTGTGATTGGCAGCATATTGGCTGGACTCCTCTTACTATTAGTATTGGTTGCCATTTTGTGGAAAGTAAGTAGGTGTTTACAGTCTTAAAAAGAAAAGTAGAAAATGATAAATATATTTGTGTTGTTTTCTTTGGAATCTCTCTTCTCTGGTGCTGAACAAAACTGCACGTGCAGTTTGGTGGTATCAGTATCAATAATACTGCATTGGCATTGCACGCTTTGTGGGAGCATTTACAAGGGCTTTAAAAATCAAAATTCTGACATGGCTGCCCACAGAGGCTGGCAACATAAAGATGATAAATGAGTTTTCAACAGTTCAAAACTGGGGCTGTGGCATTTACTTTCTTCCTTTTGACACTGCCTGCCTTCTGTTGTAACTCCCCAGCTGGGCTCTCAACTCCCATGATATTGCCAGTGGGCAAGGCTGGCGATTAGAAGCAAGGAGGGAGAGGATATACACTGAACAGACAAAAAGAGAACAGAAAAGGGCGAGGGCAAAATGTCATTTACAAAGGACACCCAGATTAAGGGGAGAGAAAAGTTTTTCTATGTACCAGGTGCTTGAAGGGCTCCTTGGCACACCAAGGCAGCATGGAGATGCCTGTGTGTTGGTAGGGAGATAACTGGCTACTCAGCACTGCCTTTTGGCATTTAGCTGCACCAGGCAGCATTTTAAAGCCCAGCTCCTTTCATTTGAGAGTTAGGAATTGTCTACAAATCAAACACTGTATCTGTGTTCATGCACACATGTGCATTTCTACCATCACACTATTCAGCTTATCTGAGAAATGTAACTATCGATGACTGACTGATGTGGTGTTATTTTAATGCTTCTCACAGCTTGGCTTCTTCAAGAGACAGTACGAGAAAATGACACAGGATATAGAAGATGTCGATGAAATTACAGAACTCACAAAGGACAAAGACTGAGAAGATGAGTTATGTGCATACAGAGAGGAGATCTGAGCCACCAACAGTAGTTGTGATCCAGGTGGTTCTTCAGCTGGAGTGCCTTAAAGCTTAGTAACATTTAAGCATTTTTAATGAAAGTGTCTTTTTATAGGTGAAAATATTTTACAGAGTCTACTCTATTATAAGAGTAACTGCAGGACAGTTTGTTTTTTTTCAAAAATGATTTATAGTGCCTTTTCTTGTAAATTTTTGCCTTTCAAACAAACTTAGCTCTTAGAACTGGCAGGTCCGGCGTTTACAGTAACATATCATGCCAGCAACTCTTCTCCTGGTCCACAGCAGAGTGAAACAGAGCAATTGATTTCAGATTATTGTGGAACAGCATCAGTTTGTAATTCAGTTGACAAGTACCATATGTGTAAAGGACATTTTCTATTAAGTTGATGATGAATGTGTGGTGAACACTGCTTCCAGACTGGGAGAAGAAAACTCATTTTTTTCATTGACCAGCTCCATTCTTCTTGTTCTAGAGAAATAATTTGCACCAGCAAACCTTTGTATTAACTAATCTATTAAGTGGGAACTGCGTATGAAGATGTCTGTTTGGGTGCTACAGGACAACTGGATGGGCAAACTGTTCCAAAAGTTCACTATATTCCTTGCACTAAGGCCACAACTAAATTACTGAAGTACATTGTTTTGGGGAAATATTGCCAAATGGTATGTATAACTGCCTTCTGCATACTTTCTCTCAGAGAAGAAACTACAAACTTCATAATCACTTATAGCATGTTCTCTGCGTTGTTATGATTGGTTTTCAAATTTCATCTTGAGAAGCACTACCATTACTGTTACACAGGGCTTTATGTTCACAGTCCCTCTGACATCAGTTTGGCTTTTGATGTAAACAGGGAAGACAATCACAATCTTGCCTGTAATTCTGTACTGAAAGATTCTGCAGGACTAAGAGCATGCAGTGAACTAAAGGGGATGACGACTGGGGAAGTATGCACATTAGGGCAGAGGACAGTGAAGTTCTAAGCTCTATAAATGCACTTGTTTCTTTAGCCTCTCAGTTCACTCCGGGAGACCAAAGTTCAGTATGACCTCCTTACCTGTCACATTTTATTTGGTCCCACGTCTTCATGTCTCGATAAAGTTAACTTATGTTTTATAGTGTAAAGTACTGTAGCGCTCTGGAAGGAGCTCTGAGCACAACACTTGGGTGACTTTGTGTTGGTTACACACCTCAAGTTTATCACATGCCATTACACTGCCTGGTTTTAATGAAAGCTCAGTCTCAAAAAGGCCCACGCTGTAAGACTGGTAACAGTCAGGGAAATTGGCCTTTTGGCTGCCTTTCTCTCTCATGGCTGGCAGTTATGCTTGTGAGAGATTGTGAGAAGATGCACGTGTTGTCCTCATGTATGCTGCCATGCAAGTGAGATTGTTTCCAACTTGAGGTGATTTACTTCAAGAGTAAAACATTTAAATGTGCCTCATTCAGAACCTGAAATCACATTTTCTTTCCCACAAAGTTAGATGGAATTATGCTTAGGTACCTTTCAGATCATTTACTGAGGGGCTCTTCAAAAACTATGCTTGAGCACATTTGAAAGTTTTACTCAGTCTTTTTTGATCAGCTATTGGTCAGGAGCCAACCATCTCTTTGGCAAATAACAGCTTAATTTGCAGTGACAGCTGGATTGTGCTCAGTGTAGTTCTATATGTGTTTTGAATTTATTTTGTATCTTATGACATGTTATGTTTTGGGGTGGTGGGGGGTTTTTTAACATTCTGAAAAACAATCCAGATTCTGATCTCGATTGTCAAACAAACAAGATTGTTGCCATCAGCTGAGTTGGTGACCAAAACAATTATTTAAAAAGAAAAAAAAAAAGTAGCAATTGCATAAAGCTAAAGAATAAGCTCCTGACTTGTTATCCTGAGTTAAATCCTGAGGGCAAATGCTCTGAAAGTAAAGATAAAAAATTGTCTGCCTCAATTATGTGTAAACTTGTGAGGAAGAAAACAAAACCCTACACATGTATGTGTGGGAAGCTCGTAAATAACCAGGGTCATGCACTCCAGGCCAGAGGGGGAATTTCACAATGCAGCAGATGGCAGCATTCTTCATTTCTGGTGCTGCTTGCAAGGGAAATCTATGCAGTCATCCAGATTTCCTTCTTTCACCTTCAGTGGGAGGTACAGGTCAATATCAGATATCATGCTTCTTTGGGGATTTAACAGTTTATCAATTAGGTAGCAGTGATTCAATTCACTAGCCTTTGCTGGGTTTTATTTTGTCCCAGACAACAGGATATTCCCCCCCAGCCTGGACATAATACTTTTTCCCAAAATAAAGGGAAGGCATAGCAAAGGGTGAGGCTTTTGTATCCTAACCACTTTAAGTTACTAGTTTTTTTTTTTTTTACAATTAATACTTAAGTGGCTAATTCAGTTTTTGTAATGGGTGAGTTTATTGCACTTTTAAGTTGGCACAGCCGCAAATAATGCTGGAAATATTATGTATATTTTGTATTATGCACAAGGGGATTGTTTGGGTTTTTTTTTAGTTTTACATTTTTCAAAGAGCACATTACAGGTGACGTAATATTCTGAAATGTTGAGCTTCAGCATGTGCTTCTGTTTGTGCTTGCCACAAGAGATGTCAGGAATACCTGCAGCAAACTCAAGTATATCTGATTCTGGTCTTGAAATCTAGCTGCTGACTTCTTGAAGTACTAAAATCAAGTCCAAAATCAGAGTTAGTTTCATACGAGCCTATGTATAGAACCAGGATGTACAGAAGAGTTTATAATGAAACTGACTTCTGAAAGCTAGCATGCAAGCTCTGTGGGAGTAGGGATTTTTATCACTGTGCTGCCTACCTGAGGACCTAACAGCGTTGCTACAATAAAAAAAGAATACTGCTGAACACAGACTCCTTTATTTTTAAACATCACCCTAAACAGAAGAAATGCTACTGAAAAAGCACTACATAAAATATGTCTTTGTTCCAGTAGCACACAGTGAAAACCCTAAGGGGATGACTCTGCTAGGTACACAAAGAAGCTGCACTTGAAGTCTTGTAGGTTAATAGTCATAACACTACCTGTAAGCTGTATTGTACTGTAAGTCAGTTCACATTAGCGCAAAATATTTGAATAGCTCTGGTGGAATAGTTGGTGTTAAAACTTTATCATGGCATCAGGCCTTCCTATAAACATGGGGTTATCATCACTGGCATCTAAAATTAAACCATATTCTGTCAGTCTCGTGCCCTGTGCTTTATATTATGCACAGAATTGGTCAGCAGTAGCATCTCCTGACACCAGCTCTGGCTATTCTGCACCACACATGGGAAAAGCCAAATGCAACACTTCATCAGGAGCACAGTGGGAAAGGAAGAGAGGGAGGAAATTGTCTGGTGAACAGAAAGGCAACAGGAAGATGGTCATGGCATTAACCACCTGAAAACTAGCCACTTTCAGAGCTTCCTTTTTTTTTCGACACTATCAACTCCTCCATACTTTTAGCAATGGTACATAAACGTTGAGGCTACCAACTTTAACACCTCCATAATAAACAATCAGATTACCCCAATCCTAAGACACAAAACTGCATCTTTCACCAAGTCTCAGTGTTCTGCAGAACTGAAAGACAGATTCCTTATATATTGACTTGCGTGTATTACCTGTATATCCAAAACTGAGGTAAAATAAAAAACTAAAGATGAAGGTATGAAAATGCATCTCACAATCTGTAGCTAACTGCCTCAACTTTTTGTTGCCTTTAAAGGTAATAAAGTGTACATAATTTTCACAGCCTCAGAAAAGTCGAGTCCTATCTTTTAAGTCAACCTTTCAAACCTCATTTATGATTAATTATTCTTAGACAATTACAGGCTTTGGTGTGTTAGCAGTTTTTAAAACAAATACAGACTGGGAGGAGAATGGATTGAGAGCAGAAAGGGAATGTAAGAAGTGGGAGAAGGAAGATCCGCCCACCATAAGTGAAGATCAGGTTCAAGAACTTATAAAGAACCTGAAGGTGTGTGAGACCTGATGAGATCCATCCACAGGTCCTGAGGGAACTGGCAGATGAAGTTGCCAAGCTGCTACCCATCGTATTTGAAAGGTCATGGCAGACTGGTGAAGTTCCCATGGACTGGAAAAGGGGAAACATAAACCCCATTTTCAGCAAGGGTAAAAAAGATGACCCAGGGAACTACAGGCCAATCAGTCTCAGCTCTGTGCCTGGCAAGATCATGAAGCAGATCCTCCCGAAGGCTCTACTAAGGCACATGGAAAGTGAATGAGAGGTGATTGATAACCAGCACGGCTTCACCAAGGGCAACTCATGTCTGACAAACCTCGTGGCCTTTTATGATGGAGTTACAGCATCAGTGGACAAAGGAAGAGCAACTGATGTAATCTACCTAGACTTCTGCAAAGCATTTGACACTGCCCCACATGACATCCTGGTGGCCAAACTGGAAAAATATGGATTTGGTGGATGGACCACCCACTGGATAAGGAATTGGCTGGATGGTCGCACTCAAAGAGTTGCAGTCAATGGCTCAATGTCCAAATGGAGACCAGTGATGAGTGGCATTCCTCAGGGACTGGTACGGGGACTGGTGCTATTTAACATCTTTGTCAGCAACATGGCCAGTGGGATGGAGTGCACCCTCCGCAAGTTTGCCAACAACACCAAGCTGGGTGGTGCAGTTGACACACTGGAAGGAAGGGATGCCATCCAGAGGGACCTGGACAGGCTTGAGAGGTGGACCCATGCCAACCTCATGAAGCTCAGCAAAGCCAAGTGCAAGGTCCTGCACATGGGTCGAGGCAATCCCAAGCACAAATACCAGCTGAGCAGAGACTGGCTTGAGCAAAGCCCTGAAGAGAAGGATTTGGGGGTGTCGGTACATGAAAAACTGAACATGAGGTGGCAGTATGCGATTGTGGCCCAGAAGGCCAACGGGATCCTGGGCTGCATCAAGAGGAGCACAGCCAGCAGGTTAAGAGAGGTGATTATGGCCCTCTGCTCTGCTCTTGTGAGACCCCACCTGGAGTACTGCATCCAGCTGCGGGTCCCCCAATGCAAAAAAGATGTTGAGCTGTTGGAGCAGGTCCAGAGGAGGGCCACGAAGATGATCAGAGGGCTGGAACACCTCCCCTGTGAGGACAGGCTCAGAGAGTTGGGGTTGTTCAGCCTGGAGAAGAGATGGGGAGGGACTTCTTAAAAGGGCATGCAGTGACAGTACAAGGGGTGGATGGACAATGGATTTAAATTAGAAGAGGGCAGATTTAAAATAGATATTAGAAAGAAATTTTTTACTGTGAGGGTGGTGAGACACTGAACAGGTTGCCCAGGGAAATTGTGGATGCCCCATCCCTGGAGGTGTTCAAGGCCAGGGTGGATGAGGCTTTGAGCAACCTGGTCTAGTGGAGGGTGTCCCTGCCCATGGCAGGAGGGCTGGCACTAGATCATCTATAAGGTTCTTTCCAGCCTTAAACAATCTATGATTCGATGGTTCTAGTTTATGTGTCAATTTGGGTCTCAATTCTAAACCTAAGGTCAAATCCCAGACCAGTAATTGGGGCTGTGCTCCCTCCCAGCTTCTCCTGCACCCGCAGACACTGGCACAGCAGAGAAGCTGAAAAGTCCTTGACTGTCCTGGCAGCAATCAGTATGTTATCAGCCTTCTTCTCAGCACAAATCCAAAATACAGCCGCTTACTAGGTACTATGAAGAAAGTTAACTCTGCCCAGCCAAAATAAGGACAATGCATTTGCCTCTTTCTCTTAAAATAGTTGAAAGAGAACTTTCAAAACAACTGCTATAAAGATTAATCAGGATGCTAATCTTTATAGCACTTGATAAAATCAAATCATACAGTTGGTTTGTTTTTAAAGTACAGGTCTAGGTTACTCAAAGAAACTGCTGATTTATACTCATCAGCCTACTTTTAACTCTTTCTTCAAGCACCTCCACAGGTCACATAATAAATGAGTTCAAGATTGAGTGTTCAGAGCTTTTTGAGGGGCAAGGGGTGGCACTGTCTGCTTTCATACACAATACCACTTCGTGAATAATTTGAGCATTTTTGAGCATAATTTGAGCATTTTTTGTTTTTAACGTTTTTGATGGAGCAAATGAGCAAGTTAGTCTAGAAAACTACAAATTCCTTTAACAGCTATAGGAAAGGTGAGTTGAGAGAAAAGCCAAAAATGTAGTTTAAAATTGAGAAATCTAAACGCTTTATTTCTGAAAGGAACAGTGGTAGTTTTCTAAGTGACAGCTGAAGTGAGTGCCTGCATTTCCCAGCACAGGCAGCACCTGGGCAGGCTGGGAGCCGCTCCTCCTGCACAGCCGTCTCTCGGCTGCCATCTCCTGGGTAGGCTCCTTGTAACACAGTCACCTTCCCACCATTTATTTTGTGACAATCCACCAGTTACTGTTTTCATAGTATGCATCAGGCTGAGCTTCTCTTGAGCAGAACAGAAGATCAAGATCAGGAAAGTAAACTCTCAAAATTAAACAATGCTGTTATATAGATGTTCTGCCAAACAAAGGGATCAGTGTATTCAAATGCTGCCAGCCAAGACCAAGAGATTTTTCATAAGGACAAATTCTTGCCCTTTCACAAACACCCCTCATCTGGCAGACCTCTACAGGATTCACATGATGACCCTCTGGTCTACAGCGGCTGTTCCCAAGAATATCTGTCTCATCCCTGGAGCCACCACCTCTGCAGCACACCATAACACAGCTGGAAGAGCCATGGTGGGGTGGGATTATACTCCTCTGTAGCCCAGGCAGAGAAACAGCTGGACTCATCCCAGAACTGCATTGTACATTGACCTGCTGCTGCCTCTCATCACACCTGCGGACCTTACCAGCACGCAAGGTAGCCCTCACCCAGCAGTCCAGTCCTGCATGTGTGGAAACCAGCACATGTGCGGCCAGATCCTTCCCTGACATGCAGTCAGACACAGCTGGGATTCATCCGCTGGCCTGGAAATTTGGAAGCACTTCTGGGTTGCTCCAGACATAGCCTTAGGCAGCTATCTTAGAAGAGAGTAATTTGCCCTCTTATGATAATATCTGCCTAGCAGAGACGGTAGCCCTATAGAGGGAGCTGGAACACCGAGCCTGGAGGATGGACTTAAGTTTCAATGAGATACATTTTACCTCTAATTATGCACATCATCCCTCCTAGGGGCATTTCCATTTCGCTTTTAGATGCCAGCTGAAGAACCCAAAGTTACACAAGACTGATATATCATTGTTCCAGAACAAAGCGGTACTTGCCTCATGCACAGCTAGGGAGACAAAATGACATTTCATTGTTTTGACCATGGCAGCGTACACACATTGTAATACTCAGCTGTGACTCAGTACATCGTCTCTTCCATTCATTGTTCCTGATCACTGTGGGGAAGTACACAATTATTCTTTCTCTTCTTTTTTGCACCCTCCTTCCCAGCTGCATTGCTGATGGGGAAGGTGCACTTAAGGTCACCCTGGAGAAATCCTTCAGGAGACTGCAGCACTAGAGAAGCCCTAGTGCACCACAGGAATTGCCCCTGATCATAGGGCCCCACATACAATTCAACTGTTCTAAATGCCCCTATTTTTCTGTATTAGAGCACAGCACCAGTATGCAAGCATTACATGGGTTTTAATTCATTCATAAGCCATCCACTATTTTTGTGAAATTAATACACCAATTAGTTGCATGGTAACAGCAAACATGAATGTGGAAAAATGAACACCAAAAGCAGGAAAGTTTGTGTAGTTCTTTCTTTTCTAAAAACAAAACCAATTATTTGACAGAGGAAGTGATATTTTCTCAGGATTCTGTACAATTCCCAGTAAAAATAACATTCAAATAGCAGAGGGCTTCTCTCCAGCCTCCAAAACAAAGGAAAAGTCAACCTTGAACTTGCTCAGCTTTGCCTAGATAATAGAGCCCACATGGCTTGGAGGCTGTTTACGTGTGAGCACACAAGGAGCAGCTGCTGTCCTGAAGAGGAAGACTTGCTTACTTTCATTGAGGAAAGTCCATCAGAAAGTTAACAAGCACAGTTTAACTATGTTTCTGCCTGAAGCTGTAAGTTTCATTGGGGTTTACTCAATCCAGATACAGTAGCCATCACTAAGTATTAAAACTGATTGAGATCACTGAGGGAAAAAAGATCATCACTTATTTTTCTCATTTTATTTTCTGCAGCTAGCAGCTGTTTGTAGATTTTTACTGCAGACACTATGAAATGGATTATACAGCTGAGGCTTAAGTGTTGTGTGATGTAATGATATATAAACTTGAGCAAATCATTTTGACTTTTCTTTACCTCACTTCCCTCCCTTTGTATCTATTTTGTCTACATTGATAATGATAACCAGACAAAAATGCCTCTCAGCATTAGTAAAAATGCCACACACAATGGGACTTTGAACTCTTAGCATCTAAACACTATCATGGCATAGTACAATAATATAAATAAAATTATCATACTCAGATGAGCAGCCCAATGATTCTAGTGGAAGCACAGACATACTATGTAAGTCTCTTTTAACTAGGTTTCAAAACGGTAACAAAACTGTATTAAAATAAAATATGAATATAAATGTATATATAAACTGCAAAAAGTTCAATAGACTTGCTTTCCTTTGAAAACCTAATCCATTTTGATGACTTCAAACCCTACAGGTCTAAAGTCACACTACTAAAACTAATTAAACTTATAGCTGGCTTTTTTTTTTCCTGAAGCACCATACCATTACACAGCCAAAAAACCTCCTTCAAAATTAATCATGTCTAGACATCATTAAGTAGTTGCAGGTTTGCGTGTTACTGCTAATGCAAGTTTGTTGCTGGTAGAGTATTAGACCTAACTTTGAATCAAGGTCTGTCCATATTTTTTTAATGTAATGGACCTGTAATATCAGCTGCACAGTAAAAATGTTTCTATGAGACAAGAGCTACTGGAACATACCACTACTAAAATGTTAATAACTCTGGGGTATAGTTTATATTTTATTCTCTATCTGTACCAAAATGTTTAATCTACTTCAAGTAGCTTTCATGTTACAAGAATGTCAAAATAGCATATAGCTTGCAAACTGATTCTACAGTCATATAAAATTAAACTACTCTGAACTTTTTTAAGATTTTAAAAAAATCCAATTGTCCTGTTGTGACCTCCAAGACACACAGTGAACACAGACTACCAATGTGAAGGCATTAAAGCTGTGTCTATCACAGAGGACTGAACACCTTGCAACCAAGAATTTTAGGGAAGATTGTTTTAAAAACTGACTCCATGTTAAAATGCACAACGTGACGATTTCAGAGGAGAGTCAGGAACACTTAAAAACCCTTATTATTACTGATTCATTTCCTTCAGTCCGAATTACATTACTCAGATTGAAATGTCTATTACAACTGCTTAAAACCATGTAGATTCTTTGTAAAAACAACTCAAAGCTAAACCCATGTTCATTAGGAGGAGTAACATTTTATTTTTAAAAGAGTACAGTTATTTTTCTGAATTTGCCCAAAAGCATTCCTTGTTTTCTTTCCACGAATATTCATCCTCATAAATCTCCTGCAAACACAAACAAAGAATGGGAAATATTGTGGGAGTCTGCTACATACAGCCACAAGCCAGGCCAAACAACTCAACAGCCATCCTGCAATTATTTACCGATTACAACAGGACTTTACAGCCCCTAGTTGGCCAACAGAAAAGCGGGCAGCACCCTTAGACCATACTGACTTACATGCGCGCAGATGCTGGACCTCAGGCTGAGCCTCATCAAATTTAGAAGGGCCCACCTATGCTGAAGTCAATTTCAAGAAAGAGAACTAGAAGAAATTACATAAAAGCTGTAGTGTACACGGCACTCATGTCTGAAACACCTTTTTACATGCTGCCATAATAACCTACTATACTATCATTTCTAGGAGAGTATTTAAGTATATACAAAATGTCATTATTAAAAAGAACAATTTCAGCAATACACAAAATACAGTAACTACCAGATCTTCAGGACAGACTGGACTACCCCATAGCAGTCCAGTCCTAAGCAGCAAATTCAGCCGGGCTCTAAGCCCCTGACGATTCTTTGAGACCACAGAACTCATCTCCTGAAAGAGGTTTCAGAAAAGTGGAGTAATGTGGAGAACATCACTGTTATCACATGCCAGGTTCTGCCTGGCAGAGAAGGTGGAGATAATGCCCACTACTTGCATGCAACACTGTAGAGTAAGACTCTTTCTAGATGTGGGCTGGTCTCTCCACACATTGCTGTGTGCCCATACTAGCTTTGGGACCTCTGCTCATCCCTTCATTCTGTGCTGTTGCTTAATGCTTTGTGCCTACTCAAGGCCAAAGGGATAAGGGGAAAGTAGAAAGACAAGAAATGCCACTTTTACTTGCGAACTGCAATGCCATCCAAAGCAAAGCTGACTTGAAATCAGCCTGTGCAGAACCGAGTTTTGTCACTCAAGAGGAGAGCTCCTTCACGTTAACCCCAGGATGCTGTTAAAAGGAAGAGGAGCTGGATGGTACAGGCAAAGGAGGGCCTTCCTGGTGCCCCACCTGTGACAGATGGGCCTGGCTGTATTAGACGAAACTTGCTAGTGCTAGACATTGGCATCCCGTCAGGACCAACTGAGGCCCATAATGCTTCAGCTCCTTTCATTAAGAGCAGCATCAGCAGCCTTTAGGCAAGCTGTCCAAGACTCTGGCACAGGCCTAAAATCAAATTCCTCCCCAAACATACCTTTTTCCATATTGGGACAGTTGCTTTTAAGGTATTGATGCAGTACATTACAGCTTCAAGGGATTCTGCTCTGTGTGGAGAAGAGACTGCAATAATTACACTTGCTTCAGTTATTGGAACCACTCTAGGGAGAAAAGAGGAACAACAGTGGCTTTAGCTAATGCTTAACATCAAGAGCACCCAGAAGTTGTGGCCATGTCACGTCAGTATTCTGGCCACATGCTCTCCTGACTCATTCATACTGAGCAAGTGTCAAGTCATGTCCAGAAGATTATACACTTTTTAAAAGAAAGAAAACCACAACCAAAATCAGTACCAGATGTGAGAATTCCATGCTTTAGAATAAATAAACCCTCCACACATAGGCTTTTTTCTTCCATTCTTTTTTTTTTTTAAATAAAGTCTATGGAATTAAGAGGGGAAAGTTGCCAACTTGCAGCAATGCATAGGAAACTCACTGGTAGCTGGCTTCATGATGAACAAGTTAGGAACAGCCAGTTCTTATCTGAAAACCTAAGAAATCATCTCAGCACAAAAAATTTGTGAAAGCAGAAATTAAGTGCCTCAAACTATGCAGATATTGCAATGAAACCTAATTTTTGACAAATTCTGATTCAAATCAGAATTTGGTGTGTTGTTTTCCAAACTTAACAGAAGTAGCACAAGGTTTTGTTTTGCCCCTCACAAGGGTAGTATTCCCTAAAGCTGCCTCCCAACCCTCCCTCTAGTAAGACTCCTCTGGAAACCAGTTCCTAGGAAAAATCTAAGCTTAAATGTTTGAGCTGCCCTCAAAAGAATCACTCTCTCTGTTGACTACAGAGGAAACCTAAGGAAACTACACCTCAGAGCTAATATTACCCTTTGTGATCACCTCCTAAGTTCCTTGTGCTGAGACAAATGGAAAAAAGCATTTGCAACACACTCTGCAAACCCCGCCAGTTTCAGTGAGAAATCTTATGAACAGTGAAGGCTCAATAGTATGTCACACACTAGTATTCCATGTTTTGAATGCAACAGAAAATGCTTATCCAAGACTCAAGGAACAGCAGGAGGTTCTCCTGCAAACATTGCTGGCAATTATTATGCCTCTCCCCTCCCCATAGTCTAAGCTTTTATGTTCCCTATGGCATAATTTGACTTAAATCTAACAATAAGAACATCCTGCAACACCTCGATAAAAGACAGGAGAAAAAAGAAAGTGGTGCTGACTTCACATCTTTAAAAAGACAAAACAAACCAACAGCCTCCCTTTCCATGGAATGAAATCTCAATCCCTTCTCCCCAGTTTAAAACCATCACACCAGCAGCAAGGATCCTGCAGGCTAAACATGGACTCCAGCAACCACTACCAATACACACATTTTGAAAAAAAAAAATTATTTCTGAGATTTAGCTCTGCGGCAAGACCTTGATCCTGCAGTCAGCTTTGCTGCACTACAATTTATAAAGGCTCCTGCACATCCCACAAGTATGTAAGCACAGACACGCACCAGACAAGAATTAATATTCCAGTTGCAGAAGAATGAGGTCAGGCCATACATACCCAAGTCTGTGGTGCACTGCAATATGTTTGACTGATGGCCATTTCTGTCTAACATCTCTGCAGATTTTCTTTATTTCATTCTCTGCCATTGAAGTATATGCTTCATATTCTAAGCGAATCACTCTTTTTCCTTCAAAATTATTTCTTGTGGTACCTAACACAAATGATACACCAACCAAAATCATGAAGTAAATAAACATATATTACACATTTGTAATACATATTATATACAAATACTGAGTAAAATCCAGGATCTCCTGCTATGATCAAGGTAAGCACCATGCAAATATAAATGACCTCCCCAAACCATGACTGTGTAAAGGTTCTTTGAACAAGAGAAATCTTTTAATATACAGAATAATTTAGTTTTCACATTGTATGAGTCTGTAATGCCCAAGGCTGGAACAATTCTGTGGTAATTATTACTGCATTTGCCCCTGCGATGTTTAAGTACTCAGTTTTTAGGAGCCCAGCAGCACTAAGTTTTAAGCACAACGGGGTTTCAAGACCTGCGCCATGGACATTAAGCAATGGGACAGAGCTACCAGCCTTGATCTTTACCAGCCCATGGGTAACACAGTACTTTACTTTCAACCAAGATGTGAGTTGCAGGAGCTTTCAATACAGGTGTGAACCTGTGGTTTGCACAGCCACAACCACCCACTTCCCACCTTGAAAAAATTGTGTCCAAGGGGATGGGAGACTAGGTCCCAAGCAGACCTGTACTCCAGAGCTGCTGTTCTGTTCAGCCTTAGGATAGCTGCATCAGCAGGGAAGCTGCTCACCACTTTGTCCCAGCGCAACTGTTTAGGAGTTGCCATGGTCTTGTTCTAAATAATTCAGAATCTGCTTTCTAAACGCCCTGGGTTCAGTCCAGGAATTTATTTATTTGAGAAGCATGAGTTTGGGGTGTGGACAATCTAGGTTTCATTTATTAGACTATTAACACATCCAGAGATCCAGCTCAGAAATATTGAACTCACCAATAAACAAAGACACTGCCCCACAGTATGGTGAAATGACCAGCTCTGACACTTCATCCACAGAGAGCTTTTCAGACTTGAGCTTGATAAAATCTTTTGGCACATCTTCACTTTCATCCATAGCTCACTAGAAAAGCTGAAACCAAACAGACACTGTTGCTGTTTTTGGCAATACTAGCATTTGCCAACTGCTTTTTATCCAGTCATGATGCTCCAGTTTACACAGAAAACATGCACCATCTACTTACTTACCCCAAGAGACCAGTCTCCATGGAAAATTCACTTCTCAGCAGAGTTGCTGAGAGAATATTAACTGCAAATATCAAGCAATGACCTGGTTTTTAATGCATGCTGGTTTCTTCCTGGTCCAGAGGGATGAAACTAGAACTAGTCTGAGACCCCATTTTAGCAGTACAATCAACCAGCACGGACCACTGTGCTAGCAAGTCTGTGGTAAGACTGTCAGGTACCCCTCCCTATCCTGAATTTAAAAAAAAAAAAAAAAAAAAACCAGAGATTTCTGATAAACAGAGATGAGTGTTCTAATCCTGAAGTCTAATATGATCTCCAGGACATTAAAGTCCTCCTACTATCGGTCTGTTTCAGTGACACAGGAGACACGTCTAATTTCTGTGAGCAGAAACCAGTCATCAGTTCATCTAAGAATGAGGAAAGGAAGTATTTTGAGCAGTAGCAGTGGAACAAGCTGCAGTAAATACACGGACAGGCACTCGAAAGCATGGAAAGAAATGCAGCTATTCTAAGGTCACCTTAGGGTTTTTTTTAAGCAGCGGTAAAATTTTTTTTCTGTATCATCTTTTCTGTTAAAAAGTGGCAGGAGGTTTTTCTTATTATCTTATTTAGGCAAGATGGGTATCTACTGGCAGGCAGAAACAACTACAAAAGAATAACAAGACCTAAAACCCCAGTTCAAAACAATGCCTGACCTCTCTGACAATTTTCTTCCATTTACTGCATATGTGTTAACCATTTATTGGTGCACCAGCTTATAGTTTCTGGTCAGCACAATGGTTCTTTCCAGCAGGAAACACAAGTTATGCTCTCTCAAAAAAGTACCAGTGTGGAGGGAGAGAACTGCAATCACATCTCTGGACCTAAACAAAAAAAAAAAAAAATTATAGGAACATTATACAGAATCAATGAGATATTTTAGCACAGGATGACTCTCTATAGGAAACTAACCAAGAAGTAACACCTACCTAACGGAATCTGGGCAGATTTAGCCTCCACTAATTGGTGGGATGATGGCAACCTCGTCTCCAGGCTGCAAGACCAGAAGCTGATCTCCAAGAAGCACGTACTCCTGCCGAACAGCAAAAACCACTTGATCCCGGATGACAGCAAGCCTGAAGGGGATTGGCAGGAGCACAAATAGGTTTCTAAATAGTGTGTTTGCATTTAACCATGAGATTTCATTAAACAACGAACTGGTGTACAGTCTAGGGCAGCTGAGGTAAATACCATTGAGACTTACGCAACTCTGCTCCTGATACACTTCTTAAAGTACAACAAACACCCACCTCCTACTTTTGCATTTTCTTCTGGTGGCTAAGGAGAAAGCAACTCAGTATACTTTCCAGAAGTCGGGAACTGGATTTGTCACAAGCCTGAATCAGAACGAACCAGTACTTACCAGACCCACTTTAGCCGATTATAACAAAGTAGTTAACTCAAGAGGGTAGCAACCATCCAATTTCGGATTAGAAGGAAATGTTCCCAATTCAGTCTGGCTGGACTGGAGCAATTTTCTTACATGGCAAGAAGCACAGTGGGATGCTGTTTGTGAGATCTCATGAAGATTTCAGCCACCAAAGAGTTACCCTTGTTGTGTAACCTAACAGTTCACAAGGCTTTGGGTCTTTTGTACATACAGATCTGAAACGCGAAGGAGTGGCAACACAACTAAGACGGCAGATATAGTGCGTTTTCTGGCAGATCTCCATATTTTTTGATTTCACATCTATGAGATGTTGCTGTGAGAGTTCAGTTCTGGGTATCATAAGGCAGGGAGTTGCTTTCATGACTAAGTACAATCACACAGCGAGTATGAGGGCAACACCAGTAACACACCAGAAAAAAAATGCCAACATTTTATTTTAAAAGGTGCAAGCATAATAACTATTATTGTTTGAGATTACAAAATCTAGCAGAGACAGCAGAGAGCTGTATTGCCTAGAAACAAGTAGGCATGCCAAAAGGCCACAAGAAAAAAATCATCTTATTTCCTACCAGCCAGATATACAAAAGTAGGCAAGGGACAGGCTGAGCAAAACACAGTAGCACTGACTCAAAGGGCAGACTGAAGGGAGGGACTGCATGAAAGTAAAGCAAGCCACAGAGGAACTGAGTGCAACTATGGAACTGAAGTGCCCATTAGAAGGATGGGCTCTAATTAATGTCACTTGCAAGTAAATTCATCAGAGAAAATGGGTGGAACAGAAGACCATTGTCAAGTACACCCAAGCTGCAGTTTGAATATCCATTAGCAATATGAATAGAGTCTGTGGTCAATGCCCTACAATTATGTTGAGTTTTTCCAGAAAGCTAGGAGCAGAAGCATTTTCCAAGAAGGCTGCTGTGAAGTAACTGCACATGCAAAATGTACTGCCCCAAGTCATCATCCATAAAAGGACAAATGATGGCAAATGGACCAAAGGTGCTGCTCCCACTTCTCACACCATATAATGGGCTGCAAAGTAAAATACACTAATTTTCTACTGTCTCCGCCCCCAAAACATACTTTGTCTCAGTTCTCTGTGAGGAAAAGGCCTCTGGTCTAACATTCGGTTAGAGATGCTCATTTGGAAATAGATGTCATTGCTAAACAGTTATTTTTTTTCATAGCCTTTGAGACTAGATCTAATAAGGAAGGGGTGCCCCATAAAGGAAGACTTTGGCATCTAAGTCCAAAATTATGGAAATTCCAGTGCATTCAGCACTACATTCTGAGGACCTCAACCTCTGTTACACCTTACTGGTTTTTTTTTCACTCCTCACCCCAAAACGGTGTTGCACCTTTCTCTATCAGACTCATTCTTCACAGGATTAAGCATCTTCCCTCAGCCTTAATCTGAGGGGGAATTTCTGCTGACACCCCCAAAGAGCACCAGCACCACAGGGGTCCTTTACAGTGGCACACCTAGTGCTCTCTTAAGACTGGGCTCCCTAAGAAATGCGACCAACAGTGCTTTGGGTTTTTTTCAGAGCAGAGGATGTTGAAAGTAGCTGAGCTTATTTCCTACATAAGGGTTGAGTGGCTGGAAGCCTGTGGCAGGGCTTCAGTTCCCTTCCTGACCTGCCTTCCAAAGCATGCCATAAGCTCAGACCCATGGCTAACAGTACAGTTAAAAGTAAGTGACTGAAAACATCTACACATTATCATTAATTTCCTACTTATTGCTCTGGCTGTGCTTGGTCCCTCCCTGAGACATCTCACCTTCTCCACAGGTAAAAAGTACAGCTCACGTGTCTTCACATGCCATGGGGTTACTGCACCGTGTCCCTCCTGGACAACAGGTCACTTTTGGGTACATCTATTGAACCTTGCCTTTCCTTGTGTATGCATGAAGCTGCAGCATTTGCAACTGGCAAAAAAACTTGCTGCAGGTTACAGGAATAAGGTAATGTCACTGCTTCTACGGTATCACAGCACCAACAAGGGTTCCAGCTCAACTCTAAATTCCTGTTTACCAAAAACAACTCCCAACCACGCTGAAGCCGTGTGCCCCAGCGGCCGCCTCCCCGAATACCTGGGGTGAACCTTGACGATCTCTTCCCAGAGCTGCAGCGCGGTGATCTGCCGCGGCACCGAGAGGGTCTCGCAGCGCAGCCCCGCCAGCTCCGCGCTCCGGGCGAAGTACAGCACCGACACCTGTCCGGGAACAAACGCCCGTCAGCCGAGCGGGGCCTACTCAACACAGAGCGCTACTGCACCTGAACTCCTCCGAAAATACAAACGAAACCAAGCCAGCGCCAGGAAAAGCTTTCCTCGGCTTTAACGCCGATCAGCTCTGCCGCCTTCCTCCTGCCCCGGCTGTCAGAAGGAAAAAGGAGGGTCAACCAGCGCGGATCCGTGTCCCGCTCCCCCCGCCCAGGCCTCGCCCTCCCGGCGCCTCTGTCCGCCGAGGAGCGGGACTGAAGGAGCCCCGCCGCCCTCCCCAACACCCGCCTCGCCTCCAGCCAGGGCCCGCTCCCGAGGGTCGCCGGCAGGCTGCAGCTACCTGGCAGCGCATGGAGCCGCCGTTCACCGGCGGGCAGCCCTCCGCTGCGGGCTCACGGTGGCGCCTGCCCCCAGAGGGAGGGCGCCCGGCCCGGACCGCCCCCTGCGGCCTGGGCCGATCAGGCGGAGCGGCCCCGCTCCGGCGCTGTGAGGCCGGGCCGGCTCGGGCCTGTGCGTGCGGTGCGGTGAGGGGCTGTTAGGCCCGACTGGGCCAAGCGGTGTGCCGCAGCCCTGGTCCGGGGCCATTCCCCCGCACGGGTGGATAACGAAGGTGGGAGGCGGTCCTCGGAGGATGGTGGGGGAAGTATGGGGTGGGAGGCCGTGGCTTTGGTCCCCAAGTGCAGCCTGTAACTTTGGGGACAGAACCTTAAAAAACAGATTTTCCCATGCACTCAGCCCCCAGAGTGCATGGGGATTGCAAATGATTGCAAACATTATACATCCCCTCAACATACACATAATAGGTATATAATAACGTGTAAAAGCCAAAGATCCATCAACATGCTGGTAACAGGATTTCTGGGGTAGGTCCTGTTTTGGTGCAGAGATGGCCGTGGCGTCTGCCTCCCCTCTGGACAACGTCACGCTTTCAGCAATTGCCTGTGTAGAAAGAAGGGCTGGCTAACCTGCAGTGTGGAGCTGGGCAGAAGGGGAAAGCAGCACGAGATATGCAGCAGGTGCTGCAAGGAGACCCACAGCAATTGCTCCGCTGGGCACAACTGTGCCCCAAAACTGCACAGTCCGCGGTGGCCAGGGTTATTTCTGTGCTGTTTGCTTGGCAACGAGCTCCTCCTGTCAGGGAAACTAGGAGCTCTGCAGTAGTTACCAGTGACATGGATTTGGGGTCAGTAATTGTGATTCAGTCACATGGTCAGGTTGAAGATATCCATCCTAGCTGAATACAACATTCAGGAAAAAAAATGCCCTCAAATAAAGAACTACCATCTTGTCGTTTCGAAAGATGGGTGGGAAAGGAAGCAGACCTTTCTTTGTAATAATTCTTGCTTCTGAGGTACAAAGTTAAAGTGATAAAGTTTTCCAAAAAATGTACAATAGAAATACAATTACTTCCATGGACCATGTATTTTGTACCAGTTGTCCAGTACACCATGTCTTAGCTCTCTGCTGTGAGGAACAAATGAGTTATTTTTTTAAACGGTATTCTTTTGTTTGTGAATGATTAACTACAGTTACAAACTGAACTCTCTGCAAAACAGTTTGTGTCAAGTGAACAAAATGATTGCTTTACTTTTTCTCTGGGCTGTGTAGTTTTGGATCTATGTGTCTTAAATGAAATGGATCACTTTGACAAGGTGTGTATGACCCAACCAGTAGCTAGCAAGTGACTGGCACGTTTTTCCAGTATAAAAGATGTGCCACAGGTGTCTGTCCTTAGACTGGCATTGGTGGGTGCTGGGCTCATCTGGAGCAAATTAGCATCTCAGCGCAGAAAACAGTGAGCTTGGAAAGATTTATCTGTACATTTAGCATTGAATTTAGAGTTAGGTCTACTACGGAATAAGGAGAGAGGAGTTACTGGCAGTGAGTTTCTGGATTTTCTTTATTTGAGCTCCAGCTAATGATTCACCTCAGCCAATGCTTGAGTATTTTTCAAAGGATGGGTCAATCTTCAGCCCTGCGTTGCGTGACTTTAGTTAAAGGGACAATTTGTGCCTAGAAGGCACAGAAGTAGAGTAGAATTTGTCACTCTGATTCTAGAACTGATAAAATGAGGTTGAAAGTTCTTAAACAAATGCAGAAATTAAATTGAGGTATAATATTAATGTCTAAACTGAAACTCTCACATACCTCTTTATTCCGGAGGTCTTTTTTTCCAGGAATGCCAGCCTCAGCAAGATGTATGACTGCTACACTGTTTAGTTTGCAGGAGTGAGTTTTATTCAGATGGCTTTTTTTGTTTGGCTTGTTTTGTGGGCTTTTGCAGGAGTACAAATACCTACATAAGATTAAATGGGAGATGTTTCTTTAGCTCTATAAGAGATATGTTAGCTCTGTAGAGATTGGGATTTCAAAACCATCTCTTCTCTGTGATTCCTGTAGGCTAGTTCCACATGATTTTCCCTTAAAATATTTTTTGTTTTGGATGCTT
>WKFP01014069.1:238786-249403 GCA_011057875.1 Pterocles orientalis | reverse complement strand
AAAAAAAAAAAAAAAAAAAAAAAAAAAAAAAAAAAAAAAAAAAAAAAAACCAAACAACCCAAAAACCCCCCAAACCAAAGCTGTTTGGAGTAATCTACAAGGATCCAAAAGTGGGCCAGGTATAAGAGATATGTCACCATGAATTCCAGTCATTCCACTGAATTCAGGTCTGAATTTGACCTCGTACGTGTCAACACTGGTAATAATCTGGAAAACATTTCCTTCCTATTTTGTGAGGAAGGAGAGCTGTTCCTTGAGTTTTCATGGTGGAAGAATGGGGAGAAAAAAGTGAAAATATGGATCTGTCTGAGGCACTATGACCTCTAAGATTCCTCTGTGTGAGGTATATGTGGCCATTTGACCAATGTCTTTAACATTCCCCTTGGCACTCTTTGAAATTGTCTATTACAAAACAGATGGTGCAGTAGTTACTTTTTGAAGGACTAGAAGAGCATGACCACATCTGGAGTTAATCTTTAGCTCCCTAAACAATATATCACCCAGTTTTAAGAGGGCCTTCCAATATAAATGCATTGCACAAGTACAGAGAAAGAATACACAGCTTTAAGGCAGAGTATAAGTAGTTTGGAACTGTAATTCATAGGCACACAACTCTTTCTGGTCAACTGTCTCATTTATGGGCAAGTCTTTTCTACAAGAATTTCTTTTTATTTTCATTGAGCAACAGCAGTAAATGAAATATGTAGCTTCTTAAATGAGATTTTTAAAAATCCATAAATTTTCAGGTTTTTTGTAAAGTATTTTCCTTTTCTGTTGACAGCTACTAGAGTATTCCTAAAGAGATGACCTGTTTCATTTTCATACTATCCTTTGCTCCAAAGGTTAGCTAAAAGTTGTATTAAACTGGCATGCACACCAAATTCAAGTAAAGCTACCTATGGAGTTTTGGATGATCATTAAGCAGTATGGCACAGGCTCTGAAGAATGATGGGAAAGGGCATGAGGACATTCAGTGATGATGCTAGGGTAAAAAAACTGTTTCTGCAGTCTTTTATGCCAAGACAAAGCACAAGTTTTATCCCACAGATCGTCATATTTTAAAGTGCCTTGTACTGAACCAACTGACTACTATTTGATCTGGATAATCTAAATATTTAAAATATCAAATGTGTTATCTGTGTTTATGAAAAACTGTAATGTCAAAAATGCATTACTTCCTGCAAAGGCCCCAAATTCGTGTAACAAAGTAGTTGTAAGGGCAAAGAATTTTGAATGCTAACAAATCTACAAGTCATGTCTCTGATATTGTTCTTGAAAAGATAAAATTTCTCTTGTCTCTAGTATTTTGCTTGGCTTATATGCTTTTTCTGTCCTTTTGTAAAGCACCTAACACAGGGAGACATGAAACACCTGCAGATAAATTATGCAGTGTTAGTTTATATTCCCAGATTAAATTTTTGGCCCTCTAATTATCATAATGTGTAAGGATTTCAAACATTGCACAAAGGAAGGAACATTTCACAATATGGATTTGCTGAAGCCAGTGGAATTCCGCACAAGATACTCTGATCTGTGGGTGGCTAATGAAAGTAAAACAACCCACATTAGCCACTGGTTTAGAATTTGGGTTTTGAGGTAGACACTTTTCATATCAGGTTACAGATTGCAGCTGCCCGACCTATCAGCTCTATGTAATCTTTGTAGCTGCCTTGCTCAGGTGGAAAATTGAAGTTTTGATGAAGTTTTTATAGTATTTCAGATCAGTGTCTTTACTTACCTCTAGGGGCACACACAGCACAATTGTGATAGGATATTCTGCAAATGGCAGTCTATGGTAGGTTTAAATTCTGGTTGTATGACACGGTTAATTCTTTCAATATCTGTTAAAGTATTGCAGTTGGTTTGCCTTCAACCTTTTCCTTACACTAAAGATGTAAAGATTATATAGCTGATTCTGTAGAATGCCAGACTCGTATTTAAACATCCTGAATAATTCTACTCATAAAATTTAGTATTTTTGAGTAATAGAGTAAAAATGCATATTTTTTTTAAGCACTCCAGAGAGATGGTGTCACAAGAGACACTGGGAGTAGATCTGCACAGACCCTAGCCGGAGGGGTTGGCTGCAGGTTGTATCATTCCATGTTCCTGCACTTACCTCCTTGCTATCTACACAGAACCCTTTGCTGACAGTCTGCAGATGTTCATCATCATACAGGCACTATATAAAACTGAATCAGTATTCTTATTGGAAATGCTGTATGCTTTTCACTCACCTGTTTTGTGCATTTCCAGAAAAATGTGGCTAGATCCTGACTGATAATGTCTTCCACTAAGGTTGATCAATCTGGAATTTCATCAGCCTGTATGCCCTGTGTATATTCAACTCTTCTCTGTGTTCATTGACGACTGGAATTCTTTCTTTGTAAATAAGAAAGGCCTTTTTTCAAGAAAGATTATATTCTGTTGAAATTTTTCCAAACGCTGCAGTAAAGTTGTGTGATTAGTTCTGAAAGCCAGACTTGTTAACTTTTACTTTTTAACTTGAATCAATAGTTTTTGTGAGGGAGATAGACTGTGGCTGTGTAGTTAAGAATGAGTTGAGTTTTGTATTTCACATTTCCATTGAGAGCCATGCTGTATCCTGGCATCCAGCTAGGAAATTCTGCTTAAAACCAAGTGATATGTGATTGCCTGCCCTGCAAGCAAATAATGAAAGCCTGTCTTAAAGTGTCCAAATTCTGTGCGCAAAACTGAGATGCTAAAGTTCCTGTGGCTTCGTTTTTACTGAAAGTTTCATTTTCTTTTATATATAACAGCATACATATCCACATGAGGGCACCAGCTGACATCTTATTCTCAGCCCAATGTGTAGTCTGTTTCTGAAATGAACATGCCAATCAGTGGTCACGCCATCCTTATGCTTACAAAGCTAGAGTAAAGATTGAATTGTTAAATGTTACAGTTCCCAAATTTGTTTTATTCTTTTTTGTTTTGTAGAGCAGCAGTATTTTTACTTTCCCTGCACTCTACCTTCAGCAGAAATCTTGAAAAAAAACTTTAATCACATAGAAAGGTGTGGATGTTAAGTTTTTTTTTTTAAATAAAATTCTTTTTTGACCTGGCTATGTAGTGGAATGTCAGTGAACACTCATTAAAATTGGTAGTTTATTAATTATTAACTTTGAAAGAAGTTCAAAAATCTCAAGTTTTTATCCTTCTTTCTATTAAATCCAGAAAAATATGCAGTCAACGCCCATTCCATTTGTAGAAGTTATACAATCTTTTAAAAAAAAGCACAAAGTAATTGACGCTGTACTCTGGATTATGCTGAGGATTCAGGACCAAGATTGTCCACTTCCTTTCCCTGCTAACTCCAAGAAAGTTGACCAGCATAAATACAGCACAGGAACAATCACATTTCCTCTCACCACTCCCAAAGTGTCAGGCAATCAAAACTGCAAAGGCTTGAGGCTTTCTTCCGGGGCAGCAGACCACATGCTATAAGGAACATGTAGCAATGTATTAGCTACATGAGGAAGGTTACCCAAGCAGGCTGCAGGGTTATTTGACGAAGGTGACTGCTCACATCATAAAGTGATGTAAAGTGTATTTTTCTTTGAAGTCAACTGGACAGCATTTTGAAGGAAAGTGAAACTTGTCAGGAACTTCCAAAATGCTTCAGAGATTATTCACAAAATCTGTTTTGGCCTAGTGAGACTCATCACCCCAGAGACCCTAAGCAGTTGAAACCCATAGGCTTTTCCAAACAGTGATTCAGAAGAACCAAATTAACTTCTTCTTCAACCTCTTCCTCAACCTCTGTTGTTACCTCTAAATTATTTCCAGAATTGTCACTTCCCAGTACAAGGACTCTTGTGTGTTCAATGCCTGCACTCTTTTTTCGCACATGCATGACCATGCATCTCGATTGCTTGTCTACATCCCTGCTTTCTCCTGTGCCAACATTGGTGTCATAGTTGTGGTGCCAATTGCAGTGCTTGTGTCTCCAGGTACTAAACATGAGAAAGAGTTCAAGTATTAAAACTTTCTTATTTAGAGTTATAAACCATGTAGAAGTGATCATTATTTGGATACAAGCTACAAATGTACAATACCACCTACAAACAGATGGGACTATTTCATTTACTTTAGCTGTCTCAAAGTTAGGTGTCCAGTTTAGTCACAGGTGATCTTCCATAGTCAGGGAAGCTCCAGAGTTGCCTCTACACAGCAGGGAACCTAACCAGGATAGGCTGGCGTGAAAGACCTGAAGTGCTTTCTGAAGATGCCTCCACCTCTTCATTAACTATAGGAAAAGCCTAGGCAACAAATTAAGTTGGTTAAGTGACGCTTGGACAGCTAGAACTAGGTCAAATAACTCCCATCCTTTCTGACGGACCTCAGCTCAGAAGAAATTACTCAGCTTGCCATAGAAATTACTGCTACTGTAGCCAGTGTAGCCACCGCTCCTGCCACAGCTTCAGTTTATAGCCTTTCAGTTTTCATCCATATCTCAGTTCTTGTAGTTCCTGCGATGCCTTCAAAATCTCCTTTGAGTTGTCCGTATCACTTAGACTCAAGAGGCCGTGGATCCTGGTGTGCAGAGTGTTATCAGCTTCACAATTTCCCCCAGGTATGAATACTTGTATACTGCTTAAGGCACCAACTGCCTCAGGGTTTTACTCAGCAACAAAGCTGCATTTTCTTTATTATTTCTGTTGTCTCAGTGTGCATGCTGAAGTTTCAGGTTCCCTGTTATGGATCATTAGGTTTGTCATCTTCTCTCAGGATATGGAAGTTTTCTTTTCTCCTATATTATCAGCTATGTTGAGCTAAGTTGAGGTCTGACCTATGTTAAAATCGGTTATCCAGAATCTTTTGACATCTTCCAGTGGCTCCAAGACATCAGGCTTTTCAGCTGATGAATACATATATTCACCTAATCTGGCCCTCTAGATAGCTGAACAAGTACTTTACTGGATCAATCAGAACCTCTTTTATTGTAACACCTATAACCTTACTGGCTCTGCTGATTATTTCTCTTAAAAGTGCTTTGGAAAAAAAGCAATGCTAGAAGACAACCAAACAACTCTCATTCCCCTCCTCCCTTCCCCTGACATACAGCTATCACTGAGAACTATAACAAACGAGCATCCGTTAATCATCTCTTGGATTTCTCTTGGTAATATCTGAAGAGAGGAAATAATCACTTAATGTAGCACTGGTGCCAAAACAATATCTCAAAACACGTCTATATACATATATACCTTAACATTTTCTGGCATGCGTCTAATTTATATTTAGTGGACGTTAAAGACTTGCATGGAGAACTTTTATTTTTCAGTGGATAGGTGATGCAGGGAGAAATCTTACAGATACTAACTTCTTTTGCAAAAATAGTAGCTTGAAGATTTTGGATCTAGACCACTGTGCTAAAGGCAGGACATTGTCCTTTGAAATTACCATTTTTTTCTTAGAAAAAAACCCTAAAGATTCTTTAAAGTCACTATTTTCCATCAGGATTTACAGCAGATTCACATTTTCACAACTTTTTAATGTCTGCTCCAGTGCCCAAGTTTGTTCTCGTGCTATGACACATGCTTCTGTCTATGTATCTGCATTGCAGTAAGGACTGTGGCTGGTCCTCAGCACAACATCTTTTCTGACATTTCCAACTCTTTGTCTTTCTATTGAGAAAAGAAATCTCTTCGGCTTTCCCCACTCCAGAGGACTACACTATGCCATGATATTTCTAATCTTTAAATAATGGTATTTTGTTTCTGTCACCAGGATAGAGTATTCACCAAGACCAAGTTAGCCCTGAGAGGCCAGTTTCTCCACACCACCCCAACAGTCAATGGAGAAATAAGCTTTGGCCACAGTTGAGGAAGAGAAGTTAATTTGGTTCTTCTGAATCACTGTTTGGAAAAGCCTAAGGGTTTCCACTGCTTAGGATCTAGGGTGATGAGTCTCACGAGGCCAAAATAGCTTTTTTGAATACTCTCTGAAGCATTTTGGAAGTTCCTGACAAGTTTCTCTTTCCTTCAAAATGCTGTCCAGTCGGTTTTCCTTTCCAACTCTCTTTTACTAATAGATGTTCAGTAAGAACGTGAATCTTCCTGTATACCTAAAAGTTTTTCTTCCTTGGCACTTCAGTTCACAAATAAATTGGTTTAAATAGACCATTTCAGAACATTGTGTGATACAAGTCATAAAGTTTCCTAACAGGCTCCTGCTTTTCCAGTGCTGTATTTGTAATAATGATGTTCAATAGTTAAAATAAAAATTAACAGAAAAAAACACCAATTTGTTTATTAAAATAATAGTGCTTCCATGAGCAGAAGCATTAACATGTTTTCCATGGATTAACTCTGATGATTTACCAGACATGTTTGCTGTGGAGATGAAGTAATGGTACCATTGGTAAAGATATTAGGGCAAACTACCAGATAAAGCCAAACACTTGCTAGTATAAATTATATTTGAGTAGAATTACGGTGTTACTTTTTTTGGGGTGTAAATTCATGGCACCTCCCATTTCTTTTTCTCCAGCATATTTCCTGATGGCAGTCCTCTTATCTCCCCTTCCTTAGAACTGATTTCTCCTGGCCTCCTCATTTTTTTTATTTTTATAATGTTTATACAATTTTATTT
This sequence comes from Pterocles orientalis, assembly GCA_011057875.1. Lineage (NCBI taxonomy): Eukaryota > Metazoa > Chordata > Aves > Pterocliformes > Pteroclidae > Pterocles > Pterocles orientalis. The sequence continues at coordinate 242,785 of WKFP01014069.1, read as the reverse complement.
AATAGATAGGTATACCCACAGCCAGGGACCTGCAACATCTTTTTCCAGACAGCAGCAGGACCCAGACATACTTGCTCCTGGCTGGTGTTTGCTCTGAAGGACAGACAGTAGCAAGCCTTTTTTCTCTTACAGCCTTTCAATGAGTCCAGATACACTGCAGAATGCTTCAAGAGTGTGGCAAAGGTACTGCTAGTAACAGTTTGAGAGAAACGTACTCTGTACTGATGTACGTCAACTTTATAGGGTCCTGGGAATTGCAAACCTGTGTCTTTTTTAGAGAGGTGACGTCCCTCAGTCAAATTCTGCAGAGCAAATGGAAAGTGAGTGATTATTAAAATAAAGGAATGTCTCTTTGCCTTTCCATTTTAGATTCAGGGATAAAATCACTACTGAAATTCAGGTTTTCCTGGCCAGTCAGAATTTATAGCTAATCCTAAGAATAGTCTTGTTACTTCCTCTTAAGCCTATATATCTAAACAGTAACAAGTAAAAATAGCTGGAAAGTTTGAAGCACACCATGTCTTCTTAATACATGCAGTGTTGGTATCTGCATGCTTGAGTTTCACGCAGTTTTATGTGCTTTCTGCAATGAGGACATTTACAGTCTCTTTTGAAGAATTTGCACTTACAAGTCTTGCCAAAATTCATAATACCCTTAAGATATCACAAATAACCAGTTAGTGATTGCCCGTTTTTTGGTGATGAGCAGATATACTTCAATCAGCCTGATGCTAATGATTACTGGCCTTGTATTAAAAGGCTAACAAAAGCGTTTGTTGATGTAGTATGTACATGTGTAGCATTTCTAATTCCGTAAGCACTTTCAGCTAGTGTAGCCAGCCTTGCCATCAAATGTGGTAACTGCTGAAAGCCCTCTAGCCCCAGCCAAAAAAAACTTTGCAAAGTGTATCAGTTCACCATGCAGCTGCATGGACATTGATGCCAGGTAAGGAGATAAAGTATGGGTGGGAACAACCAGTGAGAAGTTAGGATCATTTAATTCAGCAGTAGTGTGGGGTTTATGCCAAAATAAATTGCTCATGGGTCTACAAACAAAGGGTTGCCAATATACAATGATATATAAGTAGAAACTCATAAAGTATTTTGGTAGTAATTAATAAATTTAAGAATGAAAAAGTGGCCTCAGATTTAAGAAGAACATCAGGTGTCCATTACCAGAATGTAATTCTTCTCTCAATATTAAATTTAAAAAAGAAACAGTTTAAAACTTTGTGCATACAGAGGAGCATGCTGTTCTCAAAGAAATGAAGGTGAAAGTTAATGAAGTTGAGTACATTTCTTGTGCTGTTTATGCACATCATCAGCTGGCCTGTACAGCTGGGGTCAGGGTGCTGATTCCCCCAGACACAGGCTGTGATTGTGGGCCGGCCTAAGGGTGATTCTATGGAACTAAAGTTACCCTGTATTTTAAGAATAAAATAAATCCTGTGATTGGTTTATAAAATTAAAAACTTGCAAATGATTAGTTGAACTAAGGAAGTGATATTTGAAGTTATGAAGAGATATCTCTAGAATATCAAGTAACCTCCTACCATTAAGTGAGGGCCTATAGATTATTCAACTAATCTGGAATAAAGCTTTCCCTGTAAAAGTAAACTTTCCAAAGTAGAAATTGATATGGAATTTCCTTTGGGCTCAGTACTCAGATCTCAGACCTGGGAAATGAATGTGATCTGTAACAAACCTAACAGGGGCTCAAATGCTTACACAGCCTCCTCCAGTGACCCTGAGGTAATAATTCTTTTCTTCAGTGCTTCTGTCGCTACTTTGCCTTTGGCAAGAGGATCTTGGGAATGCTTCTTAGGACTGAGGGAAAATGCCTCTTTTTAGACCGGTCTTCTTGAACTCCTGTCTTGGTTTCAAACAGCTCCAGAGCCAGTCCAGTTTAAAACTGGTTATGTCCAGTTTTAGCCTCTTTACGATTGAAAGATGTACATGCTCCTCCACACATAAATTGATGTGGTTAGTAGGAGCAAGTAATTTACAAGCCTGTAGTAGATCTGAGCTTTTGCTTTGGATCTTTCCTTTGGATTTAAACAGAAAAAAAAAATGGAGCTGTTTGTGATTTCTTTTCAGAAAGTTGTTGCTCAATGTAATCATGCTTTCTCTCTGCAGCAAGACGAGTAGGAGTTGTTAGTTAAAGTTAGTTTTACAGTCCAGCGTATGTGTGAGAAGGGATATAGTGTACGTGAGAAACTAATTTGAGAATTAAGACAGTTACTACTGTCTTTTCCATTTTTTGCTCTCTTGGTATGTGACAATCCTGTTTTTCAGACTCTTTTGGGATCTCAGAGACTGTGAAACTGAAAGTGATAGGGACAGAATTAACTTCAAGTAATTACTGAGACCAGTCTCAATGTCATTTATACCTCCTGTGTACCTGTTTTAGCTTTTCACAATTCTCTTTGACCCAACAGAGGTAGAAAAAATGTAATAATTGATGCAAATTACAGCACCACTCTAGCTATACATGCAAACCGTGAAGACTTTTCACCCTTGCATTGCCTTTGTATGTTACTGAACAGAGATTTGTTTTTTTTGCCTCTTCCAACTCTGGACCCTTCTCTTTGTTCTCTTCAGGAGGCTAGGGAAAATTACAGCACCTTGCTTATGGCAGCTCTGAAAGAATATTCTTGTCACATTCACAGAACAACATTTGAAAGGACTGTGTATAGATATGCCAGGTATTCCCAGCATGACTGAGTTAGAGCAACACTTTCAAGAAGCAGGATGTGGGATGGAAAAGCACAATCTCTTTCTTGCAAAGTCTTTGCATTACCACTGTTTCTACATATTCATCTGGGAACTTCTTCAGTTTGGTCTTGACCATTGTCAAAGATGTTTTCTTGTTAAAGACAGACTACTGGAGCTTCGGAAACATTGCAGCAGTTTAGTAAATGTGGAGGAAAGTGTCTCAGCTTTTACTATTAGAATATAAAGGGGAAAATAATGTGAATTATCAAGAACAGATTGTGCTTCATTCTGTATGAACTGAAGTACTTCAAATACAGTAATAATCTTTTAAAATAAATATTTCCCAGCATATGAGAATTTTCACAGTACTGCTACGCTAAGAGGAAACTTTAAATATTATTAAAATACATAAAATGGTTGTGATAAGTATCCTTTTTTAAGACCAGTTTATATAATAATTGCGTTGCCATGCAGACTAAAGTGGACAAGACCACTGTAATCTTAAAGCTTAAAAACATGTCAAGCTGGAAAGAGGGCATGACAGGACAAAAGTCCCAAGCAACAGAGCCTGCTAGCATTGATGGAGGGTCTGATACTGAGAGGTGTTGTAAGGAAAAACAAATCACTCAGATGCCTTTGACCACACTATTAAGTAAAGCACATATATTTCTGCAGAAGATATGCAGCTATAGCACAGCTTTCCCTATGGGTGAGAAATCTGGATGGTTATTCACTGATGTATGCCTGTCACTGCAAAACTCTCCCATAACTTGCACACCTCAGTCACTGATGTGCTGGGAATTCACCAGTCTTCCCAGAGCAGAGGGTAAACATGGAGATCTCCAGCTTTATTTCACTGCGCGGTTCCAGAGGACTAGAAACCTTCTGGTGGTATGGAGAAATTTGCAGAATATGTGACAGGAAAATAGTAGGTATTGATATTATGCAATTTGACATATTATAAATTTTGCAACAATTTCAAGTTGTGATGACAGGATGACCATGAGCCAGCACTGTGCCCTCGTGGCCAAGAAGGCCAATGGCATCCTGGGGTGTATCAGAAGGGGGGTGGTCAGTAGGTCAAGAGAGGTTCTCCTCCCCCTCTACTCTGACCTGGTGAGACCTCATCTGGAATATTGTGTCCAGTTCTGGGCCCCTCAGTTCAAGAAGGACAGGGAACTGCTGGAAAGAGTCCAGCTCAGAGCCACGAAGATGATGAAGGGAATGGAGCATCTCCCTTATGAGGAAAGGCTGAGGGAGCTGGGTCTCTTCAGCTTGGAAAAG
>WKFP01014069.1:211601-238766 GCA_011057875.1 Pterocles orientalis | reverse complement strand
TTTTTTTTTTTTTTTTTTTTTTTTTTTTTTTTTTTAAATCTGGGGAGCAAGCACTGGACCTCTGAAGCACTTCAAGATAATCGGACACCTGCTGTTACTCTGGGAATTGCCCCTTGAAGATGCTAAGGAAAATATTTTCACAACAGGATGAGGCAAACACTGGAACAGGTTGCCCAGAAGTGACGTGGAATGTCCATTCAAACAAGGAGACTCCACATCAAACAAACAAAGAGACCAAGACTCTGAGCAGTCTGACCTGACATTGAAAGTCATTCTGCTCTGAGCACATGCTTGGACTGGATGATGTGCCAAGCTCCCTTCCAGTGTCGATTCTTTTATGAGTCTATTATTTTGAGGACTTCCACAAGAAAGTGCTAATTTCTTCAGCTCTTGCACTTCAGTTCTCAACAGATCCCTGTGCTCAGGACACACATTTGTTGCCTACTCGAACTTGTGAACCCGTAAATGGGCCCTTGTTAATCAGTAAAATAAAATAACTGACTGTGGACGAGAAAACAAGAGAGCCAAAGGATTTTTAAAAAACAGATGGGTATTTAAAAAGTGGGACACTTCTCTTAGGCACTTAGGTAAGAACTGAATAATCTTGCTGACCAATAATGTAAGGTGAATTTCTTTTCACAAAAATTACCTTTATAGCAACCTAACACCATTTTCTTGAGAGACCTTAACACTCATCTATATATTCTTGAGTTCAGAACCAGGTCATTGTTTCTTAATAGCCTGGATGCCAAAATACTTCTGTGTGTTGGCTCTTTTGACTGTACTTTCACATGGTCAGTGGTATTAAATGTTTGCAATCAGCCCTGAGACAGAAAAAAAAAAAAAAAAAAAAAAAAAAAAAAGAATGTTCATGTTTTTCTTCAGCTGAGGCACGGTCTAGATTTTTGCTTTCTTTCCAGGTATTGGGCTTGGACCACAAAATGCTGATCCACAGCTGGAACTAGCCCAATGTTCAGGGCTCTTCCTACTCAGTTATTTTCTCAACCCATTAGGTTGCAAACTGTTTGGTTGCAGAAAATGTCACTATTTGTGTATCTTCCTCGGAGAGCAGGAGACTTGGTTCCACTATTTGACCCATTTTTGTGGATTTCTTTTAGAGCTCTCAACATTTATTTCTTGCTGGCTGAGTCTCTAGGGATGTAAGAAACAAAGACCGGCACGTTTTTTGCCTGTAGCGCTGAGCAGCACTGTGGCTTCTCTGGTTACCATATGTCCTAACACAAAAATGCATGGTGCCAGCTCATGTAATGACATGTGCTATGCTACTGGCTGAATAAATGTATCATACAGGATTCAGCTGCATCACTTTCTTGCCTGCAAGTCTACACTTTTTTCTTCTCATTCTTCCTCAGTGTTTTGCATATAGAGTTAAGGTTTGTGGGGCATGAGCTGAATGCAAAGGTCTGATTCCCCCACTTTAACTGAGGGACTTAAATTAGGAGCATTTTTGCCCTAAGCTACCTTAATAGTCTGTTAAGAAAAAGAGACATTTTTGGGGGAAGGCAGGGCGGGGTGCATTTAGGAGTGAGCTGAATGATGCTCTGGATTTGGTTTCAAGAGGGAGCTAACAATGAATACACTCCTGATGAAGGTACCTGGCCAGCTGCCTGTAATTAGGTGAGATGAAACCAGCCGGAGTATGAACACTAACAAGGCCAGCCCTAATCCCAGACAGTCTAAGCAACAAGCTTATTTTGCTAGCAGCCCCTCAGACCTGACCTGTTTAACCTTTTTTCTTTAATTAAATGATCATATGCCCATGGTACTGTCCTTACTAGCAGTGTGTGGGCTCCTACCCTACAATAACTCGTCCTTCTTTTATAGAGGGGTTGGCAACAGCAAGCTGCCTGGCATGTCCCAAGGTCTGAGCCTGCCCACAAGCAGGTGCCACAGACCAGAGGGGATCCAAGCATGGAGCAGGTTTGGGAGGCAGAACAGCCCAACATTCAAACAGTGGGCAGAGGGAAGGGAAACGTGAGGTGCTGAGCTGAGGAGGTGAAAGGAGGATGAAGAAGATGAGGGGATGGTTGAAATTTTTGGGTTAGGGGAATACACAGCTGGGATTTTGGGAGGAGAACCCCTGACTGCTGATGGGTGCCAGAGCTGTGTGAGGTCTGCCTGGGTGCACACAACTGCTCCACAGATCACCCTGTGCTCCAGCCCCTCCACCCTGTTACAGAATCCAGACGTATTTCAAAAATGATTCAGGTCCTGATTTGGATTTGACTCTCTCACCCACAAACACTGAGTGATAAGCTAGTTTAGAAGTACAGAAAAGGTTAAATATGAAGAAGCTAAAATGAAGGAAGAAATGTAAAGCTGATTAAAGAGTAAAGAGGAATTATAGCTGATGTGCCCTGGCTTCTATTGGAATTTCTTTTTCCTCTCTTGGTTAAGTATTTCCAAATCATGTGCCTAGCTGTCATTTCTTCAACATTTAGTCATTGTCCACTAGTCCATACCAGGTGCATGTCGCTAGGTTCCCACACTTTTGGGATCAAAGAGAGGTTCCTCTAGCTCCTGTCAGCTGTATCAGGTGTTGCCCACATTTTTTTCTAGAAAAAGACTTCTGTCTACTGCAAAGCTAGTCTTGCAATGGTTTGGAATCCTGTCCCACTGAATCTCATGTGCATCAGTAAGTGCGGTGGTTCTGATGCACTCGTGTTAACTGCTGAGCTCACATTTGGGGCCTTCTTGTATCTCATTAAAGAGAGCATCTTTTAGCATTTTAAATTTCAGTGTTTTCTAGAGGACATTTTGCTTCATCTGTAGAATGCCATGAAATTAATATCTTGGCTTTATATGCCGGACTGTCTAGTAGAATAGGGAACAGGATCTAGCAATAGTGTTTAGGTTTTTGTCTTAGAGGTTTTCTAGTTTGTCTCTGACCATCTAGTTTTGCCTATGATTATTCTACTATCAACCTTGTTATGATACCAGATTAATTTTATAAATATGCAACTAGAGGTGGGCCCAGTCCAGCCTGAACATTTGTGTCTACGTTCATGTGTTTATCTTTGCCTCTGTATGTGAGGCTCATTTCCAAGGAATCCAAACCTGGATCCAAATCCAAAGTCCTCAGATGGTCCCTGTCACTGCAGAAAGCTAAACCTAAACAGCTGAGCACATCTTTGAAGACGTTTAGATTCTAAATCCTGGTCCAAATGACTTGAATTCCTCTCCTTCTCCCATCTCTTTAATCTAGATTAAAGATAACATCTTGGGAGCACGGGAAAAAGAAAAGAGAATATCAACAGTTGATATTAATTGCCCTCTATCAATCCCTGAAGAGTTCTCAAAATATTTAGACAATCTGATGTGAGTAACAACATTAATAAACTAAATGTGAGAAAGAAAAAAAGCCAGTAATTACAGCAGAGTTTAAACATCACATCTGATAAGTAACAAAGACCTCTAAATATAACAGATAAAAAAGATAAAACAGAAAGCATAGTAAAGAGAAAGAAAATCAAAGCATTGTCCTCAATGCCATAAAGGTCACATGAATTAAATAACTCTAATGTCTTTCCAGAAAGAAAACATCGTTAAAAGCCTGGAAGAACTGAGTTCTGAATTAGTTTTTCATCAACATTCAAAGCACTTCCCCCTCCTTTCCATCCCAGCATTTTTCCTAAGGCCTCTTGCTTGACCCATAAAAACCATGTAATCGTCATAAACAGAAAATAAACTTCTGACCATTAATGGAAGATTAAAACTTTGTAAGAATTAGCATGGAGTAATCAAGTCTTAAGCCAAAGGTACATTCAAGGTCTGAAAGAGGCTCTATAGATATGAATACATGGAATATACTTGTTTTATTATTACCATTATACACTGTGTTTGCTAGTCAATTGTAATTATTGACAGTTACTAGCAGATTTGTTTGATTTAAAGGTAAAAGAGTTGTTCATTCTTTATGGCAATTGTGTAAAGTAGCAGAATCCAAATTTTTATGAAAAATATCCCAGTCAGTGCAGTTTGCAAAAGCTTGTGGTAAGTTAGCTTAACCCAACTTTTTGGGCAATAGCGTATGCCATACGTGATTTGTCTTTGGTCTTGAATGGAGAGATGTCTTAAAACACCTTTATTCCCTCCACACAAGTCATTGGGGCAGGCGGCTGTCAAGCTGTCCAGCATCCTCTGCCCAGCACTCCCTCCTGCTGAAACCTCCTCACCTTCTTCCTTATTGCTTTACATCTGCTGATAATCTTTTTCATCACTTATTTTTGACAAAGTGAAGCAGTGGAGTATATTATACTTCACTCTAGGGTAGCGAGTATATTTTCTTTTACTTTGCTTGCATTTACTTATAAGAAATTACATTTCAGTGCAGTCCTACAATATTTTCATTAAGATGAAACACTGGGGACATTTCCATTGACAAGAAGGATATGCCACAATTTTAAGACTGTTTCTCATGTGGTTCTTTGTGACATATACTTTTTTCCTGTTAAAAAAAAATAAAACACAACAAAGGGAATTGGCCTGAGGAAAATGCCACTGAGATACTGTTAAGAAGTCTGACTTAAAGCCAAGCAGCATATGCAGAGCGAATGCTCAGTCCACCCATTGTGCTTACAGCCACAGGGGGCTGAGAATAATACCCTATGAGATTTTAACAAAAGTGTGGTAACAATACTCTGGTATAGCTGCCTCAGCTTCTGAAATCAGAAACTTTATTTTTTATTTTAACTTATACTTTGTTACTTTAACATAGGTTTTTATTTCTATTTTCATACTGCATATTTTCATACTCCTCAGGGCAGTGAGGAGGGCACACAGCAAACTCACTACCCTGGACTTTAGGAGAGCGGACTTTGGCCTCTTCAGGGATCTGCTTGGAAGAGTCCCATGGGATAAAGCCCTGGAGGGAAGAGGGGCCCAAGAAAGCTGGCTAATATTCAAGGATCACTTCCTTCAGGCTCAGAGGTGATGCATCCCAACAAAGAGGAAGGCAGGCAAAAATGCCAGGAGGCCTGCATGGATGAACAAGGAACTCCTGCGCAAACTCAAACAAAAAAAGGAAGCCTACAGAGGGTGGAAGCAAGGACAGGTAGCCTGGGGACAATACAGAGACACTGTCTGCAAAGCCAGAGATCAGGTTAGGAAAGCTAAAGCCCAAACAGAATTAAATATGGCCAAGGACATTAAGGGTAATAGGAATAACTTCTACAGGTATGTCAGCGATAAAAGGAGGACTAGGGAAAATGTGGGCCCCCTCCGGAGGAAAGCAGGAGACCTAGTGACCCAGGATGTAGAGAAGGCTGAGGTACTTAACGACTTCTTTACCTCAGTCTTCACTGGCAAGAGCTCGAGCCACACTGCCCAAGTTGCAGAAGGCAAAGGCAGTGACTGGGAGAAGGAAGAACTGCCAGCTGTAGGAGAAGATCAGGTTTGAGACCATTTAAAGAACCTGAAGGTGCACAAGTCCATGGGACCTGATGAGATACATCCACGGGTCCTGAAAGAACTGGCAGATGAAGTTGCCAAACCACTATCCATCATATTCGAGAAGTTGTGGCACTCTGGTGAAGTTCCCGCAGACTGGAAAAGGGGAAACATAACCCCCATTTTTAAAAAAGGAAATAAGGAAGACCTGGGAAACTACAGGCCGGTCAGTCTCACCTCTGTGCCTGGCAAGATCATGGAGCAAATCCTCCTGGAATCTATGCTAAGGCACATGGAAAACAAGCAGGTTATTAACGACAACCAACATGGCTTTACCGAAAGAAAATCGTGCCTGACAAATTTGGTGGCCTTTTACGACAGAACCACGGCACTGATGGATAGAGGAAGGGCAACTGGCATCATCTATCTGGACTTGTGCAAAGCCTTTAACACAGTCCCACATGACATCCTTGTCTCTAAGCTGCAGGAACATGGATTCGACGGAAGGACCACTCGCTGTATAAGGAATTGGCTAGATGGTCGCACTCAAAGAGTGGTGGTCAATGGCTCAATGTCCAAGTGGAGACCGGTGACAAGTGGCGTTCCACAGGGGTCAGTACTGAGACCAGTGTTGTTTAACATCTTTGTCGGAGACATGGACAGTGGGATGAAGTGCACCCTCAGCAAGTTTGCCGATGACACCAAGCTGTGTGGTGTGGTGGACACACTGGAGGGAAGGGATGCCATCCAGAGGGACCTTGACAGGCTGGAGAGGTGGGCCCATGCAAACCTCATGAAATTTAACAAGGCCAAATGCAAGGTCCTGCACGTGGGTTGAGGCAATCCCAAGCACAAATACAGGCTGGGCAGAGAATGGATAGAGAGCAGCTCTGAGGAGAAGGACTTGGGGGTATTGGTGGATGAGAAGCTCAACGTGAGCCGGCAGTGTGCGCTTGCAGCCCAGAAAGACAACTGTGTGCTGGGCTGCATCAAGAGAAGCATTAGCAGCAGGTCAAGGGAGGTGATTCTCCCCCTCTACTCTGCTCTCGTGAGACCCCACCTGGAGTACTGTGTTCAGATGTGGGGCCCCCAATATAAAAAAGACCTGGACCTGTTGGAGAGAGTCCAGAGGAGGGCCACAAAATTAATCAGAGGGCTAGAGCACCTCCCCTATGAGGACAGGCTGAAAGAGTTGGGGTTGTTCAGCCTGGAGAAGAGAAGGCTCCGAGGAGACTTAATAGCAGCCTTCCAGTACCTGAAGGGGGCCTGCAGGAGAGATGGGGAGGCACTCTTTATCAGGGAGTGTAGTGAGAGGATGAGGGGTAATGGGTGTAAGCTAAAAGAGGGCAAATTTAGACTAGACATTAGGAAGGAATTTTTCACTATGAGGGTGGTGAGACACTGGCACAGGTTGCCCAGGGAAGCTGTGGATGCCCCATCCCTGGAGGTGTCCAAGGCCAGGTTGGATGAGGCTTTGAGCAACCTGGTCTAGTGGGAGGTGTCCCTGCCCATGGCAGGGGTTTGGAACTTGATGATCTTTAAGGTCCTTTCCAACCCAAACCATTCTATGATTCTATTTAAAGAATTTAAAGAACTGTGAAGAAACGGCAACCTGCCCGTTAGCATGCAACAACATTAATAAATCTAACCCAGGTACCACTGTTATACCAATGCAGGTGAAGAAGTCTGCAGCTGCAGAGGTTGTGGCCATGGTGCATTTATTAACTAGTTCTTTGCCCATAAAGCCACCTGTGAAGAGGTATTTCAGTCTAGTCTAATTTTCAGCAATTTTGGGACTGTTTTAAATTGTTTTAAGGAAGGATCAGTTTCGGGCATAGGCCAGAATTGGAAAGGTGAAGAGAAGAATCACCTTTGTTCAGTTTTAACTCCCAGACTGACGTACCAAAGGATCTGATCCATCTCTAGCAGTTTTTCTTTTCCGTTCAGTTAAAATAAGGGTAATAACTTAGGGCGTCTGATAGCTTGGAAGTGTGGAAGTGCAAAGCAAAGAGGGGACAGCATGCTCTGCTGACTGATCTCCCATGAAGCAAACCCTTTAAGGGGCAGACACCTGGTGTAACCACTTCTTCCTCACATCACTGTGGTAGTCAAAGTGGAAGGTGGTTCCCGAAATTGCAAGCACAGTGCTGGTCTTTGCTTGTGCCAGTGCGGCAATGTGCTGCCTCTTGCTTAGGGCTTGGAACAAATCTGTTGTTCAGCCTTAAGGAAAGGAAAGTTTGTTAGCTAGAATATTAGCTACAACCTTCAAAACAAAACTTGTTATTATATTGTTACAGAATGCCTGTAGATTTATGAGGCCTTGGGAATACAATTAATTAATCACAGTAAAACTTGTTTGTGCAAAACAAGTAATAAAGTGTTGATGTGATTTTTTTTTTTTCACTTGGAAATCCATTAGATCTTGTTCAGGGTCTAGCTTCCTTCCTTGAAATGAGCTATTCTGGAATTCATCTAGGGAGCCAGGAGTTGGTTGGATGTGATTAGGATTTCAGGAGTCAGAGTCACAAGTCTTATCAAATATCATTCAGAGCCTAAATTTGATCTTCATTGTATTTGTTCTTTAGCTTAAACACTCTTGCATAAATTTTACAAGAAATACATGGTACCATGTGTGGCATTACAAAGAACTAGCTAGGGAAAAAATAGGATTATTAAAGGTAATAGGCACTGACTTTCCAGTAAAATAAATGGAAATAACAAATGGTTTTATTTAATCTCTTAAAGTAATGAATAATTGAATAGAAGCTTTCCATTTAAGAAGGCTCAGATGTTTTTTATTGGGACTGCTAAAAAGCTTAACAACCTGTTTCAGAATTTGCCAAATTACATCCGTCTGCAAGAACTAATAAAATATGAATGATCATTTTCAGTAGTTCTGAAGAGGTATTAATTCAAAAGTTGATATATTAAGCATTTTTCATAATCTAATTCAGTTTTTATCCTTCATCTCACTGTGCATTGCAAAGCACAGTGTCTTACACCTAATGCACGCTGACACTGCAGTTGTCCTTAAATGCTATAGCACTGCCAGCCTGAACTGGCAGGGACTTGCATGCTATCTGCATGCTACATTACCTCTTGAAGAAGTCTGTTTTCTCAATTGATGACATTGCATGGCTTTTATTTTTGGCAAGGCTTTTTCAGTAGAGTGACATGATGTGAAATAGAATAAACTGATGAAATACAATAAGTTAATAATGGTGTTGTACACAGAGCAGCTTTCATCATGACAGATCCCTAAGAGTTTTACAGACTGTACATATAAAAATCATTCTTCACCCACCACTGGAACACAGTTGCTGCTGGAGAAGTATAGGGTAACCAGACCATGCCAGTAATAACAGCTTTTTTGAGTAAGGGAAGTTATGAAAAATGTCTTCTTATGAAACAATAATGGGAATATTTAGGGAGGCTGGATCTAATTGCTAGCATTTGCATTTGGTCAATGTGTTTAAGGGATTTCTTGAAAACACATGAATCAGTAATAGGGATATGGGTGTCCATAAATATTTCATTTGCCACAAGTTCTTGTGGCTTCCTTTTGCCTTTTCTCAGAAACAGCACCTTAACCAGCAGGCAAAAATAAAAAAAATAAAAAAAAAACATATATTTGGTTTTATCTATTTAAGGATTGTTTCAAAATTTAGTCAAAATTGAAAATGCCTTTTAGTCACTAAAATCTGTCTTCAGAAAATTTCCATTTTCTCCCAAAGCACTGGACAATTCTTACTCTTTGCTCTGGTGTAACTGAAACAAAAAGGAGTTTTTGGTATGTCCAGGTAAAATCCTCTCGCATCAGAGTCTGAGTCAGGGTGCCATTCAGTGCAATACAATGCTGACAGTCACAAAACTGCTGTTATATTTGTTCTCAATGGTTTGTGATATACCACCAGTGTTGCTGCTGGGAATGTCAGAGCCAATGGAACTGTGAGCTGTAAACATTTGCAGTATAGATTATTCACTCTGGATTTCAAACATACAATTAAGTTGCCGTAAGTCATCCAAAACATGGTAATTGACTGTGTCTGTTCTTCCAGCCTTTACTAGTTGCAAAGTCATTGAAAAGGACTTAAACTTCTTCCTTTGCAGGTGAAGTCTATTTGCACTGGGCTAAGTATTCCCCGTCAGTGGGCTCATTTAATGTGCTGCACACTTTGCAGCCTGATCATGTGCTGATGGTGCAAAGAATTACTGAAAAATTAAAACAATCATATAAGGACAGTTAGGGAGAGATGGAGGGATCATAGCATGCTCTGTTCATTGATATTTATTGCAGCATGAAAATCAGCGTCAGTGATTTGTATTATACTGTAAATGGACTAAATCTAGACGGATATGAGAGAGGAATTTGTTCATTACTTCTTGAAAACTTGGAAAATTCTTGTAAATTGACTGGGAATTGAATGAGCATGTGATGAGTGCGTTCATTACCTGAAGGGTTATAAATGAAAAGTAACAGTTAATGGCAATAGGTTAACCTGGTAGTGAATTATCCATACAGTGTCATAGGGATTAGTCTCTTTGCATGTCAATATTGATTCAATGGAAAAGGACAGTAAAACTACGCTAATTAGGTTTGGGAAGTCAAGTAAACATGAAGGAGGCCAGAGTATTGTGAAGTACATGTTGCGAGGTAAGGAATAGGAGTTGGAAATATTAAACTGTGATTCAGCCTCAAAAATTCAACTTAATATAAAGAGAGAATCTAGAATTTCTGGAAATTAGCAAAACTGAAAGGCAGTAACAATGGACAGCAGTTTACATACATGTGATGTGACCTAGTGCCTAAATAAAAAGTATGTTTCTGAGCTAGACACTCCTAGGAGAACAACAGAAGGCAGTAAGGGGCAGCAGGCACTGAGTTACAAGTCAGGTTGAAAAACTAAGCCTATCTGCAGCTCTGACAGGAGAGCTGACTGTGCTTGGTAATAGCCGTGCAGTGCTTTTAAGTTCTATATGATCTGAAAAGTGAAAAGCGTCACTCCTGTGGATTTTTTGCCCACTGCTGTTAGGAAATTCTCCCATCCCCTCCCTCCTTGAGGCCTCACTTGAATTTCTCTCTCACTGATATCACAAGTTACCTTCACGTTATGATTGTAAACCTATTCCCTGTGTCTCAGATTTCACTCTCCAGCTCCTTCCAATCTTCCATTCTGGGAAAAAACCCTATAGACTGTAAAAAAAGGAAATAAATCTTTTTCATAGAATTTTTGCCAACTCTACAGAATTCCCCAGCTTGAAAAACTCCCAGTAAAGACAATACTGGGGAGGAAACATGCAGTAATTAAGGCTTTAGTCTATGATCAGGAAGGTTTCAATTCATACGCTACTCAAGCCCAGATCACCTATTGGATCCCAGCATTGTTCTGGCTCTCATTCTTCAAACTTAAGATGGATTTAATAGTCCCTCTCTACATCAGAGAGGTCTTGTGAGAATAAATATGCTACAGATGGTAAACTACTCAGACATTAGAGTCCTGAGGGCCAGAGGAAATCAAAAGTTGTATCCATGTATCTGTCTTTGGAATCATTTGAAATTGAATGGACAAAGCTTTCAGAGAACATGCTAGAGACAATTGCCTAACTTACAGCACATATTTTATTCAATCAATGTAATTTCCATTATGCTTACGAATTGTCTATGAGTGGTTTAGGAACACAAGAATTCCCACCCCACCGGGAGGAGAGTTTAATAGAAGGCAGGCATTGTGGCACTGCATCAGGCAGAGCAGCACAGTGCACAGCCTCCCCCAGCACCAGCCTCCCAGCTCTCCCCTGCCTGCACAAGACTAACTTCCACAGTTAGTGGTTCTTGCACATATATGTTGTTCAGTTGATTGCATATGACATTCAATCCCACATGTCATTTCCTGCAATGTTTTTTTCCTTTTTTTTTTTTTTTTATTTTTTGATTTCTCCAGGTATGCCCTGGGTCTTAGTAGAGAGTTAAAGATCCCAGTGGGATGGATGGGATGTTTTTCTTGGAAGAGAAACCAAAATGAGCCCATTACCATCAAGCTGTTGGAAACGTTGATGGAATTTAATGAATTTGTCATCCCACGATGAGAAGTATCTAACGTCAACCAGCCAACCTAATGTATTTTAGCAGTGATGCTCTGTGTGTGGTAGTGCTTATCCATATGTTAGCTAATACATTTATAAACTTGACCTATTTTCTGAGACTAGGCATGATCTGTGTTTGAGTAGATTTGGGGCTTGGTGCAAATATTTACAATGATTTACAAACAGAGCTTTGCTTTTTACCAGCAAGTACTATGTCTGCATTTCTAATCTGGAGCTTCTTTTTCAGTAGTAGACTTTCTATCTTTTCAACACTCTGGTTTGACCAAAAAGCTTGATTAAATCTGTTTTCTTTAAACCAGCTTTTCATCAGGAAAAGACTCATTCATGCTCAAGGTCACTTCCTTGTTACACAAAACTGATAGTTGACCTTATCAACACGCTTATTGTTATTAACTAATTCTTACAACAAGCTTTGAGATCATTATCCTCTTACTGAGCAGCAAGGATGTGGAAGCAAAGGCAGACAGACTATGTGATACTCCTCCAGGCCACAAATAAATCATTAGCAGAAGGCAGATTAAAATCCTGATTCCTTTTCTGGTATTTAGATGATGCCTTTTCTTTGCTAACATCATCCTGTTGTGCAGTGTGCTAGTGCAATGCAGGGTTTCTTACAGCACTTGAATTTGGGTCCAGTGTTTTAGAGAAGCCTCACAACTACAGTAATAGTGGCTGAACCCTCTTGGGTTTTGATGCAGAGGCCAAGAGAAAAACTGAAAGAGAGATAAAGCCAGCCCTGGGAGCAGAGAATGGTTTTGATCCTCTGTAAGGTGAAGTTGCCGAAACAGGTCACTAGGCAGTAGCTAAGCTTTTCCAGCTTACTGGAAAATAAACCATCACGGTTGTTTCAGAACCACGGTAAATGTCTTGTTTTACAGAAATAATCCTAAATTGCCCCACTGTCATTTGAATGCTGTTTTTTCTAGGAGAAATGGTGACTACTGCAGAGGGATATCTGCAAAACTCTACACTGTGGTATATAATCCTTTTTTTTTCAGTCTTTATGAAAAAAAAAAGAAACAGATCTTGCACATTAGCAAAAACTTTTAGGTCTTGGCTACTTTTTCCTATTAAATATATCTTGGCACTTGCCTAGATTATGGAGTAATCGCTTGCACAACATCATCCTTTAAATAGGTCAGCCAAAACTCTATATCCAAATACACTCTAAGCATTGCTCAGATCTCTCTTAGTGTTTTACAGTTGGGTTCTGTCTCTCTAATGGTCTGAATCAAAACTGTGGATACATCCAAATACCCTGAAGCAAGGGTATTGCAAATGCAGATCAGTCTGCTAGCACAAGTCTTTCATTTTCAACTAAGGCTTCTTTTTTCTTCACCTTTTTTTCCCCCCCTTCAATTAAAGCAAAAGCACCTTGTTATTTCATGAAATCTAGAAGAGATTATTTTCCAGGATGGGTAATATACTTATGTGAAAAATGAGAAAGTGATTAACTTGCAATGCGTCTTTAGTGAAACCAATAGAGAAGAGTAAAAACATGGAAATTCAGCACATATGTTTTGTAAAGAAAACCTATTGTCCTCTCTGGGAGGCTTTATTTCCCTAACTTTTTAGGCAATGCTTCTCTGGCCCATAAATCAATATGGAGGAGGCCCTGGTGCTCAAGCCTATGTTATTAGCTACAGTTGCAGAAGGGTTGTATGGATGGGCATGAAAGGTCCGTAAGAGACCTCTCGGTACATTACATTAGTTGCAACTATTTGTGGTAATCACGTTATATACAATGCTTATTGTTTTATTGTGACTGATATTTGGCTTTCTATCTTAAAAGCAGAGTCAGAACTCTAATTAATCCTGAACCATCACAGTGATAAATTTTCCAGAGGATATGCGAACTGAGACTAATTTTTCCATGGTTTCGTAAAGTCTCCCCTTTACTTGGTTTCTTTTTTAACTCTGTGTGGTTGCCACAGACAAGCATAGGATAAGATCTCAGCATTAGTTATGTCTTGCCCTCCAGGATGTAATTTTTCAAAACTATCTCTAATTGAATGGAATTAACTTTCCTTTATAAGTCTACAAAATATAAGGTGTGCTCAGATGCCTAAGTACAAGCATTAACATTTGTGTTAACCCAGGTCTAGTTTTGTGACTGAACCGTCTGGAACAGCATACCAGAGTTTGGTTTTGGCATACTGGAACCTGTCTTCTGGCCACAGGTATTTATATTCCAGCATTTCATTTCATAACAAAATTAACTTCATATTTCCAAATTATTCTGTACATAATAAGGACAAAAGGGATTTGTAGGAACTTTCTTCTATAGTTGCCATTTAATCATTCGTTGAGCACTTTTATTTGCTCTTTTTATATTTCTGTCTCCCTCTGCCCTTCCTGCAGTGAAAGCTTGGATGCCCCATTCATGTCACAAATATAGTTTTTTACATTGCCTTGGATCTCAGTTGCACCTTTTTCTGCTGTGCCTCGATCCATCTTCACCATTGTGTCCCCCAGGCTGACAAACACAACCTAGAGTGATGGCTTTACTGCTGTGAAGAGTAGTGCCAGGAAATAAAGAAATTATTATCCCAAGCTGGTCACATGCCTTCTCTGTCAGCAATTTCAGTACTTTATCTTGCCCTTTATCTTCTCTTCATTCACCACTTTTGCTATCCCTTTTTTTCTTATCCCATCCAAACTCAGAGAGTGAGGTGTTCATGCCAAAGGCAGCTTTCTCCCTCTATTCTAGCTGTAGCACACATGTGGATATTGATAAATAAGTCCTGTTCAGGCAGAAAGGAAGGCGTGGTTCTTACCCAGAGGACTGCACAGGCAGAAGATTTTAACTATTTTGCTGTCTGTGGCATGCTCTCAGAGTGATGTTCTTCCCCCTGGCTCAGCACCAACTTCCATGTCTGGTGCAGAAGAGTGTCTTGGGCAAGGCATGACCTTTCCATCTCATTGCGTGCATGTCAGAGCTGCTGGTAGCACTTTTGTACTGGGCCAATGCCTGCAAGTCCTTCAGAGATCCTCTGCACTAAGTACCATGCATAAGTACTGTACAAGAGTAGCCCTCACCCCAAATAAGTCAATCTTCATTACCATGTGTTTTTTAATTTAGCCCGAGTACCAAAATTAGGACAGTCTGTGCATGAGACCATGAGAAAGGAGATGCACTTCTTACATTCCCATGCTGCAAACGCCAAAATCTGACCATAATTTTGTTGCTTTTTTTTAAGTACTAGTTATTATTGGCATGATTCATTTTTTGTTTTGTAATAGTACCCAGATGTCCCGATTAGGGTTCTGCTGTGTTTAACACGATACAAGCATTTAAGAAGATATAGACTTTGCTCTGCAGAACTTAAAATTTAATTTTGGAGGCAAGTGTAGGATCATAAACAAGGTGAGGTGAGCATTAGGGTGACTGTTTGCTGTAGGCTGGCACTGCTTACTGAAGAATGGCACTAAATCATGCACCAGGACTTCTGAGACATAGGAGAGCACTGGTCAGTGGCCCACTGTGGCTCTGTCACTAGCCATTAGCCACTGTCAGTCTCTTGCAAGCTTTGCACGAGGAGCAAGCCCTGAAGCAGAACCTGAAGCTGATAAGATTAATTGAGTAGACAAAAACATGCAGACTGATGGGGAGAAATATAGCTTGGTTAGGTTTTTTTTCTTTTTTTCCCTAATGAAGAGGCAGGAAATCCCTGACAAGGTAATGTTTATGGGCTTGAGGATAAAAAGGTGCAGAAAACCATTAAAAAGGAAAAGAAGGTGCAGCAATGACAGGGAAAATCACACTTCAGACAGGAGATGTTCAGCTGTGGTGAGGGCACAGTGTAATAAAGACTAGAACTGAAAGAACAAAGGAGAGAAAGGGGGTTTCAAAAGGTTAGACATTTTTATTTAATCCAATAGTAATTCCACTTTGGACCTGAAATACCTCATTTCCTATTTTCTATTAATGAAATACTAAGTACTGTATCAAATTTAATATTTTATTAATAAAACCATGTTTTTCTAGCAGGCCACATAAGTAATTTCTGGGAATACTGATCATTTTGCCTAGTGTATAGGGGAATACTGATGTTTTTCAGTTAATCGACCATTTGGTGGCAGTACATGTTAGCAGCAGTCCCTCACTTTTGGGATGGTATCATGTTATTCATTACAGTTGTATCTCAGATTTGTTCTTCTCAAAAAGCAGGAGCCAAATCTTGATGTAAAGCCTTCAGTGCTAAGGGATGAATGCCTACTCTTAAAGTGCACAAACAGGTAAATGGGACATTCATAGTAAGAAAATGTGTGATGAGCTGTTCATTAACATTTCATAGTACTTCTTTCAACTCCAACAGCTAATCTTTGCTTCCTACTGTTGTTTCTTTTAAGGCGCTGTGACATCTTTTCATAGGAATTATGCTTATCATGAAGTATCAACAGTATGCCTGCATTGCTTTTCTCTTTACAAGCAAAAATAAAATGAAGGCAAATTAAATAAAACGAATTGCATGCACACAAAGAAGAAATTCCTGCTATATAGAAAAAGCCATGGCCAGGATTTCTCCAGGGACTCTCCACTGACCTTGGTAAAAGGCGTGTGTTACCACAGTCCTGCAAAGCAAAGTACACAACACCCTGAATGGTTTTATCTGGTACAGTTTCGAGAGACGCACAATATCCTGTTTTTAATGCAGCACAGGTGTTGGCAGATAGAGTTACCAAGTCTCATTAAATCATATATATATAGTCATTAAATCAATTTTCTATTTCTTATACTTGTGTACTAGATGAAATTGTCACAACTAAGAGGAGGGAGGTGAAAAGGGGCTGGTTATAGTGCTTGTAGCAGTTGATAGTTGCTAATCTCTGTTTTGATCCAAGCAGTATTTCATTTGACTGTTTATTTTCGCTAAGATGCTTTTTGAACTTATTTATTGAGCTATGGTACTTCTTGGGAAGTGTTTCTGGCTGTGGACAAATACCATCTGTATTAAAGTAAACTTGTGCATAAAAAAGCTCATTAATACAAACTGAAACCAGGAAAAGATCCTAGAAAGGGCCTGAGGAGGGAACCTGTAAGAGTAATGGCAGAATGGAAGGGCAGAAGGACACTGAGCTTCAGGACTTTTACAACAGTCCAACTTCAAACTAAACAACATATAGTTAGCTTGTATTAATGTTACTGTGTGCTCTGAAGCAAGCTGCAACCACCTGCAAATCGTTCCTGGAAGCAAGAGAATTTCTGAAATACAGACATGGAGGAGCAGAATGCACAAATTACGTGTCACATATATCTAAACACATATGCATGGTAAAACATATCTATATAAAAGAGGAGAATATAAGCTCTGCATTTTTCAAGTCTCTATGAATTTTAAAAATGTAATTCAGTATACGAGCACCCAAGTTAACAGTCTCAGCTTTGGAAGCCCCTCACTGTTCACCAAGAGCTACAAGTACACACAAGTTTCTAGTAGCTATTGGTGTAGCTAAATGCTTGAATAGACAACTGGTTGTTTAATTTGATCCTCTCTGGTTTGATAGTCTGGCTTCCCATGTTCTATAGTGTTTACATTTTCTCAGTACAGAAGTACATTTATAAAACCTCACAACACCTCTCTGCAATAAAGTGTTCTGGGTTTTGGATTCTGGAAGGGAAAGAACCAAACCGTTAAAAATATTGCAATGCCATGTAATGGTCAGAAATATAGAAACAGTCACAGTCTGAGGGTGAAACTCTACAGTAGTTTCTGAGTTACATCATCAGTATCCTTCTTGCTTTTGCATCGAATTAATACATTATACTGAGAAGACCATGTGATTCAGTTCAGAATTTAGACATTAATTTAAAGCATAGCTTTTCCAGTAAAACCCAATTCAAGTGGAAAGGTACTGCGTATCCTTAGTGATCAGTATTTTCTGTAGAGGTTTGGACATACTTAATCAGCAGTAGTTGTAGCATTTGAGTACTATCTGCAAATACTTATTCCTACCATTGGGAATACCTAAGTTACTGTAAGTTAGAGAAGGCTGGGAGTTTTCACTGAAGACCTCAACAACAGAAGAGGTGAAGCTGCCACCTTCACCTCACCCTCAGCAACTGTAAAGGAGCTCTCCTTTATCTCCCAAAATAAGAGGATTTCACTGGCTAAGGAAGGTTTCTTAAAGATTACAGTTTCAACAGTTAAAAGCAAGATCAGCAATATAGCAGGCACTGATTTAATGAGCTGTTGTTTTATAATAGATGGTGTCTGATTTCTTAATGAGCATGTACTTCAGTCAAAAGAGTGATTTGCGGTGTAAACAGGGAGATCACCCTGGAAGATGAATAGACTCATTGCACATTTATGCAGTTGTTTTGACCTCATTAGGAGGGAGGTGAGTTCCCTCAGCTTGGCTACGCTGGGACTTTGTCAGGTTAAGTTGTTGCCACAGAGCCAAGCATTAGCTTGGCCGCTCTGTACTTTCTCCTTGCACACTGTACTCTCTGGTAAGTACAAAGAAACTTACTCCTGCTGCCATTAAGAAGTTAATTTCCTGAAGAGCAGGCATCAAGATAGTTATCATGAGCAGCCCTGTACCCATGTTGTGTTTGACAATGACTTGCTCACATGCCAAGAATCAGGGGCTGAAGAACAAACATAGGATAAAATCCTGCTGAAGACAGCCCAGGTTCTGTTTCTAGCATGAGGTGTCTTACCCATAGCCTTATATTTTCCCCCTGTCTGCACAATTTACCAAAATGTGTGAAAACTATAAGCTGCCTTGCTGCCTTGTCTTCACTAAGATTTTGTGTTGTGGTGGTCAAAATGTTTTGGTTAAGAACAAGTCAATTTTCCTAATAAAGAAGCACTGTGTATCTGTTTTCTACCTTTGCAGTAGTATAAACCAAAGACTTTTCATACAGCTTTTTGTCCTTTTCGTAGTGCTGAAAAAGTGTAAATGATTGTAAGGTGTTGGTTTTTTTTAAACCCTAACCCCTCGATTTTTCAAATTAGTGAGTCTGTCAATGAGAATAGTAATTCCAGGATGTATCTACTATTTGCTGAGCTGGGGCACAAGTATCTTTAAGTAAGATGATTCTTGTTCAAGGGATAGAGAACCACAAACTTTTACCTTGGAGGAATCCTGGTGAGCAAAAATACTTGTGTTTTCAGGAAATCCATGTCTTCTCACCTGCAGTGGAGCCATCTGGGCTCACATTACTTGTGCTTTGCTCTTGATCATGATTATAAGATTATTTGGGATCGACACTGTAGAGATTAATTTCTACCACTGTCCCAGCAGTGAAACCATGTGTCGGCTATTTCTCTCTCTGCTTTAAGCCAGCCACATCATGTTGCTTTGATACATGGCTATGCTACTGTGATGAAAGACGTGTTCTGATCAAATATTTGCAGGTTTTACCCCTACTCAACAGCTATTGCTTCCTAGCAGTATGGTGTCTGCAGCATATTTCATGAGCACAGTACACCCCACACAAATACAAGGAATGAGCAATATAGATTAGTATCTTCTGATTAAATAGGAAATTGCCTGCCTGCATGTAATTTTAGACAGCATTCAAAGAGATCCAAATGCAAAATACATCTCTCTGGGACACTGCATAGTTTTGTGACTCCAAGCCCTTTGTGCCCAAAGATCAACAAATGAATTATAGTTATCCCTCTGCATTATCTTCAACCATGAGAGATACAGCATAAATAGGAATAATTTGACTCCAAACACCTCTTTGAAAAGCATCTCAGAGAGAAATTCAGGTGCTCTGATGATGGGCAGCTCTAGGTCCTTAGGTCATTCTATGTGAGAAAAAACAGAACCTTTTGGAACTGATACTGTCCTCCTTTTGACTATGGAGCTCTCTGTCTCAGTTCCTAAAGACAGCGCTGAGGACTGAAATTAATGATCGATGACAGAATCAAGGCAGGTCAGACATTCACAGCTAGTGCCACAGTGAACTGTCCACGGTGGTACCTGTTGCAACTGATGTAAGAGTCAATAAATCCAGTCCCCGTATTACATTTGAGGTTTTTATTCAGGAAAACCAAAGCTGTGAAAAAAACTTATTCTGAGTATTGAAGACCTGGTTACATCTTGCTGAATCAGAAAAGTGCCTAAGTAATAACTCCATTGGACGAGAACAGCATGAGCTCAAAGGCCTGAGGTAAAGCTCCAATATTCTCTCCTGGGAGAGGGACCCACTGTCCTTGCATAAAGCAGGAGGAAAAATGACCACCGTGCACCCCATTTGAGCCTGAGCAAGCAGTTACCTCCAGTCACCAGTGGGTGTACTGCAATGTCACCCCCTTTATGTCTACATGGGAAAAGAAACCTAGGCACTAGGTCTTTGCTTCTGCTACTGGCTTGTTTTTCTGTAAAGTAGGATGTTGGGCCTCAGTTCAGGGTTGATACCAATGAGTAGAGCCAGAAAGTGCTCTGAATTACCCCATTTTTGTAATCAGTAATTAGTTCTGGCAGTCTTGCTGGACCTCTGCTTGGCTAATACTGGCTTGACACCAAACAGAAAGGGAGATCGTAATCTGATCTTTCCATGTGTACGTTTTAACCAGTTTCATTTCCGTACAGGACATCAACTCCATCTCCCTATCCACCCCTTCACCTCTCAGCCAGCCAGGAGTGAAGGGCCTTTCTGGAGTGACTCTTGCCCACCAGAACCTGGCCAGGAGCGTTGCTGCTGCCTGCAAAGGCAGACACAGCAAATTCATCTTCATGTGAATATTTAATGTAACAAAGGCTCTGGCTCTCCACCGGGTAATGTGTGTGCCCGGTGTGGCCGGGGCATGCCTCCTCTGGATGGCACCATTATGGAACCATTGTGTTTTAACCAACAGGAAGGGTAAACACAAATGAGGAGAGGAGAAAGGGGGCTGCCTCTGGTGACATGATGTCAGCTGCCTGCTCTGGGAGGAAGGGAGGAGAGAGATGAATATGAAGGAAAAAATAATGGGGCAGAGACCAAGAGACTTCTCCTGGACCCACGGTCTTGCCTGTGTTCTCCCTTTCACTGGTACATGGTGGGATAAGGGCAGGAAAGTCTGAAGAGATCAAGAAAGTAGAGACATTTTAGTACTCCCATACTATAGGCTTGATTCATTTTAAATACTCAGCCTGGGTTTTCAAAACCTTTCAGATGTCTGGTACCCCATCATGAAAACCAGTACCTCAAACTAGTTGTCTATAAATTGTTTATGTAAATTTAAGTATCTTACAGTGACAGCAAAATCCTAAGAGCAAGCTAAGCCAGGAGCTACCTTATGTCAGTCAGCATACAGCTGCCAGGAGCAAACCAAAAAATAAACCCCAAGGATATCGTGTGTCTTAGATTGTGCCGTTTACTGAAGGCTGCAAGAAATTGCTTTTATGCACTTGATATGCACAGCCAGGACCCTCTCTGGTAGTTATATGTCTCTAAAGAACTGGGCAGGGCTCATTTGTTTCTTCTAAAACGTAGCCAGCACGTGTGTTGTGCCCTTCAAAAGTAGTCAGAACACTCAAGGCAAATAGACTCAATTCTTTCCTCATCTCAAAATACCTTAATCCCTCTTTTCCCACTTTCCAGAAGATGGACATCACCAGGAGGTCACCTAATCTCTAATAGGCTGATGTGGGAGGTAGAAGAGGACTCTTCTCACCCTCTTGGGAAAATGGCTCTACTATGCAGAAAGTGCAAAAGAGTGACTCACAGAGGCATAGCATGACTGTATAGTCTAGCGGTTAGGCTTACAGCTAGGGAGCTCGATTCTGGTGCCTGTTTCCATGATTGTTTCTGTATTTTATCTGTGTCATCTAAAATGGAAACATTGTCTTGAGAGCAAAAAACAGAACCCAGAACTTTTCCTGCTGAGCTGAGCACTTAACTGCTAAACTACTGAATTGTGTTTGGCCCTGTATGCCTTGAAGTCTCGTCAGCGCAGTGGCATAGTGGTGGACCGTACGTCTGCCCAGATGGGTTTGTAGTCTGGTGTCAGACAAGGAGAAGGTCTAACTCTGAATCATCTCAAAAAAGAAGAGGGAACTAAACTTGATTGTCCATATCAAGACTGACCAATATAGATACACAAACTGAGCAACCTTGGAGGAAGATTTAAATTAGAAAAAGTCAACTGCCTGTTAACCCCTGGTGTCTCCTGGGATAGGCAGTTTTTTTAAGTCTCATGTTTTGGACTTAAGCTTCCACATCCCAAACAAAGTGTTTAAGTCCTCTTCTGGAGCTGGCCCAAAGTCATGGCTAGATCTGAACACAGCATTTACATTGAAAGTAACAGCTTTCTCACCTTAGTTTTGGGTGCAAAGTTCACTGAGTTCATGAACACAAGTCAATGATCGTGAAAGTTTGGCAAACACAAGCTAAGGTGGTTCAGAGAGCGGGGAATCTGGCAGACCTGCAAAGCTCTTTTTCTGCAGATCATACATCCTCAAAGCAAGAGAGATTACACTTACACATACCCAACACCACCCTACCCCCAACCCCCCATCCCCCCCCCACCAAGCACCAGCCTGAGCAGAGCTCCTTGCAAACAGCTGGGAGGAAAGCAAAGAGGGAACAGAGAGTCTGACCTGGTAACAGTGTTCCTGTAAATGCTGTGACATTGAAGATTCCCCTGCTGGTACTGCCTAAACTGCTGTGTGCTCAGGGACCTGCACTTCAGCAAACCTGCAAGATGTTTGTGAGCATAGTGTGTAATATCCTGGCACTGCAGCTGATTGCTTGCAGGTGGTATAGGAGACCCTAACATCCACGTCAAAAGTGCCTTTGCACTATATTAGCCACTGCGGCACACAGGGCAGACAGTTGACAAAATTGCACCTGCAGCTCTTACGAACACGTGTCCATGCATTTACAAGGAATCTGCAAGGGAGAATGATAGAAATAGTGGTTGGAGGGGGTCTCTAGAGATCACCCAGTTGCACCTCCCACCTGAAGCTTGAAACTGTGGCTCCAGTGCCTCACTCTTAACATCTTCTCAGGCCACTTGCACACTGATGGGCTCAAAGATGTGGAGTACCATCTGTGTTCTGTGGTGTAAAAGCAAAATAAATGCCTAGATGAAAAAAATAGAGAGAGGAAGAGAGAAGTCAGAAAGGAGTCGAGGTTCCCGGGTAGTCTTTTTGTGACTGAAGTACATGAAGCTTTTTTGCTATTAACCACAAGATGAATGGCTTGTTTTAAAGACAGTAAAAAAGCCAGGTTATGCAGGTGCCTGTAATGTGTGGTAGATTTCTCAGGACATCAGGCACTGTAGCCACAGTGTTGGCACTCAATGGTGCTTTGCTCCGTCTGTGGCATGTGAGGAGGAAGCAGCTGCAGTCCTGCACAGCCCTTTCCCCAGGTCCTCCTCCCCGTCACCACCTTATTTGCCTCCAGACCAGTGTACCTGAAATTACAGGCGGGAGGTTGTTAACCAAAATGCCAGCTGAATAGAGCAGAAACTAGTAAAAGAGCAATAGAGGAATTTGAACACCAGAGGGCAATTAGAAAAGGAGCTGAAATGAAAATAATTAGATAATATAATGAATGGTGAATCTTAGTTAATCCTATTGACTGTTTATGTTAAATAGAACAAATGTCTTGTTAAGGTATTGCTAGTTTTTCTGTGGTTTGATAGATCAAGGTTAGTTACTGTTAGAATCACAACATTATGCTTTGTTTCCAACTGATGAAGGAATAAGATTGATTTGAAACATATGGTGAAAAATACTTCAGCTCTTTGTTTGCATCTGCTATACTTTTACTTGTTAGTAATTGGTTCACAAGTTGCTTTGCTATTTTTTGCTGTATTTTTTTAATATATTAAGTGAAAACAGAGACTTTCAGCAGATGTACAAATGAGAGAATAAACATTTCAGAAAGCTTTGAAGCTCTGTTATTTTTTTTTCATCCAGTTTGTTTTGTATCTCTTGAACTACACTGCTGGTGAACATGGGCGTAAAGCCTTTTTATTGAGACGCTTGGACCCGGTGAGAAAAGGGTTCATATCTGACATTTTGTTATAGCATTTTTCAGAGAAATAAGATTTTCCAAGAATCGAAAGTAGTAGCAACTTTCTGTGGTGTGTCTGTATTTTTTAAAAGGGTTGACTTGTATTGTTTCAGAAGGGTTCTGAAAGAAGTCTCAGTGTTTATTTAGCTAAGCCAAGGCACTGTCACGTGATTAGTCCTTTCAAAATGCCTTCAAATTGTGAGAAGCCAATACTTAAAGTTAATTCTTAAGGATGAATAACAGTGCATTCACAACATTTTCACTACTTTATTCTCCTGTTAGACCATGAAGAACAGCTAATCGTAACCTCATGATCTGTGAGTGTGTACCACAGCAAGCTTAAAAGCCAGTGGAAATTACAATGTGTGTGCTTC
The DNA here is from genome assembly GCA_011057875.1 of Pterocles orientalis. Lineage (NCBI taxonomy): Eukaryota > Metazoa > Chordata > Aves > Pterocliformes > Pteroclidae > Pterocles > Pterocles orientalis. The sequence goes on along the minus strand of WKFP01014069.1, from coordinate 214,913 downwards.
AGTACAATCAATTTTGTTTGTTATTTTAGTGGCATGATTCCTGTTTACAGCAATCAAGCCATCATGTTACACAGAGTAAATCAATAGGGTGATAATGTAGCTGTTTACTGTGCTTACAGACTTGCTTGTGACCATGTCTAGGGCGCACCATATCCTACAACGCAATGCTCTTCATTTTTATTTCCCTTTGGATCAAGGTTGACATAACTCACAGGTACTAGCAAATCCCACCACACTACAAAATGTAACATTTATAAGAGATACATCTGGTACATATTTATCGTGATCAGAATAAGGACTTGTTTCAATTATGCATGTGGATTAGCTCTTTGAAGAAAAAAAAAAAGTAGGTGTTACCTCATGCCCATATAAATCCAGTGGTAAAATGTGCCTAAACCAAAACCTCCTTTACGTGCTGTTACTTGTACATGCAGATTAACATGTTTCAGGCACAGCTCTGAACAAGATACATAGACATATGTTGCTATGAACCTTGGAGAACACACTGTGCTTACATTTTTCAAGCTATGCAACAATTCCTGCACTAGATTTATGTTGTGCCAGGAAGGGACATAGAACAACATATTGTTCTATCCTGTGGGCATAGAACAACATTTTCAATATACATCAAACACATCTAGGTGGACGGGCACATTACTACTGGGTAAATTGGGAAGTGGACTTGCAGCATTTCAGCTGTTTGCAGCAGCATCCCATGCACGCACTGTTACCTACTGTATCTTGCATTCTACTCCAGGCATCCTGTCAATCTTTTGTTGAGATGTAAACAGCACATCGTGGTCCACTGTAGCAGAGTGGGCGTTTTGCCACGAATTTACTCTGAAGAAAAATTAACAGTAGAACTGAGACAGCTGAATGCTATTAAGAGTTTGTGCATGTCCATTCCATAGGATGGAAGTTGCAGACTGGGGATCCACATCCCTTTTCTGGGAGGTGCAGAGGAATCACGGATAAGCAAGAGCAGGAGGACATCCTGCAGAAGAACCCCCATGCAGAAAGTTGCTTCCTGATTCAGCACATAATCTAGCAGATAACGGCATTTCTGTGAACTCTGATTCCCATGATTTTTGGGGAGGATTGTGTGCAGCCACTTTCTAAACCATGTTGTGTCTGCAAGAAAAAAAAAAAAAAGCACAGTTAAAATCAGCATTATTTTCTGGCAACATGGGGGCAAAATGGAGATTAATGATGCCAGACTTTCTGTTTCCCTTGTCTGTAACTCAGTTACGTTTGCTTTGTGTAGTCTCTTGAAACAAATTCAGAAGGGGTGAAGTCTTGAAGACTCCTCTGTTATTTGCAGCACGAGCTTTTTTTGGGAGTTAGAGACACCAATTCTCTCTTCCTGAAGCGCTCCTGTTTCAATTATTTCTAGAGTGCAGAACCACTGCCTCCACAGTGTGCCCGTGGAAAGAAACTTCAGCCTGTCATGGTCTGAAAACCTTACGTTCCCCAGAGCATGCTAGGTTCAGCCCTTCTCCCTTTGTCTTCCACAGCCTTCTAAATCTTCCCTTGAGGGGAGCGTTCTTTGGCAATTCCTTAAGTAAACCTTGCTTTGTTTCCTGGGGTTTCTGCCTCCTTCCTTAGGTTTTGCTCTATTTGAATAAGTATAGTCCTGAGACTCTTGGGAGATGAGGGCCCATTCCTACAGATTCCTGTATGGTCTCTTTCAGGGTCTAGATCGTACCAGGTAGCAACATTTTCTTGTGGTTTTGTGATAGCTTTTCCATAACAACTTTGGATAATAAGTATTTGTAAAATCAGATTTGTGTGTTTAATAAAATGAATACGATTTTTTTCAGATTTGACATTTTATGGAATTCCATTTATTTGTGTTTCAATTAGCTTTGTTAACAATGGCAAAGTTAGTAATGATGTTTGGCAATCAAAACACGTTATGAAGTATTTGAACAATACAAGGTTAGTTAAGTTAAAGGAGATATTGTGCAGAGCATTTCAAATTGAATTTGGATAGTGGCAAGCATCTGTGTGTTTGGAAATCTCTAAGTTTCTGCCTGAAGGGTAAATTGAAGCTTATATAAACACGAACTTGTGATCTAATGTTTGGGCTTTTACTGACAACAGACACAGAGACACACACAGATGCACACACATAAACCTCTATGGGAGGTTACAAAAGATAGGAGAAAAAAGAGAGTAGAAGTAGAGGTACAGGAAGAGATGAAACATGTTAGCTGTCTATTTAATGTTTTTCACTCATGTAATACACTCTGGCAAGCCTTTTTCCACAGTTCCACCAAGCCAGACCTGTAAAAGCAATTATCTGTCATCATAGCGTGTATCAAGCTCACAACTGCTGTGGTTCTGAAAAGTGTGACAAAGTTAATTGAAATTTAGGCAGTGAATAGTTTTCACTTCCTGAGATAAGGTGTGTTTTCAGGGGAAGTTTGTTGCTATGTTGGCTTTAGTTAACTATTCTTAAGTCTCTTGTTAAAGGATTTGTGTTATTTCAGTGGGTGGATCATACTCTCATCCAATTATGACTTCAGTAGAGCCAAGCTTTGTGTCATATGCTTTACTAGCCCATACTGGTTTGCACATTCTTCTCACTTCACAAGAAGATTAAAAAAAAAAAAGAGTAAAAAAATTTCCTCTCAAGTGATTACAAACAGTACTTTGGAAGTATCAAATTTTACTGAAAGTTCATTTCACTCCAAAAATATCATTTTGGTGGCTTAGAGGTGTATTGTTTTAGTAGCTACAATAAAATTGTTTGAAATCTGGCAAAAAATAATCTCAGCCCAAATGTGAAAAATTCCTAGGTTTCCTTGGCTTGTTATCATCTAATCTCCTGATTGTAGAGCAGCACGCATTTTCTTTCACCTGGTTTTACACCCTTTTTAAATTTCTCTCTGTATTAAAATGACTTACTGCTGGCAATTGAAATTCTGAAGGCATTCATGGCATTGGTACTAGAGATAATGTGGACTTCAGTAGGGCCAACTTCGGCCTTTTCAAGCAATTGCTAGGGGAAATCCCATGGGACCGGGTACTTGAAGGTAAAGGGGCCCAAGATAGTTGGTTAGCGTTCAAAGAGTGCTTCTTCCAAGCTCAAGATCGGTGCATCCCAGTGGGTAGGAAGTCAAGGAAGGGTACCAGGAGGCCTGCATGGTTAAACAGGGATCTGCTGGGCAAACTCAAGTGTAAAAGGAGGGTCTATAGATCATGGAAGGAGGGGCTGGCCACTTGGGAGGAATATAAGAATGTTGTCAGAGAGTGTAGGGAGGCAACTAGGAAAGCTAAGGCCTCCTTAGAATTAAACCTTGCTAGAGG